>WAAB01002241.1:128043-167701 GCA_013389865.1 Piaya cayana
AATAAAAAGATCCATGTTATTGAAGCAGTTCACAACTAATAGCTGCCCCCCCCCCCCAAACACAGGATTAAAAAACCTTTGGAAGAAGAAATCTGGGATTTTGTAGAGTTGTACTGCAAAAATAATTAAATGGGATGAAAATGTATATTTACAAAGCTTTGATGGTGTGAGCTGGGAAGAGAGATACTTCTGTGTTTGAATATACAGTTCTAATAAAAAAATTAAGAAGTAAGGAGCCCATAGAAGCAGCTAGCAATTCTCACCAATCTAGACTCCTAACATCTCTGACCTTTGAAAGAAGAGTTTCAAATAGTAGTCATGACATTTGGTTTGTAGTTCTCATTGGTGTACCTTCTTGCCTGTAACAGCACAGAATAATCAGAAATGTCTTGTGCTCTTTGCTCTTTGCTTTTAAATTAGATTTCCAAGTCAAAATAGAGAATTTTGTTAAACTCAGTCACACAGAGTGGCAGATTTTTAGCTTCTTCTCCTAATCCTAAAAATTCTTCAAAGCCTTAGTCTTCTCAAAAGAATAATTAAAAGTGAAAAAAGTGGGTTCAAAGTGCTTGCAGTGGCAGTCCTTGCAGAAGAGAAAGATACTACGTCTGGACTGCTTGTGCAAATCTAGCCCTGAGTCTGGTTTTCGGTCTCAGACAGCATCAGTATTTTATCATGCCAGGAATGGGTCTGTCCAGGCTAAACTATTGTGCATCAGAAATACAAGATCAAGGAGCTCACAAAGCTGCCGACAATGTTCAGCTCAGCAGAATAAGAAGCTTCTATACCTGAGCTATCAGCTGAGTGTCCTTCATCAGCTCCGGACTCACATCACATCAAAAGTGCTAAGAAAAGGTGCATGTGTGCAGTGGTTGTACACTCATACTCTCAGATTCACTCTCTCCATACAGACACACATACATGTATATGTACATAGATATGCTTATATAAATACAGCATATTGCTTCATAATGACATTATTTGAAGGGGGCCTAAAGAAAGCTGGGGAGAGACTTCTTNGGAATTGGGAGAATAATGCATAAGTAATGATCATTCCATAATGATTTGATTCAGTGATATATAGTTGGTTAACACATGTAGCAAAGTGCTTGGGTTTTCAATTCCTATAGCCCAGATAAAACATCTAAGAGCACTGCTCTTGACATTTGATCAGTGCAACATTTTATGCTTCTGGAGAAGCCTTAAAGGTTAGTGCTATATTTCATCCTACCAAGCTCTGCATTCGAAAGCTCAGTCTCATGAAGCATCACCTGCTGCCAAGGAAGGCAGTCATTATTTAAAACATATTCTGACATAAGCTGTGCAGAAATCTCACTTGGCATCTTCTTTGCAGGCAAAATCAGTACCTTTCAGAATAGTTCAAATCAGATGAAGTACTTTTGCAGACAAGTGCAAGAAGAGAGGGGAGAAGAAACAATAAAGTGTCCTATAGGCAACTCTTGTGACTCATTGGATGACATAGTCCTTGTCCTAAAATGCTGTCCTTCATGCATTAGAAGAGAAAAATATATATGCACAAAGACTAAAAATATCTCTGTGCCCTTTGTGCCTGCCTGACAAAAGGACAGCTCCAGCAGGTGCACCTACACAGAAGGTATGGGTCTTCCAGAGAAGACATTTACTTCTCTGCGCTTGCAGTGTTCATCCTTACACAGTAAGAGACAGTGAAAAAAATAGCTTGTACTACACAAGTGTCCTAAAATCTGTCAAGGAAGATTTACAAAACCAACTAAGGTACCTTTTTACACATGCAGCTGTATATGTCTTGTTTTTTCTTGTTTATACAACTCAAGGAGTGATTTGGAAACATAATTTGTAGTGTGGTGTGAGATACAAAACAAAGCATCAGATGTGCCCCAGAGACCCGATTTTTAATTTTACTTCTCAGGCAGGACCTGATGTTTACCACAATGTGGATAGTGAGACAGTAGACAATTTTTAGTTTGTCAAGTAAAGCTTTGCCAACTTTATTGCTATCATATAGTCAATAAAAAGATCCATGTTATTTAAGCAGTTCACAACTAATAGCTGCTCCCCCCCAAACACAGGATTAAAAAACCTTTGGAAGAAGAAATCTGGGATTTTGTGGAGTTGTACTGCAAAAATAATTAAATGGGATGAAAATGTATATTTACAAAGCTTTGATGGTGTGAGCTGGGAAGAGAGATACCTCTGTGTTTGAATATACAGTTCTAATAAAAAAATTAAGAAGTAAGAAGCCCATAGAAGCAGCTAGCAATTCTCACCAATCTAGACTCCTAACATCTCTGACCTTTGAAAGAAGAGTTTCAAATAGTAGTCATGACATTTGGTTTGTAGTTCTCATTGGTGTACCTTCTTGCCTGTAACAGCACAGAATAATCAGAAATGTCTTGTCTGTAAGATTGTAATTACCCAGGGCGTTCTTTGTTTTGTGTCAGGTCCTTCTCTCCAGAGTTGACCACGCTGCTGTATCCCTTCACTGAATTATTTATTTTACAATAATCCAGTGCTTAAGAGTCTGCTATGCAAAACCTTGGATTCAAACTTCAGAGTGACCTAACGCTGAACACCCAGATGAACTATAAGTGAACTGGGTATAAGCGTGATAAAAATTTTAAATTTTAATTAGGTGACATAGGGAACCAGGTGTGCCTATGTAAAGGTGTGCCTGAGTAAAGTCCCAGGTCTGCCCCACTCTGGGCTAGCTCATTGCCCTGGCAGAGGAGCAGATCCATGGGCAAGCTTCACCTGCCACCCAAGCTGCACTGGGCTGTGCAGCATGTCCAATGGCACACGGAGGAGTAGTGGTGTAAGCTGAGGCTGCTACAACATCTGCATCNCTCTGTCACATGTTGTCCAGGGAAGCTGTGGATGCCTCATCCCTGGAGGTGTTCAAGGCCTGGCTGGGCGGAGCAGCTTGACCCAGTAGGAGGTGTCCCTGCTCATGGCAGGGGGGTTGGAACAGGATGGTCTATAAGGTCCCTTCCAACCCAAACTATTCTTTGATTCTATGATTCTTTGATTCCATTTGAATGTTATATATATTATACATAGTCTGTAATATATATTTTATATCTACAGCTCTTCTTATTGTGAGGGATGCGCTCAACTCTACTCTGCCCACCCTTTAGTCAAACCAGCAGCAGTTTGGCTTAGGCTCCCAACGAGGTGAAGGGCGGCCTGCAGCTGGGACAAGAACTCCTCCAGTAACCCACAAGGAGCAGAACAACACAATGTGCACCTGTGAGCTATGGGTTTAAGAAGCTCCTTACATACCCTTATTGTATGCAATTTGAATACAAGCCAACCACTTCTGTCCAGTAAATATGACAGCCTAGGTGAGTTTTCTCTGAGTTCTTCCTGCTTGGCAATGTGGCTGCATGGTGATTACCTCCCCTCACACTGGAATGACTTTCAAGGGTGCTCCTTAAAGCAATGAGATCTTTTACCACCCACAGCTCACTGGTGAGCCCTGTTTGAATCTCCCCTGGAGGGCAGCTGGACTGCATGCCTGGCAATTCTCCTCTTTAACAGAGTTTCGTTGTTTAGGTTAAATAAGTAATATTTTTTAAAGAATAGATCACGTAGAGTTATAATACTCTGTGATTCAGTATGTTGTTTTCTTAGCTTTCTTACCATGAGTAGCTAGACTTGCTCTGAAGCATTAGACTGCAATATGAGAATTTCCACTTCAAAACTTTTTTGGCCCATACAACCTTTTTAGTCAAAATGTGGCCTCTGGAGTGAACTAAACCCAGGAGATACAGAGGCTTCAGGGATACAAACCATCAACAACAGCTGCAAGTAAGTCAAGATAGCAACCTGTCTGAAAGACAGGGAAGGATTCCAACAAGGAAAAAGAAGATCCCAGACCCATATATTACTAATGGACAAAACTATCACGTGAGGGGTGGGTAAATAGTCTGTAAGATTGTAATTACCCAGGGCGTTCTTTGTTTTGTGTCAGGTCCTTCTCTCCAGAGTTGACCACGCTGCTGTATCCCTTCACTGAATTATTTATTTTACAATAATCCAGTGCTTAAGAGTCTGCTATGCAAAACCTTGGATTCAAACTTCAGAGTGACCTAACGCTGAACACCCAGATGAACTATAAGTGAACTGGGTATAAGCGTGATAAAAATTTTGAATTTTAATTAGGTGACATAGGGAACCAGGTGTGCCTATGTAAAGGTGTGCCTGAGTAAAGTCCCAGGTCTGCCCCACTCTGGGCTAGCTCATTGCCCTGGCAGAGGAGCAGATCCATGGGCAAGCTTCACCTGCCACCCAAGCTGCACTGGGCTGTGCAGCATGTCCAATGGCACACGGAGGAGTAGTGGTGTAAGCTGAGGCTGCTACAACATCTGCATCCTGCCCACAGGCAGGAGCACTGTTTGTGTGGCAGCAGCCTGCAGCAACACTGCACAGGGACACGGCAGCAGCTGGAAGGAAGCAAAGACACAGCTCAGGCTGATGAAAGTCAGTCACCATCCATTTTGCTGTCTTTCTGTCAACAATAAGCAAATCATATATATTCATATACATAAACAAACACACCCACATACTTCACACACACACTCATACGTATATATTTCCTTTCTAAGAATAGTCTGGAAATCATGTTTGCAGTTTGCTGGAGCTTCCACAATCAAAGCACACAGGAAAAAGGTGATGTAAAGCTGTAGTCAGAAAACAATTTACCTTTTCAACTTCTCTTTGATAAACTCAGTAATGTTCACTCAGGGATAAGGTGAGACCTATTTTCCAAAGAAACAGTTGCAGAAGTGTTGTGAGATAGTGGTATCAAAGATACGTTTCTCTTCGTAGTGTTGTCACACCAAGGTGAATGTTTCCTACCCCACTGCCTCGACCCTGATTTTAAGAAGTTTCTGGTTCTCTAACAATACTTTTGTGATCTGTACCAGAGTGTGAAGGTACCTCGTGGTTCTCTTTGTTTGCAGGATCCATGCATTTGATTGGAGAGGTGGTGAGGGCAGATTCTAGGTGAAGGGGATGAATGTCGTGTGCAGACATCACTTGGGTCGAAGTGTCCCAGCGGTTGCTCTGACTCTGCAAATCCTCCAGGCCAGAAATAGAAATATAGAGTCATGGTCCAAAGCAAAACCAATCAAATTCTATATAAGCTGCCAAAAAAGCATCAGCCTGGGTTGTTCCAGAGAGCAGGCTGGCATGGGAGCTCATGTTGACAGTGCTGCTGTGAAAGCCTTGGGAAAAGGCTTTGCTCTCTACAACTACCTGAAAGGAGGTTGTAGAGAGGAGTTACCTGGCTTCTTCTCCCAAGTGACATGGGGCAGGACAAGAGGGAATGGCCTCAAGCTCTGCCAGGGGAGATTTAGGCTAGACATTAGGAGGAAGTTTTTCACGGAAAGGGTCACTGGGCATTGGAACATGCTGTCCAGGGAGGTGGTTGAGTCACCTTCCCTGGAGGTGTTTAAGGCACAGGTGGACAAGGTGCTAAGGGACATGGTTTAGTGTTTGATAGGAATGGTTGGACTCGATGATCCAATGGGTCTCTTCCAACCTGGTAATTCTATGATTCTATGATTCTAAAAGTCACTGCTGGAGACAAAACACGCACTCTGGTGATGTTCCTGAAGAATGACATCTCTTCAAAGTTGCACTCATCTCTCAAAGAAGTAGCCTTCCTTGGGGCCTGGCAAGGAGGATGAGGTGGCAGCTAAAGCCCTGGCCTGCCTGGGACCACAGAGTCTGCACCTCACAGACAGGTGTGGAAATACTGGGGCAGCGCGCTGTGACTGTTTCTGAGCAGTTCGATGAGGGTGTTGGCAGTGGCAGACCACAGCCCCAGCAAGCTCACACCAGAAGCTGAGCTAAGGCGTGTTGTGCAGAGCCCAGCTCTTCTCCACAGTGCCCAGCAACTCCAAGTGCTTGTGGTGTAGATGTCCATGGAGCAGGGAAACCCTCACAGTGCAGCCACATGTGCTCTGAGCCCAGATGTAAATTTGCAATCTGGGAGGCAAGGTAGAGGATCCTCCCCATTGCAGGACACTCGTTGGCTTACAGTGAGACTCTGGTTTTGCTTGAATAATGAGTGTTGCAAATACATTGGGAATGGTCTTTATGTTCCCTTTATGCAGTGGAATGTTGAAAGCTTTTTGGTTTCCAGTTCCCTGTTCCCTCCTTTCTGTAATGCTACAGGCCTTATCCTCCAGCTAAGCTCTGGCATTTGGTAAAGTTGTGCAATTCCCAGGAAAACCCCTTTTGGCCTGTTTTTCGACTAGGCTGCAGCAGACAGGACATGGCTGCCAATTCACCAGGGAATCTACTACCAGTGCACTACTCAGAGCCACACAGATCAAGCCAAGACCTCCTGTATCCCAGTAAGGACAGGAAAGCTCGTTCTTTCTCTCTACTGCCCCAGGAAAATGTGATGGAAGGCATTTGGCCAAGACTGTGTCACTCCAGTAATCCTTCTGTTATTTGGTCTGTATTAACAGATGGCTTTGTTAGATGCGCCACTTGGGGTAAAAGCCAGTTTCACAGGCCCTGACACATGGGGGAGTGACCCAGGCTGCAAGCAGAAGCAGCTGCCCATGTTCTCTGCAGTTTCCTGCAGGCAAGCTCAACTGCTCCCATCCCGCACTGACTCCCTTGCTGTAACCCAGAGGCAACAGCTCAGGAGTAACTTCAGTCCAACTCCTGCATCTAGCATTTTGTGAAAGAAACCATGCGCTTTGGTCTGCTGATCTTTGGTGTTCTAATATAAATGACGATCCCCAATTAACGTTCCTGTTGTCTGTGGCTCTGCCTGTCTGGTGTTGAGCCCGGGTTCCGGATATTCCTTTGTTCTGTGTGCTGTTGAGATGCTGTGATAAGCAGCATTTTTGTGGCTGGTTAAACAGTGACCATATGCAGAGAGCAGGGTTGATGGGAAGGTGACAGCAGTCCCTGTTGCAAGGATTTGTCTAATTATAGAGTAGCAGCTCCTCTGCTGGTATGAATTGTCACAGCCATACTGGAAAGCACAAACCATAAAAATTCACATCAGCTGAAGACTTCACATCAGCCAAGAATTTGCTGCAGTTCTGTCTCTCTGATACAAATATTTATGTGGATGGATCTGTCTCCATCTTGCAATTTGATAATCCATGAAATACCTACAGCTTCAGACCTCCTCACCTCTCTGCCTCTTTATAGCTCTAACAGAAGGTACTATGAACTTCAGAGCTGATATCCTCACATTAGGAATTTTATTTGAGTTTTGATTGCACAACAGTCAAATTCTACTACTGTTGGCAACAATTAGGGTGCATGTGGGTTGCCTTTGTTATCTTTGTGGATACAGGATGTTCAGGTTCATTCTGAAGCACCAAGAGAAAATAACTGAAGTTAATTAAGGTTAATTATAACTACATATTTCATTTCAATTTGAAAACTTCCCTATGTCTTGTTTATTGCCCTTAAAAGCACGCAAATGTTTTTAGGGCACTAGCTGCTTAAAGCCTGGAGATCACAGTGGTTATTTAAAGGAAGAAGAGAAAGAAGAGGGCTGCTGTTTTTTCAGATGTTTTCTGAAGGAATGTTGTGAGCATGGGTGATGTGCTGCAGCACTGGGAAGTGAGCAGAAAAGCAGAAACACAGACTAAGTCATCTGGAGGAGCTATAAGATCAAACTCTACCTCTGTTCGCATCTGAAAATCTTTGCTTAGTGCCATGCTGTGGCACATAAATAGTGTTTTTAAAATTTCTCGGGTCCTCCAGCTACACCCACAGGCAAGACTGGAGCTGCCCAGGCTGTCAAAAAGTGCTGTTCACTGCCCATGTCCCAACCAAAGTGTAGATGTGGCTCCAACCTGGCAAGTCAGAGGCTGAATCCATCCAGTACCTTTGTAACAAAGCCAGCACACATCAAGAGCATCAGACATCTCGTTAAGTGCAGAAATGTTGAATACTGGCCTCTTTTACCTAAGCAAATATGGTAAATAGAATTCCCTCCTGCACCAGAAGATCTGCAAGCACATCTTCCAGGAATCAGGGTGATCCCTGGGAACCTGTTGGCAGGTCAGGAATGTGACCTCATGCTGAAGCTGTCTGGTGGTGTAAAAATGAGTGTCAGACATCCCAAGGCTGTCAGAGGACTGGGGACAAAGTCCCTGATCTGGTCTGATAATCCTTCCACTCACCTGGACAGGGAACCCTGGTTCCTTCTTCCTGTACCTGGGCTAGCTCTGTATGACAGCAACCTAAGTCTTGGGATGAAGTTCAGGAGTAATGGGGAGCAGAACTTGATGTCCCTTCTCCCCCTGGGGCAGGCACTTGGATAGAGACCAGCGGGGTGTAATCAACTTTCTTCAGTGCAGTCGATATGGTGCTGCATGTTAGTTTTGTGGCTAAACCAGTCTGGATAGCACACCAATGTTTTAGCTGTTGCTGAACAGTGCTTGCACAGTATCAAGGCATCTTCTTTTCCCCACTATGCCCCCACTGCTGGCAGTGGATGAGAGGCTGGCAGGGGACACAGACAGGACAGCTGGTCTGACCTGTCCAAAGGGATATTCTGTGCCATAAAACATCATGGCAGCAATAAAACTGGGGAGATGAAGAAGAAGGGGAGGTTTTGGCTTTCTAAGGTGGCTATTGCTCAGAGGTGGGCTAGGCATCGGTCTCCTTGTAGGAGGTGATGAGAGATTTACTTTCCATCACTCGTGTCTTTTTTATCTCATTCCTTTGCCTATTAAATTACCTTTATTTCAACCCACAGTTTCTTCACTTTTATTTTTCCTATTCTCTTACCTCATCTTGCTTGAGGAAGGGGGAGAGAGCAAGCAGCTGTATCAGTGCTTGGCTGCTGGACAGGGTCAAAGCACCTTGTTGCTTTAAGAATGTGGCTGCTAAGTGACCATCAAGTAATTTCACAGAAATGGGTAAAGTGTCACCAGGAGGCCCAAGTTAAGAAGAATTTAGCCTCAGAAATGCCTGCCAGACTGGACAGATGTGGGGCAAACTCTTCCTGGGAAGGTGCCACTTGTAGATACCATGACAGGGAACTGTGGAGATGTAGGTATCTGTGGTACCTCCTGGAACGGGTTTGGGAGTAATTTTTGTGGTTGTGGATACAAGTACTTCAAATCCCTCTTGGAAGTGCACCTTAGCAGGGATCTTTTCTAGATACCTTCCCAGAGCTAGGTTGATAGGCCTGAAATTGCTGCGGTCATCCTATTTATGTGCTGACACTGCAGATTTGAACCTGAGAAGCCTGCCAGGTGACACCATTCCAACCTCACATAGCAAATCTATGAACAAACAAGCAAAGAGCCCAGCCCAGATAGTACCAGTTACTCTTTGAATGATAGCTCCTAAATTATTTCTTCTGATAAGAAATTGGAGGACGTATAACAGTAAGTCACAGTAAGTCACAGTAGTTTGCACACCTTTTTATTCTTGGCTTGTTCCTCTACTAGTTTTAGAAATCATAGCATAGATCACAATTTCAACAGATGACTGAGGAATTCTGAAAAGGTGATATAAATGGGAAAAGAATGAAACAGGGACAGACTGCACACAATATTGGAAGGGTTAGATAGGAATGCATAGAGAAAAAACTGATTAGGTGACCAGTTGTGGCTAGAATTATACTGGACTAAAGGGGTCTCTGGAATTTTACCTTTGGCCACAGAGCTGAGGTGTAATCCCAGGAGGGAGGAAGGCTTAATATAAAGGGGTTGTTCTGAGGCTGGGGCTGTCCATTGCTGGTACTACTGATTACTTCTGTGGTCTTGTGTTCCCTCAGCCCTGCCTTCCAGAAGACCCCTGAAACAAGAAATCCTGAAAGGGAGACTCCCACAACTACTGCATAACCACCAAAGTTAATCCTCCCTTTCCCTGCAGCCTGGAGTGGCTGAGCTCTTTCTCTCACAGCATACAAATGCAAAGAGATCATTCTGCAGAGTTCAGTTGATTGATATCTACATCATCAGCTTTCCACCTGCAGTCCATGAAATCCCACATGTACAAGGTAAGTAACCAAGAAATGGGAAGCCTGTTGTCAGAAGGCTTAAATTTGCCACAAAGAGATCCCACACCTGTTGAGGAAAACATCTGCACCCATAAATATAAAATGTTCCACAGCCTCCTGGATGCATGTTTGCCCATAAACCATCTTGCATTCTGGTGGAATGGCCTTCCTACAGGGTTAGCATTTAGCCATAAGATAAAAATAGCCAGGGATAACATTTGGAAAAGTCATCTATGTTTTGCAAATTTGTAAAAAGCCATTATGCAAAACCAGTTGTGTCCTGCTTGTGTTGTTTAATATCACAGGGATTTAAATCTTGGCTAACCCAACTGGCCAGGCCAGTTCTTTTATGATCATGAAAAAAGAAATGCAAAGTAATGTGTATTCTGTTTGGGGCTCTGGTTTTGTTTCCTGCAGGCTTCTAGATCTTTCTCCATTGCTGAACCTCTTGCATAATACATTGCAATTTTAATTCAGGGAGAAAATCATTCTGTGGCTTGGAGTGGCTTAGGCAGTAGGAAATGTTTTACCAGTAAAATTGGGCAGGTAGTTTTATTGGTGACTGAGGAAGAGGAGGAGGTTAAACCACATGAGGCTTTTTGTGTGTTCTAGCATTTATTAACAAAGCAAGGCGGGGACTGTATTTGCTCTCAGAGGGACTGGTGTTTGATGCTGCAACACGATTTCATGCTGCACAAGGAAAGCTCTGCTTAAATCCTTTGAAGGGTGACAGTGAGTTGAGCAGAGACTGCTGTTTCACTTAGTCCCATTAAACAGGGCATTCAGCATATAAAAGACCTTTTTGTCCATGAACTCATCTTGCCACATCCATATTTATTGAAGATAACACAGATTTAGACAGCACTAATGATGCTAAATGACACTTAGCTCTTTCCAGCATGATGGCAAACGGTCTTATTGAAGTAGGCACTTACTATTTGCCTTGATTTGCAGATGTAGAAATGGAAGCGCAGAGGTGAGCTGCTCAAGGTGACAAATACTAACTGGCAGGACTGCAACTAGGACACAGTTCTGCTGTTCTGCTTTTTTTCTGGAGTGCCATTGTGTGAAGTGTTCTCAAACTTTGTGTTATGGATTCACTCCAGCTCTGCCTCTGCATTGCTGAACTTCTGATGTGTCATATGTGGCTGCAGGGCAGCAACTGGGACATCCCTGTGGGCTCAAATGATTGATATCCTCTTGACCCTGGGCATGAATCAGCCATGTTCATGATCTCTTGCTCTCAGAAGCACTGTAAATACTCTGCCCACACTGAGCTTCCTATAGAAGCATCTTCATCCCTGGAATTTATTAAAGAAACTTGTGAGTGCCTGTTGTTCAGAAGAGCTATAAGGGCAGCTGGGCATTAGCTGACTTGCTGGAATCTGCTCCAGTCCTAACTGATTTTATCTGAATGATTAAAAACATTCACACCCTCTTTTCTGGCAGCGATTGTGCTGAGGAGCCTCAGTTGTTTGTCACCTGCTAGCTCACGAGACTTGTGGTGGCTCCAGTCATTGTTCTTCAGAGACTTTGCTGCTGGAACCAGCCTGAGGCCACTGGTGCCTTGGGATGCATGTACCAGTGTTGCTGTCTAACTGATGGCTGTTGTTTCAATTTTGAAGACATTGAGCATGTGTTAGCAGCATTAAATCACAGCTGTCCAGAGAAGACTCAGTTTTCACACAACTAGCTTTCAGATTAGTGAAGGTAGAAATAAAGGACTGATAGGCCCCTGCTTGTGGCACAGTTCTTTTCCTGAATTTGCAAGACAATAACACCATTTGGCTATTAAAATATGAGTTTTCCTTACAGGATGGAGCAGATTCTTAAATAACATGATTAGATTTATGAAGGCCTTTTGATTAAACTGTTACAAGCACTTCTGCAACCTCTGAAAAATTGCTTAGGTCATAACTACCTTGGAATCTGCAACATTTTCATGCCTGTTTTCTCAGGGAAACAACCCTTTACTCCACCCCACCCCAACCTTGCCATGCAAACCCAGTACAGTATGGAATTTGGTCCCAATTGTCACCTTATCTGAGCACCTGCCATTGCACTTTTGAGACAGAAACCACTATCATCCCTGTTTACAAAGAGTACACTGAGGTACGCAGGTCCCAGTGCCCAGGTACAGGCTGCCTAATATCTCTGTCTTTCACTGGAATTCTAATGGGAGTTTGGCTAGAAAATGTTTTTTGTCCTTTGCAGCTTAATTATTTGTCTGGGGTCAGAGAGGACAGCTACAGAGAATTGAGCCTACCTTTCAAACTAGGGTCTTATGCACCAGACCATTCCCCTTCTCACTCCCATGGAAGCACAAGTAGAATATTCTCATGAGACAAAAAAATGCTGCTGTCCTTGGTAAGTAATGATATTCTTGATTGAATAGTTTCTCTGCTTTCATACTTTAATTCAAATCTAAGTGTGAATCCAATTATTTCTCAGCATCATAGGAGTGTGATTTTTCTGCTTCTGAGAATTTTGAGATGTCGCTGCTTTGAAATCTTTTAAGTTAGAATTCTTAGACATTACACGTTTATACCTGTCATATCTCATTCTCCTGCTTGCTTTTGAAAAGAAGGAATCATTAATGTGTTTTTTCTCATGGGAAAATATATTTTCTCTTTCTAGAATTACATTGATACAGAGAATCAAAATTGAACCTTCATGCTTTTATTCAGTAAATGGAACTATTGCAGACTATTTTTCTCTCAGTGCTTTGTGTTGATTTCTGTTTAATGCATGCCATTGTCATTTCCAAAGCTTTCATTTTGCAGAGAATTTGGCTGCACATCCTTGGTCCTTTGACTGTAAGATAACATAGTTCTACAGACTTTAGTATGCTTTCTTTTAATTCTTCTGTACTTTGGAGGCATCCTATTCTGCAGCTGAGAATACTTCTCATTACTGCCTGGATTCAGTTTTGAGGATACAGTCTTCACCAGGAAGTGCTCTGGCCACAAAACCAAGAAGCAGGCACTGGGAGCTCCAAGAACTGTCTATTGTAGTTGACAATCAGGTTCAAAACCATCTAAGGAACCTGAAGGTGCACAAGTCCATGGAACATGATGAGGTGCGTCTGTGAGTCCCCAGGGAACAAAGTTGCTAAGCCACTGTCCATCATATTTGAGAAGTTGTGTCAGTCCAGTGAAGTCCCCGCTGGCCAGAATGGGGTAAACATAACCCTCATTTTTAAAAAGGGAAAAAAAGGAAGACCTGGGAAACTAGAGGCCAGTCAGTCTCACCACTGTGCCTGGCAACATCATGGAGCAGACCCTCCTGGAAACACCGCTGAGGTACAAGAAAAAAAAAGAGGTGATTGGTGACAGCCAACACACCAAGCTGTTTGATGTCATCAACATGCTGGAGGGAAGGGATGCTATTCAGAGACACCTTGCCAGGCTTGAGAGGTGGGCCTGTGCAAATCTCATGAAGTTCAACAAGGCTAAGTGCAAGGTCCTGCGTCTGAGTCTGGCTAATCCCAAGTACAAATACACTAGATAGAAGACAGATTGAGAGTAGCCCTGAAGACAAGGACTTGGGTGTGCTGGTGGATGAGGAGCTCAACATGAGCCATCAGTGTGTGTCGCAGCCCAGAAAGCCAGTAGTATCCTGGGCTGCATCAAAAGAAGTGTATCCCCTTTTCCCTTATAGTTTTATAAACACAAAAGATTAGCAATTTCTTATTGCGGGGCAGATTTCATGGAACTAACCAAATGCGAACACATAAAAACTTCTGCATCTTTGGTTCACAGAATATGCTGGCATTTCATGTAAGGATTTAACTTAACTTCTGTGATGCTGCTGCCTCGGCTACCCTCTTTGCCTATGTTTTCTCCTGAGCCCTTTTCCTCCAGCCCAATGCAAGAGGACTCAAGCCCAGTTGGCATCTAGTCTCAGTTTAACTGGATGCATGAGCAAGCCTGCAGTTAGAGCATCATTTGGGACTGAAAATGTGGTGTACTGTTCACTGCCCTTCACCCCTCAGGTTTTGTATGCTCTTGGCCTTGTAAATTGGAGGCAAGTACAAGGTTAGGTGCCTGGCCTATGATATACCCTGCACATGAGGATGCTTTCCAAAAAGCAGGTAAATCAAATGGAATCCTTGTCACTAGAAGAGAGCAGTGGGTCCTGCTCTCTAGTTGAATTTGTGATGATGCTGCCAAGTAGGAAGTTCAACATGAATGCCCAGCAAGAACTGGGCCTTTGGGACAAGTGTACAGGATAGAAGTGACTTCAGGTGAGACCTTTCTTTGCCTGAGTGATAGGTAATAGGATGAGAGGGAATGGCCTCAAGCTGTGCCAGGGGAGGTTCAGGTTGGACATTAGGGAAAATCTTCACTGAAATGGGTATCAAACACTGGAACAGGCTGCCCTGGGAGGTGATTGAGTCACTATCCCTGAAGGTATTTAAAAGATGGGTAGATGAAGTGCCTTAGGGATGTGATTTAGTAGAGGACAGGTACAGCTGGACTTCTTGATCTAAGACCTTTTCCAAGCTGCGGATTCTATGATTTGATGATTCTCTGGGTCTCTAGTCAAAAACTTTTATTACAGTTAAACAGATGGAGGGGAGGTGTTATGCTTTTGCCTGCTGTTTTCTGTGTCTTATCTCACCCTATTCTTGCATTTTTTTTCATGGAATATCTTCTAGAGTCCTAAATTGTATGACAGAAGAATCTGAGACTGCATGAATCACAGAATCACAGAATCACCGGGTTGGAAGAGACCCATCGGATCATCGAGTCCAACCACTAAGTTGGACTAAGTTACTGGCCTGCAAGTTGGAGTTGTATCCCCAAAAAAATCTCCTTGTGGACCCATGTCTTACAGACCACAACACAGCTTAGGAAGCACCAACCTGCAAATATTGCAAGTTGTTGCACCAATTCCAGGAAAGCAACCCATGAACCCAATACCTTTGGGATTTGTCTGGTGCTCCCTTTGTCTATTACAAATCCATTATTCAAGGATGTGCCTGATTTTAGGGTCAGAAGCTTTCAGTCTAAGTTGTACATTTGGATTTGGAAAGAGAATGTACAAGGGAAAGAAGCAAACCACTTTGTCAGACACTGACGGGTTTTCTGCCAGCCCTTTACTTTGGAAAGTTTCACCTCTGGCTTTGAAGTTTTGGCTCATGATCACTTCATGGACTTTATTATCTGTTATCTTTGGTCCTGTAAATATTAACTAAGGTAATTTGTTTGATATTCCTGTTGCTGCTCAAGGGTCTGAGTACTACAAACCTTAACCTAAATAATGCCAAATGACTTTTGTTCAGCCGGACCCAGCGGGCATGTTTCAGCTCCTGCATGACATGATTCACAAGTGAAGCCAGAAAATGTATGGCTGCAATTGGTTATATAACAGCAGGACTTCATTACACAAGTGCAAAATCCTCTGCTGAAATCAAATGGGGGACATGCAAGTCAGGGAATATCAGCAGCAATGATATGATGTTCACTGTTTTATTGATAGACCTTGCTTACTCATTGACTAATTAAAAAGAGTTGCTAAACTGGCACTTTACCCTGGCCTTCACTGCAGGCTGTGTTTCAATCATGTTGGAAAAGCAAGGAGAGGTTTTCAAGGTTTGATTTTTCCAGTCTGTCATTTTGCTTCACTGTTTGCCAGGGGCAGGGGTTCAGCCGCAGAAGGGACAGAAGTTGGCTGCAGCTTTCTCAGGGAGCATTGCTCCATGCAATTGAATCACACCCAAAATGATCCCTCCCCACTGCTGCAAACTCTCCCTGGAGGCACTGTCGGGTCAGGTTTATCTAACCCCTGCAAGAAGCTGCTCTTCCTGGTGCACCTCAAGGCAGAATTCCATGCTATTGGCCACATTGAGGGTTTGAGACTCCATCTGGGGAACAGCCTGGACACTGATGCAGCCCTCACCACCCTCTCGCACAGTGCTGCTGGGATGATGGCACTGAACCCTGTTGCACAGCACAAGGAAAGGATGGACTATGTTGATGGAGCACCAGGCACCGATAGGGCCAGAGTGGAAGTGGGAGAAGTCCTCTGCTCCAAAACCACTCAGTATGCAAGCACCACAGCCCAAGAGTACATCCGACAGCTGTGAGGCAAAGGGCTTTTGTGCAGGTGTTCAAAAAGTACTTGTTTTCACTTCAGCATGGGTTTCCACAATACTGGAGTGCTTCTTTCCATGCTGCACCATGTGCAGCAGGGCAGGAGCCCACCTGGCTGCTCCTGTAGGATATCAGGATGCAGCCTGGGGCCTGGCACTGTCTCTGCTGTGCTTCCCTTGGTGTGAAACACCTGGAGGATTTAGTTTGTCCCTTGCCAACTCCTGCTGCTGTTTGATGCTCAGCATTTGTTTTTTTAATGCACAAGCAGCCCAAATGAGCACATCACAGTTAAGGTGACTCACAGCTCAGGAAGACATTCTTCTGTATTTTAAAAGGAAACTATAATATGATTTTTGAAGCCTGAACTGATGCACTGTATGCTCCAAGTGTGCCCAAGTAACTTGTAATAACCCTCTGTGAAGGTTAAAGAAACTCCATTTAAAGATATTTCTTTCAGGGTGAGAGAAAAAAAATTATCCTGAGCAAATATATGTGAAAGCACTGAGCAAGGAGGGCCAAAGCAATTTTCCCTGCAGTAGAGCCATTGTGCAGCACCGTGAGCTGAGGAATGGGTGCTTTGCAAGTGCCAACCCATCAAACAAAGTGAGAAAGTGTATTTCTGACAGCCTTCACTGCCCAGCAGCAACCATGCACCTCACAGCACCACAGCTCGGGGTCCCCACACACCTCCACATGCCTCCTTTCAATTCCCTTTTTTCCTTTTTTCTCCTTGTTTTGCACTGAAACCCTCCAGCATCCATCAGGTGCTTGTGGAGGCTGCTGCTGTAGCCCCGCTGCATCTCCACTATGGGTCTGTTGTCACTGCTTGAATATTTGTTATTGGCAGGAGAGCTCCATCTACACACACCCTGTTCCCTCTCGAGCTAGCATGGTGCTGAGGAGCAGTGAGGCTGCTCTTCTGGTTTGGTAGCATTTTCTACTCCTTTGGTGGAGGCCTGAGCAATGACAGTGATGGGGTGGGGAGGCAAGGGATTGGGACCCTATTCTTCTACAATATCTGCAGAACCGAAACCATGTCAGTGTGAATCAGCTGGTGCACAAACGTGCTCACGGTCAATCACATCAATTAAGCTTAAACCTACATTGATTTAAGGAGAAATGACTAGTGATATGCAGGAGTCTCACAACACAGAATTCATGTGCAGTTTTTACTTGCTGAGGAGCTTTTATAGGTATCTCAAATCTCTCTAGCAAGATTTGTTTAAAGATGTGCTGCGACGATGATGATCTTACAGCAAGAGGCAAAAAATTAGCCCAGAAGCCTAAACCATAATTACCACTGCTGGCAGCCTGGCATATGAATGCTGGATAATTGGCATAGAATCACAGAATCATAGAATTGTTTAGGTTGGAAAAGACCTTTAAGATTATCAAGTCCAGCCATAAACCTAAATCTGCCAAGTCCACTATGTAAAAGTATTTATGCTATTTTATCTATATCATATGAGCTCTAAGAAACAACATTTTAAGTAATACTTTACAGACTCTCTTCCTTACAGGGACTTCCACAGACCAGCACCTCATGGTGCAGCTCACCAATCACTGGGTGCCAGGCTGGGAGGAAGCACACTGTTTCCACAAACTGGAGGTCCTGGAGCGACAAGGGGGCAGACAAGCTTTTCCGTGGAAATCTAACCCAGGATCAGTCCTTGAAAAGTCATTTTCCAAGCTGGCATAGCATTTCTGGCAATAACAGTAGTGTCTGGCACATGCTTGCCCACCATTCTTCACAGAAATGGGAAATGAAAGTGCCTCTTCTGATTTTCAGCATGGGTGAATATTTGAATGTTCTAGCTTTTAAAAAATGAAAGATATCATGAGGAGTGATCAATAAAGAAACCCTAGCGTCTAGCAATCCACCTTTTCCATAAAGCTTCCAATGTCCGTGTTCTTTGTACCTGAATGTTGGTCAGGTTTATTTTTTAATCAATCCAGGTGATGTTAGATGATTTCCCATGCAGAGATGTTTTATTACTCTACTCCTTTGCCTGCATGATATAAAAGGCAAACCTCAAGACTATGATAAAGCTGATAAATAATAGATGGAATCTTCAGCTGTCACTGCTGGTCGCTCTTGGGAAGCCAGGAAAGCACCCACCAGAGTACCTTTGATTTGCAGCTCATAAAAGCCTTGCCTTCAAGGAACATAAAACCAAATTCAGAACAGCAACCATAATAATTACACTTTCTGGCTGCTACAATTACTATCAATTTGAATTGCTAAAATGCAAGAAATAAAACAAAATAAACTAAACCAAAATGGGATGAAAATCGCTTCAGAATTTTTTCCAGCAAATCTGATCTCTGCCCTGGGACAGTGTAAACACATCCAAAAAGGCATTTCTGTTTAGTGGCTTAAGATTTGTTCCTGACCCTCTAACTAGGACATATCAGTCATTGTATTGTTCATGTTTATAACAGATTGTTACCACATCAATGTGGGAGGAAATAAGGTCCTCTAAAAGAGTAACTTTTCCAAGTGGAAAAATGCTTTTTATTTCTGTCACTTCTTGCATATGTGGTTACAGAATGATTATTCAGAAGAGTCTTTCCTTCCTTCACCTTGTGTACTTGGTACAGTTGTCAGATCATGAAGTCTATTAGTTTTCCTGGTGTCTGTGTAGCTCTTCTGTCTCTTGATGAAGGAAACTAAAAATACAGGGCAGTGTGAGCACTGTATTTCGGCAGAGGAACTCAACGACAAGCAGAGGATTTGGAATTTTTTTGATTTCCTTCCTTTTTCTCCTTACTGCTTCACTTCCTGGCACATTGCTATTTGAATCTCCTAAATTTTACAGTAAAACACTGCCTCACATTTACTAATAGATTGCATAGGAACTGAGGAAGAGCTAAACATATTAAGACTTTGCACAGCCTTCAAGGCAGCAGACGTTCACCTCCCCTTCCCCTCCATCCCCCCCCTCATTTATTTTGTATCCAAGTGAAATGTTGTGGTTTTGTTTGGGATAGAGTTAATTTTCTTTCTAGTAGCTGGTATAGTGCTGTGTTTTGGATTAGGATGGGAACAATGTTGATAGCACACTGATATTTTTAATTGTTGCTTTGTAGTATTTATACTAAGTCAAAGACTCTCTGCCAGTGAGGAGATGCACAAGAATCTGGAAGGGAGCATAGCCAAGAGAGTTGACCCAAGCTGGCCAAAGGGATGTTCTGTATCATGTGACATACATAAATATGGGACCTGTCTGGGGAAGCAGTGATTACTGCTTGGGGATGAGATGGGCATTGCTCATCAGGTGATGAGCAGCTCTATTGTGCATAGCTTGGTTTGTATATTCTACTATTGCTATTGTCATCATTATCATCATTATCGTTATTACTATATCTCTCTTTTGCTGTCCTGTTAAACTGCATTTATCTCCACTCATGAGTTTTACATTTCTTTTCATTCTCTTCCCCATCCCACTGTGGGGAGTGGCTATGTGGTGCTTAGTTGCAGAAATGTGGTGCTTATGTCCAGAAATGAAAACGAAAATGTCCTGAGCTTCTGGGAAACGGAGCTGCTGCTTCTAGTATCATAGACTTTGCTGCAGGTTCACATGGTAAGGAACCCAGTGAGTCAGACCTTTAACTCCCTAGTTCCTCATTTGCCCACAACGTGCAATGAGCATTACCTCAGATGCCAGCTGGACTTCTGAGAAGATAATACCTTAAGGTTGATTAAAAACAATAAGATAAAAGGTACAATGTGCAGGGTTTTATTCAGCAGATCTTTATACTTTTTGATAGAATTTACTGTAAAAAAAGTAGGTCACAGATGAAAAAGAAGAGAGATTTTATTGTAATGATAATGTTCTTTCAGAATATAGCACACTGCAGGTAATAGGTTTCTAACCAGTATTTAAACATACGTGCATCAGGGTAGCCTTTATTAAAATGCTGCAGTTGAGGGAACTTCTTAGAGCAAAATTGTACAGCAGGTAGATGGACTGATATTTTATGCTAGCCAATAACATTATAGCTAGAAAGAGCTGAAAATTTACCAACAGAATGGTGTGCATGGGAAAACACAGTTGTGTTGAAACTGGGGACCTCCAGGAAACAGGATGATTTCACTGATATTTCATGGGGAAAAAATGTAAACACCCATTTGAGTAAGGCTGGAAGTTCTCTTTTGACACTACAAGAAAGAACATTTTTATTTTGTAGCCTAATAAAAATATTTCAACATTCAAGACATTTACATTCAAAATATTTCAGCATTCAATATGCAAAATTGGAGTACATCCAAATAATTTCTAATTTTAATCTCATTCTGATTCCTTATATTATGGACCTTCCTATGAAGAAGTCCTTACTCGGTGCTCTGTGAGGGAGGTTTCTCTAGTTTGTGCCACATAGCTCAACACAGTGCCTGGAAAAACAAAGTTGACCCTTTAGCTGGGAACATGAACTAAAGACTTTCAGTTGAAAATTTAACACATGCCATCATGAGCTCCTTTGCTGAAATGCCACTCAAATCTAGCACTGCTTGAGGAACCTTATTCTTTTCCCACAATCCTAAAACCCGATTCTACTGCAATACCAAAGTGCAAACCCTGGATCAGCTGCTACTTCACAAAATTTTACCAGGTTAGCTATTCTGGCTGACTACAGGGAGAGACAATTCTCTCAGTCAACACTGTAGAAAATTTGTAGAAAAAAAAGTTGTTGTAGTAGAAAAAAAATATCCATGCTGACAGGGTGCTACAGGCATGTCCTCATTGGTGGTGTGGCCTGAGGCCAGATGCCAGGGCCCCTCCCTGTCGATGCCTTAAATCACTGAGGTTGTATCAGGCCAGTAGTTTCTGGTGAGCAAATAAGCTCTTTCCAGAAGTGGGGTCAGAATGATCTTTTTTTTTTTTTAAGGAGTCTGGGTGGAACAGTGGTGAGCTCCGCTAAAATTCTTGGAAGAGATGTTGCAACAGCAGCAAAACTCCTCCCTGCTCATACCTTCTGTGGTTTTGGAAGCTCAGTGTATGTAGGCAAGACCCTGCAGAACAGGTTAGATGTAATGTGGCCACAGTCCAGACCTGAGGTCCTGGTGAGTCCTATGTATCATTCTTCCTTATGACCAATGTGGAGCCTCCTCCTTTAGTCCACTTTGTGTTCTGTATTTTTGCTACCCTCTAGGCTATTATGGAGGTCCAAAAGATCTCTGTGACCTTACCTTAAAACAGCAAAGGCCTCAGGAGTTTGGGTTCATCCCAAAGTGAATAGTGAACATTTCTGATTTCTCAGACATCTATGAGAGCAAAACTATCTCCATTTGAGTATTCATCAGCAGGGTTTCTGCTCCAAGACCTGTTCCTGTTACAGGAAGGTGTCTGTGCCTATGTGGCTATAGCACACAGCATCAGCATGTCAAAAATAAAAAGCATTTCAGAGTAAATCCTCTCCTACTTTAGCCAATATATCATTCACTTACTGCATTGGTTGGTGAGTTAGCTGTCCTTTCATTTACATGAACTTAAATGCCAAGGGCGTGCTCCTCATCTGACAGGGTTGGAGCAGTAGCTGGGTCCTCATCTGGGAAGCAGTCGGCAGAGCTGGAAATAAGCTGAAGCACTGTGGAGAAGCAAAGGAGAGGGCAACAAGTCAGAAGCAAGCTGAGCACCAGAGACAATTATTATTGAAGACAAGCAGTTTGAACACCTTTTCTCTTTGCAGGAAATCCAATGCTGCTTCAACACCTTTATGCATGTTTTGTTATTTTCAAGCTAAATAGCACAGTATAAGTCTATAACTGCTCCCACGCTACAAAACTAAATCTACTTTGGACTAGCAAAAATGTAGAGAGCCCTCACCCCTAATTGCTACAGCTTGAATCTTCAGGTAAAATGAGAAATTCTGCCAAAAATTACTAAATGGCTTGTTTGGAGGTTTGGTTTTTTTGGTTTTTTTTTAAAGTGGCTGGATTCCTTTAATCTTTTTAACTCGGTTCTATGGATTCTTCTGTACTGCAAAGCCAAAAGCCAGCCATGCAGGGCCCACATACCACCGGAACAAGACAGCCTCCAAGAGGGATGTTTGGATAGCTATTGCTGAAAGTACAACAGCAACTATTTCGGTTTGCTTTGAAAATTCTTAAGTGGTGTTCACACTGAAAAAGCACATGTAGTCAAACCAGCAAGTCTTTCCTAAAACCTCTAAATTGTTATTTCACTTATAAATCCACACAAGACTTAAAGTAGCAGAAAGCATATATGTCTTCATGGTCTTTGATGGTTTAAGAGACCATCCAGACAATAGTATTCACATACTGGCTGGGGTAGAAAGATCAAGGCAGCAAGCCTATCTCCAGGACTAATGACGTGTCCCTGTAATTCATAATCAAATTAGGGGTTGGGTTCTCACCACAAGCAATAAAGTGGGAACACGTTCCTGCCCTCAATTTTCACACACCCTGCCTACATATTTAATGAGTGGTCAGGGATAGCTGTACCAAGGATATTCAGTACAGAAGTAAGGTGCCTAATCCCCATCTTTGCCTTTCAACACACTTCTCTCTCTTTCTCTTCCTAGAGACCAGGACTCTGGTAAGTGGAGCCTGTATCCTCCCACATAGAACCAGGGCTACTTATGCTTCCGCATTTTTGTAGAGGCACCCTTTAACTTTCATATTTTTCAACGCATTATTCCATCAGTTGATTAACTAATTTTCTCTTCCAAGTTACAATATCTCTGCAAACTCAGTAGCTGGGAGAAAACATCAGTCTTGTGGCTATGACCAAGTAATTTGGAGAACCAGGATTCAGAGGGTTGTTTCTGAGCTGGCTTATGCCAAGCTGCACTGGGGGAATATAAGAGACCTCTATGGCATTACTTGCAAAAACCACTGGAGGAATGAATCAAAAGCTTGTTGCAGAAGATGTTTTGAGCTATTGAAACAAAGAAGTATTTGTGACCCATCACTAGAAATAAGTAGACTTAATTAGTCAGGTGGGTTTGCATGGGAAACCCATTGAGTTCGTTTAATTCAAGCATTTGAGAATTAATTAAAAAGGCAAACAAAAAAAATCTGGAATAAAATGACAAAATTCAATACAAGACAGAGGTAGACAACTGCTTCAGCACTGACCCCTGCAACAGAAGGTAGCCTTCAGTGGTGGTCTTCAGTGATTTTTATAGAGTATGTTTGGCCAGAGGTAAATTCCTAGGTGGTTAATGTTCATGTAAAATAACAGCCTGGTTAAATTTGAAGTGAAAACACAGCAGGTAACTGGTGCAAAGGATCAGACATGGCCTATCAAGGAGGCAGGTGGCTACATCCCTCAGTTTGCACCCCAGTGAGGGCAGAGACATGCTGGGAGGTGCCAATGGAGAACCATGGGCTGGTTCCTGCTTGTTAACATACCATGTCCCACAACCCCTCAACACTTTTTATTTTAAGAAAAAAGCCCACAACACCCACACACTTGTGACATGCCAGAATACAGAGTTACTGCAATCAGCTGCCTCTTACTCAACGATGCCCAGGCAGGCCGATGGCCCCTGCTGCCACGCCTGATCACTAAGGAGCTTGTTGCTACACCTCATATGCCACCTAGTGGCTTCCAAAGTGAGAAATTCCTTATTAGACATGACTTTCAGACATACCGCTTCTGCCACTTGTTCCATGTGTGTCAATCTTACTATAGAAGAAGTAACCCGAGACGCAGAACACTGCAATATGCAACCCCAAGCACAGCTGCAAGCCTCCCTCTCAATGACCCATCCCCAAAATCACTTCTCATCAGCCCCATCAAGTTCTCACTCCTTATTGCACCCTCAGAGACACCCCTAACCCCCCCAAAGAAATTTCCACCACCCTAGGCTCTGCTTACACCTGTCCACTGTTTGCTCATCATGTTCAAAGCCTTTCTGGAGTCTGATTTCCTTAGATTGACCTCCTTAACCTTCTGTCCCACCACTTGAATCAAATATCTGGTGGAAAGAAACCAGGTATATTTTATTTCAAAGCATTCGGTGATGGCAGACGCTTGCCACAAAATTTGCCACAAAAAAAGAAACAGGAAGTTTTGGTTACAAACTATATTTTGCATCCAAGAGATTTAATTCAATTAGTCTTGCTCCCTTCTCAGTGTGGTGGCCTATTCACTGTGTTAATAAATACCTCTGTCTCAGTCAGCTCCTAAGTGCTGCCAGCAAAAGTGAGACGGTATCTGCAGAAGAGGTCAGTGGAGACCTCTTAAGGACATCACAGTCACTTGGGATGAACTCAGCTCCATCTAGGATGCCTTGTCACAGTATACAGAGTGTGTGTTTTCAGTTACCAGTGGAGAAACTTCATTATTATTAATTTGGACAATGAGTGTCCAAGTCAGTCTGGGCAAAGAAAGAATGTGGACCTGATCCACAGTACCTCCAGCACTTGCATTAGGCAGAGGCAGCAATAAAAAAGCCAGTTTCTCCAAACATTCATTTCTTGCCTTTCTTCGCTAGAAAACAGAATAGTCCATTTTTTCAAAGTGCAGATGTTTCCTTTTTTCTGAAGCAAGCACTTTGACTTTTCTGAAAAAAACCCCTCTTTCAACATTTCTGACATGATTTCTCTTTCAGATTGTTTGGAGAAATTACTTTGTGTTTATGAATGGCCGCTGCCAGGCTTATCATGGACAGCAAACAAAGAAGAACCATGCTGACACTCCTAAAATCATTTTGCCCTTCTCCAATGCGACTAAGCAGAATACATACAGCAACTGCTGGTATGAAGGCAGGAAATGCACCCTTTTCTTCCCTTTTCTTCCTCCCACCATTCTTGTTTTCTTCTCTCTCTCTCTTTTTTTTTTCCTGACATTTGGATGTGCTCAGGACCTGATCTTACATTCTGGGCCTTTTAAGTGAGATCCAGAACAACAGACAGAAGTTGAGGAAGCACTGTGGAAAGATCCTTATAGCGTGACCTTCCCTCTTGCCTCTGCTTTTTCTTAGCTACTTCTCTATCCAGCCACACTTTAAGTTATGGTCTCTGAGTCAATTTAATGACTCAGTCCTGAAAGCCTGATGATCTTAAAGGTGCACTTGCTTCTTGAACCAACCCAGGCTCAAGCCATTAGCTTCTTAATCCATGGTCCCTGTCTCTGCTTTGTGCAGCAATTCGTGTGGTGCCCTGTGCCTCTGCCAATACGTATGAGTATATATGAGCATCAGTTTGCTCCTTCATCATTTAAAACTCAAAAATTCTGAACTTTTCTGGCATCATCAGCCACCTGGCACACAGGTGACCCATTACTTCCTCCTGTATTTTTCAAGATACGGGGAATATTTATATAGGTACTTGAACTAGTACTCAACCCCATTTTTACTGTGGTCCTTCCCTTACACTTGGATTAAATTCAGGTGCTGACCTAAGGTGCTGTGTATCACCAGACCCTGAGACTGCAATAAACAGTCATGCCCTTCATGAACTGATTAGTCACTGTGAGGAAGGCAATGCAGGTGAATATATGCCTCAAACTGCTGCCCTGTGCCTTGGAGAATCAACTTTACTGTGCGAAAGTAACACAGTCATACTTTATCAGTAAATGCCACCAAGGTGGCAATGTCTATGCAGAGGAACTGTGTAGCAAACCCAGCTGGAGCTCCCAAGCAGGATAAGAAACAGCAGAGCCCAGGAAGCATTAGAGGAGGAAGTAAAACTGATTTTAAATCCTGCCTGCTGTAGAAAACCCAAGGAAGCGGAGACATGTTTGCACTTAGCAGCTAGAGGGCAGGCTCATTTTTCCTTTAAAACTTGATAAACACTTCCTTGCAGCTGCATTTAGTTTCAAGGTATTCAACAGAAGTGACTAAGCTGTAAATCACTCAGGGCTAATTGGAGAAGTCTTCTGTGTATTAATTGCGGTAGGAAAAAAAAAACCAAAACCAAACACCAAACAAAAACAACCTAACCCCAAAATCACAAGATACACAAACCAGTGGTTGCTTTGAAAGGCTTGACTTCTGCCAGTCAGGCCGTTTCCAACACAGCAGAAGGGCAGGAATCATGTCCAAGACAGGAAGTCTCCATGTCTCATTGGAAACTCCCAACAAAGAGCCCACATTGGCCTCCCAGGCTTCCAAGATGGGAAAAATGAATTGAAAGGGTTTACAAGAAGCAGTCATCAAAGCACTCCAGAGGAATAACTTCCCCTTTTTTTGGCTGTGGTGGATTTTTTTTTTCCTTCCTATTCAGAAAAGCACTTGTAAGATGAGGGAATTATGCAAAGTGAGCAGAGCAGTCTCTGTAGAGCTTGGTCTCAAGTGAGTTATGTAGTCTATAATGCAAAATTTTCCATTCTTTTCTGGGGTTATAAGACATAGGAGCTCAGTACATGGCAGTGAGTGTAGCTGGAGTAGCCTTCCAGGTGCCCACCTAGTGCTGCTGGGTGCGAGGCTGCCAGACTGGGAGATGCTTCATGGCTGTGTGCTCACTCGGATGGACAGTTTTATGTATTTAAGCACAGATTCTCCTCTTTGTTGCTCCTTAAAAGAGCCATTGAAAAATCAGTTGTCACAGTACTCGCTTTGCTCTAAAAATGACCTTATTGAAGTATAAGGGGAGATTATTACACTGTTTACTATTGCTGCTGTCCCACTGTTCATACAATTAAGGATTAAGTCAAGTAAAACTACAGATGGTGCCCCAAAATTAACATAATTATGGGTCTTCCATTAATGCAGAGGTTTGCGTTGGCATAAATGTCAGGCAATGCCAGCTTGGTGTAGGTGGGGGAGATAACGTTGTGTTGAGCAGGGGAATGATTTTAAAGCTCCCAGCATACACTAGCTACCCATCAGAATAGCAGACAGAAGCTTAAAAAGCAAGATATTTGGAGGCATTGCATCGTTTTCCCTATCTTGCAGCAGTCATTGCACTCCCCAACTAAAACAACCTCACAGCCACCCTTCACGTGCGGAAACGTGGGGAAAACACAGCAGAGAAGTAAGGTTTGGTCAGGATCTGGGCACTTTGGTGATCCAAGCAGTAGCCAGAAATCAGGAAACTCCCTAGAGGTACAATCCCCTAAGAAATAAACAGTTTTGCATGGGTGGCACACTGCACTGAAATGAAATGCAGTAGCCAGGCTTAACATAAATACAGTTCTCAGTAGATACAGTTATGGAGAAAACGATTCCTTTCATTGCATTTCCTCATGTATAAACACAAACGCCAAGTCCTCGTGGCTCTAGCAAGGACATCTGATGTGTGAGGTATTACACATTCCAATAAAGAAAGAATAAATTTTGGATCTGGATAATTAAGATGCCGTTACACCTGGTCTGGAGAACCTCTGTCCATGGGAATGGAGAGAGCCACAAGATGTGCTTACCTCCCCATTCACCAGCAAAAAGGCAGAGGTTTCCATGAAAAAGCACTAACAGAAGACAGGAGGAAAGTTGTTTAAATACAGCTATGTGTCAATGCAGGCAGCTGGGAGAGTGCGGGCGGAGATGGAGCTGCAAGGAGACAGCCTGGAAGGAGGGCTGCCCTCCCCTGCCCTGCCTTTCTCCTCAGATTATGTTCACAGCCACATTTCAAGTGACACAGTTTAAAAAAAAGAACAAAATTGATGGCAGCAGCCACAGCAGCACCTGATTTCTTGGCAGGCTGCTGCTGCTGGAGAGCTACTTCTGGCCCTGTCCTGTGGCTCAGTCGCTGCTGTGTTTGGATGACATGTAATCTTCCTGGTAGTTTTCACCTCTAGGTTGATATGGCTCCAACTTACTTTTGCCCTGTTTTTTTAAGGAGGCTATAAAGCACTTTCAACATATGTCTGATGAAGGATAAGCAAGCACTATTACATAGCAGAGTTATTTTTCTTGTTTAACAAAAGTGTAAAACCAAGCCACAAACAGAATGGGAACATTGCGTCCTGAATTGTGCAGATGAAAGAAAAGCAAAAGCAGAAGTAGGATTAAAGGGCAAACTTCCTCAGTCACCACCAGCAACAGGGCCTGACCTCAGATGTAACACTCATTATGAATAGTTCTGGCCCAAGCTCCCACACAGAAAAATAGGAAAATTACACTAAACTGATGGTCAGGGAACAACTTTTCCATATTCCCGAATATGAACCCAGTATTTTCCTTAAAGCAGAGGGTAGGAAGGAAAACTGTCCAGGGGGATAAGGTTGGTGGGAGCAGCTCCTGTTGCTGCTTCTTGTCACAAGTGCCTGTCTCTGCTCACACCTCACCTTTTCCAGTGCCAGCAGCTTTTCTAGATGCTTGATATTGGTTCCAGGACTTGCAGAGAGTTCACCTGCTTGGAAAGCTGGACTACCTCCTGCTCAAGAGAGGAAATGCTGTCACAGCATCTTCCTTTTCATACTTTCACCAAAATCTCTCTTGCTTCAAGTGCCCTGCTCCTTCGCTTGCAGCCAGTCTTGCACACAGGAAGACCTTGTTGGCAGTCTGCATGGCCACTCTCTTCAGTGATGCCAAGACAAGGTTAGAAAGACAGGTCCATGGCTGAAGTTTCTGTTATACATTCCGCACTTAATGATAAAAATACTTTCTTCCAGAAATACCTCTGACACAGCAGAGCACCATCAAACCAAATACACCTGCCTGTCAGTCCCTCTCATTTCTCTCCTCTACTTCACCAGAGCTCCATGAAACATCTTTGTGGGGCTGTTTGTGGAGAGTCTCTCCTGCCACCCCATCCCAGGTTTGTGCTCCACTCTACACGGTTGGTCGTAGGGGAACAGGGATGCTGCCCCTTATGCTGCCTCCTTCCAGGCTCCCCTGCCATCTGCATTGCATGAGAGAGAAACCAGGGAGCAACACTAGCAGCAGCAGAGACTGTCAATCCAGAGTGACTGCAAAACTACAGTGGAAAATTCACTTGCTTTAAATGCACAAGGCCTGAGCCCAGAAGCTGTGTGTGCTGAAATCTGTTGTTAAAGGTACAAGGGAGAGAGGAAAGTGTGTTGTCAAAATGTTTCAAAGCAACCCCTAAAAGGCCAGCTACCAAAGGGTAAGTTTATTCATGCCTCCACAACCCAGTCTGCCCTCAGCGTCCTCCAGAAGCGGCACCAGTAGTACCCAGCCTATGGGCACTAGAAACCTCTCCCTGAGCTTTGCTGTTTAATATGGTCATGTTTCCTCATCAAAGAGCAAACATGTAATAGCTACTTGCAGTATAAAATGCTATAAAAAGACAGTGTCCTGGTTGTAAGCTACTGTATCGCACATCAGCAAGGTGATCACAACTGCCTCTCCCTGTTCCTTTTCACTTTGCTCAGCCCCAGCTGAAGGAAATACCTCCTCTTGACAGCAAAGGCCAGCTTTGGACTGATTTACCCAGTTCATTCCTGAAAGGCAAACTGCTGGAAAAATCTTGTTGTCAGGCTTAACCAGGGTGGATTAAGACCAGTGTTAAAGGAGACCCAAAGCTTCCTGGTGCCTCCTTATTTGATCCCACTCTATAGTGTTCCTCAACCTCCTACCCCTGACCTCTCAGACAGGATCCCTCAAAGATACATAAAATGACAGCAACAAGACTCATTTTTAGAAAACTTGTCATTGGTTATAAAAAACCAATCTGCTGTTCTAGAGCTCTCAGATTACATATGCACATCCACAGAATAGGCTGACAAAACAATTGCCTGTATAGTCATCTCCCAGATAGCTGAGATGCTGTATGGTTTAGCACTTCACCGCACAGAGTTCCTTATAATAAAGAAGAGGGGCTGATGTCTTCCATAGATATGTAGAGGAGAAGCCAGTGGTAGTTGTAATAGACCCATGCTTTCAGTAGCACACTTGTAATACAGCCTGGCAGAACAATGCATGAAAGGAGTTACATCTTTGTAGTCATGTTCCTGGTAATACAAAGCCTCAGAAGTAAAGGGCGAGCTGAGTCCATCTGAACTACAGTGCACTCAGGCCATGTTATGATTTGTTTAAATCACAGCTCCTTTTAATAAATCTCAGCTGTGCCTTTGCTAGTGGCAGATCTCCTAAGGCCCAGAAGCCCCAGTGCTGTAGGGAATGCCATGGATGTGACCCGGTCTTCGGCTGTTCTCATTTCCACCCGTCTGTCACAGTGTACACAGATTTCCTCGGGGGTAGGGAGTACTGCCGGCCAGTGGGATCAATCATACCCCTGTCTAGCAGGTTGTTAAAGCAGGAAGGTTTCCATTAAGTCAACAAGGGTGTTAATTTATAGCGTGTTTGCTACTTCTCTTTAAATACACTTCCAGATGAGAAGTAACTCCTTACACTTGGTGCACGCTAAGGGCAAAGATAAACAAGCATCTTGTTTAACTGCAGTGGCTGATGCAGCCCTTTGCCCTTTCCATCCTCTACTGTGGGCTCCTGGGCGTCGTTTCAGGTTGGTCTGCTGCTCAAACTGCATCAGATTTGTCTCATTGAAATAAAGCTTAAGGGAATTATATATGTGTGTGTATATATATATTTGATCTAAGAGTGGCTATTTATAGGTTTAGTGGTGCAAATGACTTAGAGCATCGCACAAAAAAAGCCAAATTTTGCAAAACCTGCTGTTTGGCCAAGATCTAAGTTATTGAGCTAATCATTAATGGAGTCCAAATCTGCCAATGCAGAGCTACTTCCCCACTCACAAACACTATGAACTTTGCCAACTTTTTGGTACCAAAAATATTTTTTCAGAGTTGAATAACAAGGTTTATTATTGGACTAAGGACAAACTAAGCAGTAATGGAATGAGTAATAAATATATAGAGCATTATTACTTTATTGTTTGGGGAAATGTAATTACTTCTATCATACATTTGCAAGCAGAACCAGGGAAGGGATTGTGCCCCTGTACTTGACACTGGTGAGGTCGCACCTTGAATACTGTGTTCAGTTTGGGACCCCTCACTACAAGAAGAACATTGAGCTGCTGGAGTATGTCCAGAGAAGGATGAAGCTGGTGAAGGGGCTGGAGAACCAGACTTACAAGAGGCAGCTGAGAGAACTTGGGTTGTTTACCCTGGAGAAAAGGAGGCTGAGGGGAGACCTCATCACTGTCTACAACTACCTGAAAGGTGAAAGGAGGTTGCAGTGCAGTAGATGTTGGTCTCTTCTCCCAAGTGACAGGTTATGGGACAAGATGAAATGGTCTCAAGTTGCACCAGGGGAGGTTCAGATTAGGCATCAGGGAATAATTCTTCACCAGAAGAGTTGTCAGGCACTGGAACAGGCTGCCCAGGGGATGGTTGAGTCACCATCCCCGAAGGTATTTAAAAGACAAGTAGATGAAGTGATGCTCAGTGATGTGGTATTTTCATATTTGCGGCAAGGATCATGATTATTATCCAATAAAAAGAATAGTTTCATCATAACTCATTGGCCTGTACCAGTGCAAATCAGTCGAAGTATTTTTTTTTCTTTTTAGTGTAGTGTCTCTTCATTATTAGAAGACTCCAGAGAAAAGGTACTACCACTAAGGTATGAGGTATACCTGAATGACTCTTGGACCACAAACAGACAAAGGGCTCTGGAGATGTACACTGCCACCAGACACTACTTTCCACCGCTTTGCATTTTGTAGAGCTGCTTTACATGAGATACAGTGACATGACATACAATGATATGGTGTCATTGTGCTTGTTCCACCTAAGTAAAAGGCAGTAGAGAATTCAGTCCACTTCTATCGAGAAAGACATGTGCTTTCATTCCAGTTTGTTATGCAAATGCAGATGTAGGTTAAGGGTAACAGGCCTGCAACAGTAGCTGTTGCAAGTCTGTACTCAAGGGGGGATAAGTCAGCAAGAAATTAAACCAGAAACTAGACTGTATGTAACAGTGATCTCTTTTTTGTATGACACAGAGATTAACAAATGACAAGCTCCCTAAGTCCATTAATAATGCTTTTAGAGATGGGAAAGCATTAAAAAAAATCAATATGATTTGATTTTATCTTACATTTGCAGTAACCAGAAATAATCCCCCAAATGAGAGCAGGGATCCCCAAAGCAAGAATAGAAAATCACCACACTTCCTTGGGTGAAAAAACTGCAGTGGTAATCCTAATAATTTCCTATTTCATGTGCCAGATTTCAGCCAAAGATAGTAAGCATGTGAAAGCCTCAGATTACTACAGAAAAGCTACCACAGCAGTAATAGCTGATGGTTGTTAGCAGAAGTCATTGCAACACCAGCCCTTGTCCGTCTTTCAGTGCAGAGTCACCTCACGTAGGCCTGGATAAAGCAGTCATTTGTTCCTACTCAGAGTACCTCATTTGCACTGGTAGCACTCTTCTCTCAATGATGGGAGTTTAACAGCAGGAGGCAACACAACAGCCTCCCTGCCTCTGAGGATGTAGAGCTGGCCAGTGTATTCTCAAAAAATAGTCTGTCCAGGGTCCCACCCTTACCTGCTTGTGCTTTGTGCAAATATACAGAATTCAGTGCTCGGCTGTTAAAAGCATCAGGGCTGTACTAGGGAAGAATTATTCCACGGGTACAGCCCTCAAGAACGCTGCCAGAACTCCTCAGGCAGAAGTGATCTAGCAGCTACCAGGATTTTCCTGCCACGTGAGTGCACTGTGAGACAATAAGGATGGCAGCTATAAACGCCTTCTGCAAAAAAAGAGGCCATTTTCCACAGGCAACGGATCCCATTCTCTTCTGATTCTATTCATAACAGGAAAAGTAGCATTGTCTCTTGAGAAAAAGCATTTGTGTCCTCTGCAGTTGAAAATAGGCAGCAGACGGTGACAGTTTGCAAGACCTGTGTGCTGTCCCCTCTGGAGCAGAATGGAGAGCATGTCTTGATAGCACAGAACTGAGAAGTCCAACCACTGAATAAAACAACTCCAGAGTGCAGGAGCCATGCTGTCCCCTCCTGCTGTGCAAACCAGCATCAGTGCAGTAAGTTGTGTTGCATTATGCACAGATAAAAGAATTGCAAGAGGAGAATTACAGTGATAGTACCTGGCAGGTCTGTAGAGCATGGCTGTGTTTGAACATGGTTATGAGTAATGACATTGGGCACCATAATAAAGTATGTGAGCTACAGGAGGTCTGCTCAGACCTGTGTCACCCTGAGCACCTCAGCTGCATCTCAGATGCTCAGACATATGTTCAGGTCTGTAGTATGGACCAGTCTGAAGGAAAGGAGGGAAACCCACACCATCCTTACAAGAAAAATCACTGGAAAAGACCATGAGTTGTTCCTACATGGAGGAGAGGGAAAGGTCTGGAGCCAGGAGCTGGAGTCAGTGGTTGCCACATGCATTTTTCCAAATTGCACAGACCTATTGAAAATTTTATATGGTTTGTGAAAAGGATGTGGCAATTTCTGAATGTCGTTGAAGCCAACTCTAGTTTCCAAATTAATTCCTTGTCTCCCAACCTTTTAATTAGAGAGAGACCACTTACAAATAATTGAAAACAGGAAATATACAACATACTACTTTCTACTTTTCATCTGGGAAGCCTAATCAGCAAGTTAATCTCAAAAAGTCTTAAGCCTGGTTAAAATTGCATCCAGTGGTGGAATTTGATGGTATTACTACTGCAAGGCCACACTTTGCCAGGGTTTCCACACAGCTGGGATGTAAGACACTTCATGGGTGAACTGTGCTTTACTGGTTAAAGAAAATATTGAAGAAAAGTAGCATTTTCAGATTAAGTAAGTTCCTTCTTGAAAAATCAAAACAATGGGAAGACCACTGGCTCCTTGTTAAGTTCCTTCCATCATGGATTGTGTTAAAGTTTGTTGGAAACCCTTTTAATTCTCATTAAGCAAGAAGGAACAATTAACATCCTCTATGGAATCAACTATCTGGAACAATAGGAGCCACCATCCAAAACACAGGCACATGATGCAAGTCTGCTGAGGGAGCTGAGCTGTGCCGGCAAAACACATTGCTGGATACTGCCTGGTTGTCCAAACTGCATGAACCACTGGCTGGAAAAGAGCTTGGAGCTGCAAGCAAAGTGTTTCCTCATGTTAAATAAAGAAGGCAGTGCCTGTTCTTTGTAAATAAATAGCTAAGTTTTGAAACAATCCTGACACTAAGGAATTAACTGAAACAATCCAAACTTTGGCTAACCACCAGGGTCAGAAAGGGATAATAAATCCTCTTTTTCCTGTTAAGAAAACCCACAACTTTATTTTCTAAAGACTTCACAAAATAAAAATGACATCATGAGTATTTTGAAAAATTCTTAAACATTACTTCAGTTGCCTGGCAGGAGCATCCTGTCCTGTCCTTTCTCCCTCCAGTGTCTTTCAAAACAGGCCGAGTAGCAGGAATAGCTACCCTCTGGACACCAAGGTTTGATAAAACTCCATTTGCCACTTGCCGATGGCAAGTTGAACATGAGCCAACAGTGTGCCCTGGCAGCCAGGAGGGTCAGCGATGTCCTGTGGGGCATCAGGCACAGCACTGCCCGCTGGTCAAGGGAGGTGATTTTCCCACTCTGCTCTGCCCCGGTGCAGCCCCACCTTGAGTACCACAGTACAAAGAAGATATAAAGCTATTGGAGAGTGTCCAGAAGAGGGCCACAAAGTAGAAGAAAGGTTTAGAAGGGAAGCCGTGGGAGGACTGGCTAAAGGCATTTTGTCTGTTCAGCCTGGAGAATAAGAGACTGAGGGGAGACCTCATCACAGTTTACTGCTTCCTTACAAGAGGAGGAGGAGGATCAGGTGCTGATCTCTTCTCTCTGGTCACCAATGACATGACGCATGGGAATGACAGAGAGATGTGCCAAGGGAGGTTTAGCTTGGATATTAGGACAAGGTTCTTCACCCAGAAGGTGGTGGAGCACTGGAACTGGCTCCCCAGGAAAGCAGTCATCGTGCCAAGCCTGACAACATTCAAGAAGCATTTGGACAACACCCTCAGACACATGGTGTGATTTTTGGGGTTGTCCTACCCAGGGGCAGGAGTTGGACTTGATGATTTTTGTGCATCTCTTCCAACTCAGGACATTCTATGATTCTATAATTTGGCAAAGTAGAGTTCTGGTAGTGTCAAAAAGTACAAAGAAAGAATATGGCTTTTCTGGACAGTGTAGGCTGCAGATGACAAACACAAAGGATGACAGGTCCGAGTGAACAAATCTGAAGGATACTAACAGTCCTTGGAATGGGGGAGAGCACAGAAAGGACAGAGAGGTTAGTAGTAGAGGAATATCACAGAATCACTAGTTTGGAAAACACCTCTTGGATCATCGAGTTCAACGTTTCCTATCAGCCATTAAACCATGTCCCTCAGCACCTTATCCATCCTTTAAACACTTTCAGGGAAGGTGAATCAACCACCTGCCTGGGCAGTCTCTTCCAGTGCCCAGTGACCCTTTATGTGAAAAATTATTTCCTGATGTCAAACCTGGACCTGCCCTGGTGGAGCTTGAGGCCATTCCCTCTTGTCCTGTACCCTGTCACTTGGGAGAAGAGGTCAGCTCCCTCCTCTCCGCAACCTCCTTTCAGGTAGTTATAGAGAGCAATAAGGTCTCCCTTCAGCCTCCTCTTCTCCAGGCTAAACAACCCCAACTCTCTCAGCTGCTCCTCATAACACTTGTTCTTCAGCCCCTTTCACCAGCTTTGTTGCTNCATGTCAGAGCAGAGAGCTGCAAGAGGAGGTGAGCAGGGAGGTGACAAACTTTAATGATAATAGAGTGTTATTGGTAGACCGCTGCTCAGTAATGGTCAAAGAACAAAAAAATGTTAGGAGAAACATCAACACCATAGGAAGGAACAGCCAGTGGAATAACCAACATCACTGTTCTGCTGCATAAATCCATCTTTTACTCAGACTGTGAATACTCTGTTCAGTTCTGGCCCCTCAGAAAGCAAAGAGGAGAGCTGGAAAAGGTTCAGAGAAGAGTGACAGGATGAGCAAAGCTGTGACCCAGCTTCTGTACAAGGAACAGTGGAGGAAAATGGGGCTGCTCAAGCTGGAAAAGAGATGAGCCAGAGGCCACTGTATGCAGAAAGTTTTGAAATCATTGATAACACGGAGTGTATAGGGATCATATGTTGAATATATCTCTAGGACCAGAAGTAGGGACTAGCTAACAATGCTGGTAGAAGCCAAATTCAAAGCAAACAGAAGGAAGAAGCTGGTCATGCAGAAGGCAGTGAAGCTGCCTAGATGGTCATTCCCAAAGCACGCAGTGAAAGCAAGGAGGTTACATGCTCTCCCAAGTATTTGGAGAGGTCCATGCCACAGAAAACCAATAGCAAGGTCTAGCTGAAAGTAGATGGAGGCTGCAGTAGTGTTAAAGGAGAAATGATCAATAGAATTGTTTTGTTCTTAGTGTTTCCTAGAATTCTGCATATGACCCCAGCTGAAGGCAGAGCAGATGGATGGGTTAGATGCTGTAAACCAGCACAGTTGCCTTTACCTAGAATAAAATAGGACTCAAATAAAAATAGGACAAAATAGGACTCAAATAAAGAGGGGGATCCCAAAGGGAGCAAAGGTGGCAGCATGCAGCGAAGCAGGAGCTGAAGTCAAAGGTTTGAGTGAAACTGTCACAGTTAAACTGGAGTCCAAAGGTGTAGATAAGGAGGCAGAAGAAAAGCTGCAGTTTCAACTCAATCAGTGCTCAGGTTGAGCCCAGACATGCCCTGTTGTGATCAGAAGCAAAGCTTCCACTGTCTCCAGCAGATCAAGCCTTGGAGACATAAAGGCAGGCAGGAAAGAGAAGAGTTTCAGGGTCAAAGAATAACTCCAAGTTATCAGGAGACATAGCACAGGTGAGTTGATACAGGCAGAATTTACAGTTCATCTGTGTTTAATATCTATATGCCAGATCTGAATGGTTTCAGTCCCGATAGGATTCAGGAAAATTTGGAATGTTAAATATATTCCTTTGCATAATCTGCATGATCCTAAATAATAACTACTCTGTAGGTATTGCCCACAGCACAGTTATTTTTTAAACCCTTTTAACAGGCACTTTTAAACAAACAGTGTTGCCTCTACTTCACTCCAAATGGGATATAATCCAACAATGAGAAATTACAGAATTGTGGCCCCAAGGCAAGGTGCAAATCCACCAAAAGGCCAATAGTTTCTATTTTCTTTAATTAAGGGTATGTGGGTTTAAGAAATGTGGCCATAAATGTTCCTTTTAGATGGAAGGAACCATTATTCATTAGTTACCCGAAACACTGATTATTACATAAATCAGCAAAATAGATATTTCTTCCCAGAAGTGAAGAATGTTTCACATTCCAGTGGACATTCCTAAATATCACAATTCTTTCTCACACACACAACAATCGCTTTGGGTAATGACCTTGAAATGGGCCTTTCCTGTTCTGTGGTTGTGTTTTTCTGTAGGACTGGTCTTTGTTTGATTTACAATTCCCACATGCAGTTTCTCAATACATGCTCAAATTATGGTCAGTATTTGGAGAGAAGCTGATTTTTTTTTATTTTTTTTAAGAAGCTGATCTGATATACTGGGTTAAACTAGAAATGTACCAAATAGCTCTGCAGACATGGCACAGCCACTGACCTGCACTGAGGCTGGAAATGGTTCCAGGCTGTGACATGCCATGTCTATTCATGTCAGCTGTGCACTGGGAAATGCACAAAGGTAGGGACTTGCTGAAAAATGTCCTTCAGCTTAGGGCTCAAAAGTTTTCCTGTGAAATATATTGCTTGGGATGAAATCACCCTCTCAGACACAACGAAGAGTAGTGTCATTTCTCACACAATTTATTAAGATTTCTCAGTTTTCTTCCAGTGTATGTAGGACAGTACTTTGTAGCCTGTTTGCTCCCCTGCATGTTGCTCAGATACTCCCTTTGCAAAGCTGGGGATCTCTGCATGGGTCACACCTTGATCCCCACTATTCAAAGATGTTTTTTGGCAGCGGGAGGTTGCAGTGGTGGGTGTCACCCAGTTTTCCATCATCCATCCTGTTTGTCTTGTCACATTGCTCCTCTTGCGTATATTCAGTGGGGAGGGGAAGCTGGCATGTGAAGACAGATGTTTGGAAGAAGAGGAGACCTACCCCAGTACAAAGCCTCATGATCACTGTGGACATTGCCTGACAGAGCTTTTTGTTAACAGTTAGGAAAGGGGAGCTCCAGAGCTCATTCAGGCTGTAGTCGGATGAGCATTTTCCTTTGAATGGAATCTCGCCCATCTGTGCCTTCAGTCTATTTTTGTGCTGTCTTTGTGTCATGCCATCACAAGCCAACATACAGCTGCACCATGAACTGCCCTAAGGAACCAATCTGGCTGAAAACTCACCCAGCTAAAAAAAAAATTTTTTTTTTTCATCCAACTCAGTGCTCTGATCTCATTTACCACAAGGCAGAACTTATGGTTGGACCAGCTCAGGGGAAGTAACCTCTTCCTGCAGCTGTGCTGACTGCTGCCAACCCTTCCTCAAGCAGCAGCCTAAGTCTTTGCCCCCTAGACATGCTCCATAGTAGAAATCCAGTTTGTTTTTTTCATTTCCACTAGTCAGGCAATTCTGGCTTGTGTAGACAGATCTACGCCCAAAGTGTCATTTGAGGAAATCTTGTTAGAAAGCTCACATGGGGCAGGCATGACCAATGCTCTCTCCTTGTAAATGCGAAGGCTGTAGGAGAAACGTTCATTTGAGCACTTCTTGCTTCACTTCTTTCTCTGTTACTTAGAAAATTCAAGTAAATAGTTTGTATGGGCAAAGTCTTGGTAGTTTCTCCCCTCTACTGCATAATTCTGTTAGCCAGTGGATGGAAGCAGCATTCTCCCCTGTCTTCCGAACTCCACGTCCCAGAAAAATTACTTCCCTTTTAGCACAGATTACTGGGTGGAAACAAGAAGCTGGTAGCATGTGACCCACTTACCACACACTACAGCCCTGTCTGTTAATAGATGTGACCTTTGTGACTAATACAGCACTGGGAGGTACTGGAAGGGTGCGCTGGTTTCCTCCCTCCAGCACAGTTGTCATCCTCATCATCTCATCACCCATACAAGTGAGGAAGCCTTAGTTTCAAAGCCTGCCAATTCCTGCAAGACACACAAAACACTGGATTGTGTGCAGACATCAGCCAAAGCATGAGGGATAGATGCCAGAAGGTGACAGAAGAGGTCAGCCCCATGCTGCACTGAGCTCAGTCCTCACTGTTGTGGTAGCCCCACCACTGCCCTCATTATACATTCAGCCTTCACCTGGGATGAAGGTCCCACAGCTGCATGACAAAGGACTGATGGCTGCGATCACACCACCCCAACCTCTGGTGGAGTCTCTCCCCACCTCTGCCCTTTGCTTGCAGAGAACAGGCTTTGGGCTTGGGCCAGGACCAGGCAGTTTTCTGTTGGCAGTGCACATATGGATGCCAAGGGGCCTTGTAACATTCTTAGTAGCAAAAAACACTGAAGAAAAAGCAGCATAATGCATTGAAACCACCCTGCAGTTGAACCTGAGGCCAGGAAGTTTTCTTCACCAAGTCTTTGTTCTGGGTGATTCTGTGACAGACCTTGTTGTTTAACACAGTGGGGCACAAGGAGACCCTAGCACCACTCACATCCCACAAACCACCACCAACCCACCAAACTTTCTCACCCATAGCATCCTACACTGACACTGCAGCCTCCAGTCTCCCTCCCTCCCTCCCTCCCTCCCT
>WAAB01002241.1:168397-179932 GCA_013389865.1 Piaya cayana
AATTTTTCACAGAAAGGGTCATTGGGCACTGGAAGAGACTGCCCAGGCAGGTGGTTGATTCACCTTCCCTGAAGGTGTTTAAAGGATGGATGAGGTGCTGAGGGATTGATAGGAATGGTTGGACTCGATGATCCAGTGGGTCCTTTCCAATCTAGTGATTCTGTGATTCCTTCCTTCCTTCCTTGTGCTTCTCTCTGCCCATTCCCTCTGCTCCTTGAGATTCCTCCCACATCCTTAAGGGCAGGTACAGGTGCTGAGGAGCCTTGAGACAGGAAGGTTGGGGCATTTCCCCAAACTCTGCTCCATACACATCCTTTAGTGTGTGTTTGCAAACTGTTATATTGATGTGCTGAGCGCAGCTGTCAGTTTGTGGACCCTCTTCTACAGTGTTTTTATTTCCAGTGGCTCTGAGCCAGTATCAGGCCTAGGATACAGTCATACAGTCACAGACTCCATTTAAAGAAATGGGCCACCGCTTCCTACAGACAGAAGGATCATTTAAAATCTTACAGGTATAGAAAAATCAGCAGACAATGGAAACATTTATCTCAGGTGTCAAAGTGCATGGCCACTCAACATCTCACCCCTGTCAGGGAAACCTACAGGGAATTATCAAGCTGTAAATGACGAATCTGGGGCATGGGCTGGGAACTGCATGTGCAATAGGCAGAACACACAAAAGCAAGAAGAAATAAAGAGGGAGACGGAACAGTACTTGTAGTTCTGAACTTCCAGATAATGATAACGTGACAAGCTTGGGGACAGCAGGGGAAATCCCCGCAGGGCTTATGTGCCAGTGAGTGGTTCCTGCTGCAGCACACTGGGTGAGCAGAACACTGGCCACACCAAGCACAAGGGCGAAACAGGCTTGGAATAATCTTGCCAATAGCAATAAAACTGTGTTGGGGATGGATCCCACCATCCTCACGGCAAGATCTGCCAGATGGTGAATCATCGTGTTACTGTTTGCTTAGCTGTCCCTGTTGCATTTCACAGAATCACAGAATGGTTTGGGTTGGAAGGGACCTTGAGAGATTATCCAGTAACCCCCCTCCTAAGGCAGGTTCACTTAGAACAGGTTGCACAGGATTGCATCCAGGTGGGGTTTTAATATCTCCAGAGGAGATTCCACAGCATCTCTGGGCAGCCTGTTCCACTGCTCTTCACTTGCAGTGTATTTGCTGCCTTTCATTCGCTCATGGCTCTTTAACTGCCAATTTCCTTTTTACTTACTCAATTTTGCAGATTTTGTCTGCTTGCAAGAATTGTCATTTAATTAAAGGATAAAAATGCTATGGAAATCTGTGGGTGGAAAACATGCCTACTGCAGCACTACCAATCTCAAAAGTTTAAGAATCATTATTCAAAATTGGAGAAAATAAAGATTTTGTCTGTAGGTCAGCTTTGGAGTTCTTTCCCATGTGCAGAAGAGAAGCACCAGTTTCCCAAAGGAACTGGCTTTTGCTCTGAGGTTGTGGCACCCCGGGGTTTCCTCTGTGCATATTCTGTGAGCTCAGATGGACTCCCTGCGTTTTGTCTCCTTCATCCTGACCCTGTGCATTCACTTCTGTTCTGCTAGCACAGCTGTAAAGCAAATCTGCTTAAATAGTTCATCTGGTTGAAAACATCGCCCTCCTTTATTTAAGAAGAAAAAGCTTTTACTGAGTCATTTCGCCAGGAGTCTAGCCCTCTCATCTGACTCACTACGTGCAGAACAGCAGCTCTAGCACAAGGTGAAGATGCGGGAGTGACAGAGAGTGATGGAGAGGAGGTGGCAGCGGCCATGCTACTGCTTTCTCAGTATTGCTGGCAAAGGTGAAGCCGTGGGCTCACTCTTGCCCTTTCCAATTGGCTGATAACACAGTACTTCCAACCCCTCTGCAAAGCCCAGTTACTTGAATTAATTTATCTGTGCCCTCCTTCCCCCACACATGGTTTTCTGTCCTCTAGCAATTAATTATGACCCTCCACGACCTACATAAATACTCCTCCCTCACTTGCCCCACAGTATTTCCTGGGATCCAGCTCCTTCCTCTGCACCCCAACAGCCTGGAGTCAGGGGTACGCTTGGTTACCAGCTGGACATGGGAGTAATTGCTGAGATTCAACCCTGCTCCCACACATGCCTGGAAAGTGAGGTGAGATGAGACACCCTAGATTTGCAGGCAGGATATACAGAGGTTCTGCAACTTGCTCTCTGCCCACTCCCTCTTCCTTTGTCTGTGGGGCCCCACTTTGGGCAGCATCCCTGAATTCAACCTCAGGGGAGGTAAAAGAGACGAGGGAGGCAGGCAGGGATGTTTTTGCAAGAGATGTGGTGCTGGCCCTGGGATTAGCCCAGCAGGAGTTGTGCTGTACTAGAAACATGACCAAGAACTTCACTCACCTCCATTCCTAAGGAAAATCCTGATTCTCTCAAGGCCCATGAGAGTTGTGCTGTTGCTTCAGTGAGAGCTCACTTCAGCCCTGCTTTGTTGTCTCTGCAAGACAAGCTTGTGCCACCTCTTTGGGTGTATTAATACACACCATGTGTTTAGGCACAAATGTACAAACTCTGGAAATGCATCTTTCACTTCCACTCCTTTTCTCCAAGTAATTCTTTCCAAGTATGGCTTTTTGGTTTACAAGTAAGAAGACCAGGGAATAGAAAGCCAGGTCCTGAAAATCTACACAGACCACAAAACCACATATGCCTCATGGAACAAATGCCTTATGCTCCAGTACTGCAAAGACTTTGCTTTTCTTCCTCCTGCCATTGTGTGTTTTATGAGTTGTGCAGTTCTGGCGTGTCATGTCGTTCCACCTACAGCAGGAGCTGGGGAAGGCTGTGAGCTCAGCTTGAGAAATCAGGAACTTCACACATTGGTTGCTACCTGGAAGGCTTAAGGGAAAGACTGTACCACTCTAGCCTAGCACAGGAGACAAACTAAAGGATGAACAAAGAATGCTACTACTGTTAACCTTAAAGTATTTCATCAGCTTCATCAGACTGTAGTCTCAGGGATGGAGAAAAAGCATCATGCAGTTCTCCCCATCCCAACATAAATACAGCCAGTGTTCAAAACAAATGTAGGAAAAAAATGTATTATTTGCCAAGAATAAATTTGGAAAATGAGCTATTAAAATATTTACTGTCTGCGAAGGTCTATGCCATCCATGTGCCTTCAAGATCATTTTTGCCATTATTATTTTAAACACCAGAGATGCCCAAAAATGTTGCATTGGAATAATCTCTTTTTATTATCTACAATGGGCTACATGGGAACATGATAAAACAGGATGTTGTCCTTGACACTGAGCTGATCCTTGTACTACCAGTAGTAATTCTCATTATTCAGGCACTGTAATGTTCTTTGCAGCACACTCAAGGCCAGGGATTAGCTGGAGGACACAGCAGGATTCTCTTGAAATGCTACATTATTTTACTATCAGAAGTCTTAAGAGTGAGGTTGTAGAAGGAGATGTTGACATTTTCACTTTATTACCACATCCAAATAACACTAATAAAGGAATACACTTGAAGGAAATATTCTTGTTACGAGGTGCTTTTCATTTCTTGAAGCTTTTTTTGTGAGGCTTCTTAAATACATAGCAATACATTTCAGAGTCTATTTTCATTAGTCTTCAAAGAGATAGACTGGAGTGTCTTACATTGTGCAACATATATCAATGTGAGCTATGTAAAAGCTCCTGAAATAATGTTTTTACAGGATGGATGCTCTGATCCCAGCTCTGTCTGGTGACGTACAAGGCTCAGGGGTAGGGATTCTTTGTATTTCTCACTGTCACTGCTGGACAGATTTTTCCCACGCTTCCAGTTAAGGGTTATGTAAACTTTGTTGTGACAGGCACAGCACATACATCATGACATGTGTCTGGTTAGTTGCTCAGAACAACTAGTGAGCAGCTATGGTGTCAGAGGTGTGAGGTTACCCAGATTAGATGAAACTGAGAGGTAGATGTCTTCCAAATATCCATACTGGAAGAAGAGACAAATGAGATCTCTGCTGAGGGGCACTGGTGCAGGACAGCTGCACCCACCACCCTTCTCACAGTCTTCATATCACATCCAAGAGCAGGTGAGACAATGTTTTTGCTCTTTATAATAATAGTAATTAAAAAAACTAAAGAAATAGCCTGACACCTCTGATAACTGTGCAACTGGCTTTTCTGGTGGGTGTCAGGGGGTGCACAGGACTCGTCCTGGGCTACTCCAGGCATAACCTCTATATGAAGGAACTGAGTACAATGCAGCCTTCTCCCCACCTCCCAAGTTTCTTGCCAGTGCTAAGAGAGGTAGTGCTCATAGCTTATTCAGCATTTTTGGAGGTTTCAGAGGTAGGAAGGGAAGGGCTGAGAGATAAACCTGCAGGTGCAGCTGGCGTTTGAGGGAGCCAAGTAGTGTTTTCAGCATGTTAAAGAACAACCTATAGCAGCATACAGTGTGTCTCACACTTGGCACTCTGTGCAAGTATGCTTTTGCCAGTTCTATAGATTTTATCACAGTCTCACAATATTTGCTCTTTCTCTTAAATCCCAGTTTGCAGAGTCAAGTGGTGAATGTAAACTTCATATTAAAGTTCCGCATACAGCTACAACAGTATAACAACTCACTGTTCCAACAGCTGTAAGAGGTTAATAATATCATGGAAGACATTTGCAGTGCTCATCAATTGTGATAGATAATTATAGATTTAAAGTGATTTGTAATTTGTCAATAAATATGACTTCAAGAACTCTCTACTGAGACATCTTCAACAAATCACTAAGCTTCATAGTTACTTAAGAAATCACATTTATACATGCATTTAAGTGACAAGAAATTACAGGAGGACCTCCTCTTTCATTTTAAATGTTACATAATCTCCTGGCCAGGGGAAAGGATCCTGCAGGCTCAGGAAATAGAAAGAGTACAAGCACTGTCACGCTGCCTGTTTTATGTCATTCTTTCGGAATCCATGCCATAAGTTTGTTGTTAAATGTATTTTTTGACTGAAGGACTCTGAGGGCTGGTTTGCCAGGCCTGACTCTAGTTCAGCAGTCTACATCAACATTTGTAGCTTCATAGTAGCTGGTTTAAACCTAGGATATTGTAAAGAAACAGTAAGTCTGTTGCTGATCACAATATCATGTGATCAGAAAATTTAATGAAGTGTGTTTAGCAGACAACCAGTTTATACCTGCTGGGTTTTTTTTCCTTCTTTCTTTCTTTTAAGTAGAATGGGCTATTATTAATAGGTATATGAGGTGTTTCAGCATACACATGGTAAGAAAAGAGTTCCAAACCCAGCACAGCCAGCAGCACATCCTTCATGGTCATCATGCCAGAGAGCCTCCTGCATTTATGTGGTATCAGACATACATTTGATACTCATTAGGCAATGAGTGATGGTGCTTCTCCTATCAAAATCCACATTTCTCCCTTTAGAGCTAATTCTCTCCCACATTTCTTTGTTCCAGCTCTGATTCCCAAGGTTAGCCACACATAGTGATGTACCACATGTGCAAAAATGCAAATCCCCTGGTCATTCATGCAAATTTGGGTAGATGAGATTGCAACTAGCAGCCTCACTGTAAACATAGATTATTAGAGATCCCCCAAGAGAGCAAATCTCCTCATATCAGAGTATTCTGCAGAAGGAGCCTGACTGCTGATGTTCAGCTGAAGCATTCTGCACACAGTAACTTGATTTAGATTCATGAATACACTCTGTGTCTGCCTGATTTGGAAAGCCAGAAACAGCCTTTCTATGTATGCTGAAGGTGGAAACAGAGATGAAAACAGAGCTGTGCAACACAGTTTCCAACTCAGTCAATGATTCTTTCTCTCTTGCACTCACATGCTTTTATCCCAGCCCATCTCTCTTCTTCCTTGATTCAAGGAACTTCAATATTCAGGCCTCTAGATCTGACTGTGCAGCCTGATTCCAGTTACTGTCAAATTTAAGTGTATGTGTATTCGGGAATCTAACTCAGGTCCGTATCTGGTTATAAACACTCCTGATACGAACAGACAGTAAAAAAAAGACTCAGAACCTCTGATCTCCCTTCTGGAATAAGTAATTGTATGCAGGTAGATCATCTTTTCCAGCTGTTACACCCCAAACACTGAAAAGTCTTCCACAGACCACCCTGCATGACATACAATTCCCTTATGGGAGTAGATGGTAAAAATCTCCAGCAAATGGTGCAGAGTGGGCAATCAAAATTTCCTCTTGGATCCCACCTACTGACAGCAGCATTGCTGCAGCGTACATGGCTGTGCCTTCGCACAACTCCTATCTGACAGGTAACCAACAAAGCTGCATCTCGCTTGAACCAACACAAGGGAGAAATTCAGCTGTTGTTCTAGATGTGAAAAGTTATGGCTTAAAACGTGTAAGAGAAGGTGGTACAGAGACTGCTGCATGCTGACCCTTTCCTTTGCTTCATTTCTCCATTCCTTTGCTTCTTTCTCCACCCAGCTGATAAGAATCATATGCCCTCTATTAAGCAATGTGGTTTGGGTGTTTCTTTTCCATTCTAGGAGCAAAGTCCAGGACACTAGCACAGGAAACTACTCAAGGTTTTAGGCAGAATTTGTGCCTGTATCTAACAAAGCAATCTAGTACTCAACAGCTATGGGGGCATCCAACCCTAAAGGCACCATAAATTTATGAGGTACTTCCTGGACAATTTTCCTACCTGCCAGCACTGCTGAACTCAGCAGAGAGTGTCACAGCCCAGGATTGTGGGTGTTCACACAGATATCAGCTGTCTGCAAGGTCAAAAACTGAAATAAACCCAGCAGAGTGAAGCCTGGGTTACTGGTCCGAGTCCTATGAAAAGCTGTACATGGTTAAAGCCCACCCAACAGCGCACACACGCAGACAACACAAATGTGTTATTTTCTAGCACTTCCAAACTCTGAAGTATTTAACTTAATAACTTTATTAAGGTGCCACTAGCGCTATTTCTAACCTGTGTTTATTTTCTAAGTTTTAAAAGAAAAAATTCTCCCTCAATTTCCATAAATATAACCATGTGGTCAGTATCAAGTTGGAAGAGACAGCATCCACCCACTGTGCTTGCGTCTGCGTGCACCATGCTGAACCCTTTAAACTGTCCCGTGTCAGAGCAAAGGGAGTCTCCAGGTTCTGGTTTTCTCCTGTTTGGTATCCCAGGGGCATGAATACTTTAACTTATTTACTCCAAGCTTCCACTTGAGGTTTGGCCCCTTCTATCTCTTTTCTCTGTTCTGTCCCTTCCACACCACCTGCTCCTTTTATCATCTTTCTCCTCATTTAGATAGTTCTATGTGTCTAAAATAAACCTCCAAACACCTAGGATTTTGCCTCAACCAAATGTTTTTAAATAGTCATTTATTTGACTGTTTTGATTAAATTCCATCCATCAGTTTAAGGTAAACAAATTAAGACTTATCCTGCTGCAGCTGAGTTACATTGGATTTGCTTCTGTTAAACACATATCATCATTTCCTCATTGACCCTTAATTTTGCAAGGTAACATTATCATAGGGAACAACCAAAGCCAATCGTGGCATTGCAAAGCTCTTTTCTCCCAGCCTTGAATTCAGACAATTCATACTTGACATCTGTCCACACTCACAAGCTGCATCCAAATGCAATTTCCTCCACTTTTCACGCTAGTTCACCTACTAAAAGCATTTAACACCCTAGTGTGCACAGGTATAAACCAAGTTCAAAGTGATTGGTACTGAGTCTACTTTATATGACAAAGTATGAACTGAAACCAGTGTGTTTCCTTATGAGAAAATTTTGCTGATTTAATGCAATCAATTTGGCAACTGAGCTTGTGAAATGGTTTGCATTTCTGTAGAGCAGCCCTCACACTGGAGAAGAATAAACATCAGGCTTCAGGGAAGGATCAGCTAGGAATCAGGAAGGTGGTCAAACCCACCCTTGCAAATGTGAGTGAGCAAGCCCTAGCTGTGACTCTGCTTCAGTCTGACTGGCAGATGTTCAGGGGCTTCACTCTCAAATCCACTTCAAGGTGACTTAAGTGTGTATTGAGCAATGACTGATCTGAAGCTTCCTAAAACCCATAAGAGTGAAGCAATACATCCCTCCCTTCAACGACTCCTCCAGTGGCCCTCAGGCCCCTCCATTTGGATTATGCATTGCTCTTGTCTCTTACTGCCAAAGGATACAGCAGGGCAAACTGCTGTGCTTGAAGAAGTCTGGCCCTTCACTGGAGAAGGGAGAATTTCAGAGCCCCATTTGTGGCACCATAAACCCAGGCTTGTGCCTGTCCTGCTCCTGTTAGCCCTTGCTGCCCCTTAGAGTTTAAAAGCAGGATGATATTCAGAGGGCATCCTCTGGGAGCACGTTCCTGCTTCCCATCAGAGCTGCTTCTAGATTCTGCATGTTAGCATTTTGGCTAGTTTTCTTTGTTCTTCCCTGAGAAATTTCATCACTTTGTTTAATTGCTAAAGTCAACCACTGTATTCAAGAGATGAATTACCCTATTGCTGCAAGAAAGTTTGACATTTAGTAGCTTAGAAGATATTTATGATCGAAGCAGTTCTTCTTCTGAAATACAGCATTCATTTGTAGAAATTCTCCATTGGGAGGAAAAAAAATCAATGACACATGGAAGGTGCTAAAGCCCTACCAAGATAGAATCTTAACTATTCCCTAAAAGGGTGAAATGTACACAAATGATGAAAAACAGTTCTGAAAGTTAACCAATTCAGTCCTAGAGCAATGCAAGCACTTTAAGACAGATTTACACTGCACTGAAAATCTGATTATGTAAACTATCATAAATGGATTCAGTGTGTTAGAAGCCAACTCTAAATCTTCAGTTCCTTACTGAAAAATAAGACAGTAGGAGGCTATACACTAAAATGAAGATTGATTTCAGAAAGCCTAGTATAAATGAAATATGCTGACGTAATAGGTAAGCAGGAAGAAAGCAAGCATAAAATTAACAATTGTCTTGCTCCAGCATTACAACTATAAATTAAAGAACAGCATTAATTGTAAAGCCACTCCTTGAGATGAACTGCAAAAGTTATGATAGAGCTTGTCAAAACTTTCTAAGTTCTTGGTTCAAAATCTGTACTGCAATTATGCCTGGTCATTAAAACTAATGGAAAGAATCCTGAATAAGTCACACACACAAGCTCCTACTATTTTTTGCCAGCACGGAACCCTGCAGGGCATGATTTCAGGGCCATAAAGATTTGGAGGCCAAAAAATTATTTGGAGTCATCCTGAGCTGCTCTGCTCTCACCTGACACCTTGGTGTTTCTCACACACAGCCTCAGCCAGCCTAAACATTTTGAGAGTCTTATCACATTGTGTAGTGTTTCTTCCATGCTATTGGAATATGTGTCATTACCAGGCAGACCTGTGCGTCTCGGCAAGATGTAGCAGAGCCGGAAGTGGGAAAGTAGGCATCCCTGGCCCCAGGTGCCAGTGGGAGCTGAGAGTTTTCTCTATCATCAGAAAGAAAACTCCAGTTCCTTAAAACCTTATCCTCTAGGACTGTGTTTAATGGTGAAGAAGATAGATGAGAAAAAAAATGTTTTATTTATTCATTTATTATAGGTTTATGTGTTTATTTATTTATTTCAGATCATGAAGGTGGATAACAAAGGGGAGAAGGTTGTATTATGGAGCATATTGTTCTTGGTGGGGCTTTTAATGACCCAAGGAGAAAGGAAGTCTGCATAAAATATGTTTATAAAGTGGCCCTTAAGAAAATTCATCACAGTTAACTAAGATGTAAAAACAGTTGTGCAGAATGTCCTTCCTATATCCTCTTGCTGAGAACCAGCCATAAACTGGTGTGGGCTGGCACATTTCAGATGTGGGGGTCCCTAACTGTGAATCTGGCTGTTCTGCTCTGCATGGCAGTGTCCATCTGGTTTCATCCCACTCAGGGTGGCTTGATTCAGGAATTACATCAGGTGAGGTTTCTTGGGTGTTCTTCAGTGAATATGTTCATTATTTGGTTTTGTCCAAGGCATTATAACGAAATAATTGAGAACTTTGTAGGACTTCTGTTCTCTCTTTTTTCACCTATATATCTAGAATGTGCTTTTTATAATTGTATTTCATAGAATTGTAAAATGGTTTGGGTTGGAAGGGACCTTAAAGATCATCCAGTTCCAACCCCCTGCCATGGGCAGGGACACATTTCACAAGATAAGGTTTCTCAAAGCCCCATCCAATCTGGCCTTGAACACTNAGTTCCAACCCCCCTGCCATGGGCAGGGACACATTTCACAAGATAAGGTTTCTCAAAGCCCCATCCAATCTGGCCTTGAACACTTCCATAGATGTGCACTTCTTGTGCACTTCCTGCTTTAGTAGAAAAAAAAACAAACCCACCACCTCTATCCCAGCCAAAACCAGCCCAGTCCCTCTGGATGGAGCATCCCTTCCCTCCAGTGTGTCAACCGCACCAACAGCTTGGTGTCATCAGCAAGCTTGCTGAGGTTGCACTCAATTCCATTGTCTATGTTGCTGACAAAGATGTTGAACAGCACTGATCCCAGACCCTGATGAAAGCCACTCATCACTGGTTGCCACTTGGATTTGAGCTGTTGACCACAACTCTTTGAATGCAACCATCCAGGCAATTCCTTCTCCACTGAGTGGTCTACCCATAAAATGTCTCTACAATTTAGAGACAAGGATATTGTGTGGAACAGTGTCAAATGCTTTGCACGAGTCCAGGTAGATGATGTCAGTTGCTCTTCCTTTACCCGTCAGTGTTGTAGCCCCATCACAGAAGGCCACCAAATTCATCAGACATGATTTGCCCTTAGTGAAGCCATGGTGGCTGTCACCAATCACCTCCTTATTTTCCATGTGCCTCAGCAGTTTCCAGGAGGACCTGCTCCATGATCTTTCCGGGCACAGAGGTGACACTGACTGGCTTGTCAGTTGCCTGGATCTTCTTTTTTCCCTTTTCACATTCTCCACCAGTCCCTCCCTGCTGGTGAGAACAAGGTCCAGCATAGCACCTCTCCTCACTGGCTCCTCTATCACTTGGATCACTTAAATTGCCTTAAACCTTCTTTAAGTCTATTTTCATTGAAATTCAGTGTAATTTTCAAAGAGCTTATGTGTGATTTGATAAAAATGGTATATTTTTTTGTTGTTACTAGGCACTTTTTTCTCTCTTCCTCACCAGGAGTGTTTAGAAAAAAGTGTTTAATGCTACAGTTGTACTTAAAAAGTAGTGAATGGCATTAGAGTTGAGATTAGATATGATCCTTTTTCACTGGATGCATAAATAAAAGTAAGTAAATTTAAAAGATTTAAAATTTAAGATTTAAATTTAAAAGATTTAAAATTCTAGGGAGACCATACAGTTCCTTTTGGACACAGAGGGAACAACAGTAACAGGGGATGAGGAGAAGGCTGAGGTACTAAATGCCTTCTTTGCCTCAGTCTTTAATCGCAAAGAAAGCTGTTCCCTCTGTGTACAAACCCCGGAACTAGAGGAGCAATATGAGGCTCCCATGGTCCAAGAGGAGGAGGTCAGAGCCTTGCTTGC
>WAAB01002241.1:181024-214897 GCA_013389865.1 Piaya cayana
GGTCATTAGGCACTGGAATATGCTGCCCAGGGAGGTGGTTGATTCGCCTTCCCTGGGGGTGTTTAAGTTACGAGTAGACGAGGTCCTGAGGGACATGGTTTAGTGTTTTGTGGGAGTGGTTGGACTCGATGATCCAGTGGGTCTCTTCCAACCCGGTGATTCTGTGATTCTGTGAAAGCCTCCAGGGAACCATCCAAATCCAGAAAAAGAACATATCATGCTACCTTTTTCTGAAACTAGGTCTGTAAACCCAGAGGTTGGTGTTGCAGTTTAACCTCAGCCAGCAACTAAGCACTGCACAGCTGCTTGCTTAACTTTCTCCTCCCTGCACTGGGATGGGGAGGAGAATAAAAAAAAGGAAACCTTGCAAGATGAGACAAAGACAGTGCAATAGGACAGCAAAAGGGAGAGATAATAATAGTAATGATGATAATAATAATACAGTGTACACTCTATATAACTCTATTATTACTGTTGCTGTTGTTATGTAGTTATACAAAGCAACTGATGCACAATACAATTGCTCACTGTCCAATGCCCAATGCCCACCCAAGAAGCGATGGTGCCCCATCCCCCATAGCCCTCTTTTTTATATTAAGCATGACATTACATGGTATGGAATATCCTTTCATGTGGAGGAATGGTTACATCAGCAAGGCAAGAACAAGATGCCTTGGAAGTATCCTGTGTACAAGGACAGGATGCAAGGCAAGAGATATCACAACTGCTACTGCCCAAGAAAATCAGCAACTTCGCTACAATTGTAACTGCAAGTAGAAGAACGATGTAATGGACTATGAAATCATAAGTAGTCAATTAGAAGTCTGATTCTCTGTAGACGCCTTCGCTTTGTTAGAAAACTATATAACTCTACTAAATTTGCAAATAAATCGGAGCTTGTTTATCAATCATATTGATTGTGTGAGCTTCCCTCTCTGCAACACTTTTGTCTAACATGGGTCAGCTGTCCTAGGTACAGTCCCTCACAGTTTCTTGTGCACCTCGTCACTGACAGAGCATGGGAAGCTGAAAGGTCCTTGACTTAACATAAACCCTATTTAGCAACAACTAATACATCAGTGTGTTATCAACATTATTTTCATACTAAATCCAAAACACAGCAATATACCAGCTACTAGGAAGAAAATTAAGCTTATTCCAACAGAAACTAGGACAGTAAAATACATTTAAAAAAAAAAAAGACTTTTTCAGTACTACTGTGCACTCAGCTCAACATGTGAGATCCCAGGTGCACTGGATGTAGTGTCAGGCTGCTGCACCAAAGAGGAAAACACAGTGAAGCAAAAAGTAAAATCAGTCTCCAGTCAGTTTACAGGGAGGTTTTATGTCCTTGGCACTCCTGGGATTTTTCCTGTTGCCCACTGTAAAGGGAAGAGTCCCAGCACTGGAGGTTTGGCACAGTGATACCAGTCCAAAACCTCCAGAGAGCCTTTCCAAGGTGACCCAATGTTGAGGGCTGGCCAGGTTATTCGGACCCAAACATAAATTTTATTTTATGTTACTTTAAACCAGCAGTGTGGTTTGATTTGGAAGACGAGGAGAGGGAAAGGTTGTCTAGGGCACTGTCTCTCTATAGAAAGAAATATTGAAAGAGAATTAAAGAAAGAGCATGGAAGAACTTCATTCTGTCCTGTATTTTTCATACAAAACCTCCGGTGGATCTGCCCAAATACTCTCTATGCAGCAAAAACAAAATAAAAGGAAGAGCAGGAAGTCAGGTAGAGAGGGGTGGGAGGCTGCATCCAGATGACAGAGCAGGTAATTTTGTCAGATCTCTAAATGCATATGCACTTGTTCTGACCCACCTGGGGCAGGATTAATCACCCAGGTTGTCTGCAGTGTAGCCATCAATGCCAAAGTGTGTGATGCAGGTTCTCTCCAGAGTCAGCAGGGGAACAGACACTTTTATAACGTGACTCATCCTGTGCTAAAGCTGGTATTTAAGCTACTCAAGATGAGTCGGGCCCTAGATGTGCCTGTTTCCCTCCACTGGCTAAATGAGAGCCCAGAGCAACCAGCTCTCACACAGACAGCTGTGCATTCGTATCTGCAGTGAGTCGAGATCCTGCAACTGACTCTTTTAATCTGTAATCATGTGATTGATTGTCTCAGACTTTCCTATTCATGCAAAGCAAAATTCAAAGGGGAAAAAAACCAAGAAGGAAATGTTTCTGTGCCAGTCTAACTTGGTATCCCAGAGCTGACTCACTCCTATCTTTCTCCAATAGCCATGAGACGGGTGGATGGATAACTCACATTACTGTCAGCACACAGACACATCCATTAACCATGGAGATAAAGTCATGAAACCTCCATTTCTGCTGTAGGTGTATAATTATAGCATGAGAAAAATCTGAGTCACAGGTATAATTCAGCCTCCCTTCAGGTATGTGACATGTATGGTGTTAATCAGTTGAAGGGCTGGAAAATACTGAAATGATCAGTGCTCAGTATTGGTGAATCAGACGATGAAATATCTTAGATGTGGCAAACAGAGAATTTGTGGACTGAAAAGTGTGGGGGTAGTATATTGGTGCTTGATATTTCACAGTGGTTTTTGCGAAAAAAAAGGTAAACATGTCTCTTATGACATCCCTACTACTTTTAAGTAGGTTCTTCCAGACAGCGTCTGGAGTTGCAGTTTTTCTTCTTCTAAGGAGATATTAAAATACCTCAGGGCACAGAAGCACACATTTATGATATCTGCACAGCCTTTTCCAACCAGGTACCATATAATTACTTAGAGTACAAGTCAAGTGTAGTTGTCATACAGGAACCCTAATGTCTGCATAAATCCAGTTCAAAAATAAACTGCTACCTAAAGATGTTTTAAGAAGGGTATTTAATTTTCTTTCTTATTCTAGTATAATTAGTGGAAAGATGCAGGATTGTTTAGATACCTTATCTAAATATTTCTGTCTCCTCGTGCTTTATTGTGATTTGGGTAAAACTGTTGCAATGTTTGCAGTAACATCTGGTGTTCACTCAAGAAGGAGGAGCGGTTAAATAACCCTTTATTTGGGAAAAATTCACTGGAAAAGGTTATTGCTGAAGCATGAACCTGGTGTCAATGCCAGGCAGGAGTTGCACCATCCAAGTCACTGCTTTTCCTAGGAAAAGGGCTGCAATTAGGACTTCCCCAGCACTGGAGTTGGTGATATCACCAATGTCCTTAGGAAATGCTGGAAAACACCAGCAAACAGCAGGAGAAAAAGCCACAGACATAGGTAGGGCTGGAACGAGCCACAGAAAGAAAGGAGTTTGGTTTTGTGTGACTTATTCATGGCTAACCCCTGGGGGCTGCTACTTCGCACCTGAGTTTCTTCTCCCCACCACAGTCAGCACCTTGGTGGAGCCCCAGGAGGGCTGAGAAACTCTGGGTGATAGATACAGGGATCCATGCAGGCCTGTGGGAACCAAATGCAAATGTGGTCAAAGCCCTTTTTTACCAACATAGCTCAGATCCAGTTGGACTATTTGGGGGCTGATTCTGGACAGGGCTTTTTAGGTGGGCATAACAGTGGGCTTCAAATGACCCATACCACTTTCCTCACGCTACACCTAAACTGATGATTCTCCTGGAGCTCAACAGGGAATATGATGCAGGTACAGATGTACACAGATAGCTCACATCCAGCTGGGCTTTCTTAAAGAAGGTCTTAGGTTTCTCTTGAATAGTAGTTGCTGAACTGTTTCCAGACCCAACCTGACCCTGGAATCTTCAACCCTTTACTCGTGTGGTGTCAGTGCTAATGAGCCTTGTCACACCACAGTTATCTCTGCATCTGTGGCACAGATAATCTGCAAATTGGATAGTTCAGCCACAGATGCCTGAGATCTGGTTTTAGCCACAAGCACCTCTGTGATTGCTTCAGCCATATCTCTAAGTACTCTAGGGTGATTTTCATTGGACCAAACCAAGCTGAAAGCACCTAATTGAAGGAGGACTCCCTAATCTGTTCCTTCTCTTCTAGTTTGAGTTCTTTCCCTTTCGACACTGCTGTTAATTGCCTTAAATATCTGATAGTAGTTAATCTTTTTAGTGAAGATGAACCCAGGATAAAAGTACTAAGTAACACGAGTGATCATGGAAGTCCTGCTGGAATGGAGACTTGCTCTCAAATGGATGATTATATTGGCCAAATCTACCAGTCTTTATACAGGCAAACTTAAACTGATATTTGCTGTGAAAACACATCCTGCCTTCTGAGTGATTTCGTCATGGAAAGAGGAAACCTAAGCACCACTTTGCCAAAGCACTACAGGAGCATGGGACTATCTGCACAAACCATCACTGAAGTCTGAGAAGGAAGAAGGGTGCATAAAAAACAGTCAATGGACAGACACGAAATCCTGAGCTCTGAGCTCAGTCTCCTCAGATCATGCTTTCATCCACAGGTCAAAATACAGAAAGCAAAAAGTAGCAGGTATTAGAAAGAGAAAGCAGCTATAAGCTCAATGCAAACTTAGTATATGGTACTTTCCTTGCCTCCCACTCTCCATCTCCTGTGTCCTGTGTGTTAGTCTTCAGCCCACCCAGTCACAACAGCACAACCACTTACAGGACTGTATTTCAAACTGGATTAGGGAACTGATCTACTTTAAAAAACAAAAACAACAAACCTGCCTAGAAATGTCAGTTCTGTGATGGGAACAAACAACTCTGAGAATAACTAAAACCAGCATTGCCACTGATTACACTGCGTTAGGAAATCAGCCCCAGCTCCACGGCCAGCCTGGCTGCACTGCTCTGCATTGTTCTGATTTACAAATGAATTTGTGTTAGAAGCTGGGAGTCCTCTTTCCTAGGTTTTCTTTTAGTTTGTTTTGTTTTACACAACAAATTACTGATGTCTTCCAATCACAACAAATGTTATGGCTTTCTTATTCAGTGCCCATGTTTGTCATCTTTTGTCATGAAAATGGAATTAAAAAATGGAAAACAAGGTTAGAAATTGCTGAGAGGTGAAAGTATGTATCAGCAGTTGCATATTACAACTTGCATTAAGGAAGGTGTGAATTACAGCAAAACAAAGCCTTACAAACCCACCAGAGTCATAGGAAAAGGTACCCTTTAAAAAAAAAAAATACCACAAACCAAAACAAATTAAATAGTTTCCTTCCTGTGCACAGCTGCACTCCAGAGGTGTGTGCTCACCCAAGGCACAAGGGCTGACCCTCCTGCCATCAAGGCTTTCAGGGCAAAGTACACATCTTGTCTGTTGACATGCTCCCAAGCAGGAGTGTGGAGTTGTTTCCATTCCTTCTGAGATGCTTCTTATTCATAGCAAAGGTTGAAATTTTCAGGCTACAGCAATACTACCGTGTTTAACAGCACCAGGAATCCCTCAACACACCTCATCCTCTTCATCATGCCTTTTTCAGCACATTTTGACCTGTGCCAAGTAGGTCTCTCTGCGCAGTTTCTGAGTGGGGTTCAGGAGCACCATGGGCAGGGACTGCTCCCATCATCAGTTTCCATGTGGCCGCTGTGTTTTGAAGAGTAAGACAGTTTAATGCTATGGGCACAGCCTGCTCCTTGCCAACTGGCCTCAGTGTTAGGGAATGGTCCCAGGCACATTTATCTGCTAGTATAGACACAGCTGCAGTTTCTTTGTGCTGTGAGAACCCTCTCATCCATTTGTATAATCCTCAAAGAGAATTATTCCCTGTAACAGTTTGCTTTTGGTCATATAGGTATTTTAGACAGCACTTTATGGACTTAGCAGAGTCCATTGTTTTATTTTCCTAGAATGAGTTCACTGCAAATATTCAGGTGCCTTGAGGTTTTATACCCACCTTCTGCAGGGCTGGGTAACAACTAGCAGCTGAGCTGAGTGTTTAGGTTAGGCAAGAGACAAATCCTCCATTTGCAAATGCTCCTTCTTGTCTTGTGCTGGAAGTCCAGAGATTTACCTGAGGTGGCCCCTTGTGGAAGCAACCAAGCATTTCTTGGCAACTCGAAGCACATTAGCAAGCCATAGGAGTTTAGGGAGTTTGGTTTAGGGAGTTGCCCTAGTGAAACTGCCACCTGAAGAGGAAAAGCAGGAGTCAACCCCTTATGTCTTATAATTTCTGTATATATGAGCTCTGCCTGCATTTTGTCCTCATTTCCCCGACAGCAGTGCTGTACAGTTGAACCAGCTGAATGTTGGAGAGCCAGGCAAATACTAATGCCCAATTTAGCATGCAGCTCATGTGCCTTTAAATAGCAATAAGAGCCGAGCCAAGCCATCCACTGCAGCAATTTCTGGACATATGTGCAGAGCCCCCCTCCTCCCCTGAGCCCTCCCAGCCTGGAGCTGCGAGTGCACACTAGCTGGCAGAGGGGCTGGAGATTGGTTCGGCTGCCTGTCATTTCACAGTCACCCCACTGACGTCTCCTCTGTGCTGTTGACTTGATCCTGTTTGTAGCCAATATAATTATAACATGGAGAATAAACAACTGTTAACAATTTAGGTTAACTGTAATTTAATACCTGGAGATTACTGCACTTAGATGAGATTTCTCTTCACTTGAACCATGTAGAGAATGTGAAGAGTCTGCATACTTCTGCTAAAGTAATTCTGGACAAAGGAAAGACCGACAGTGGTTTCCTCAGACTCTATTAAATGCTTCAGCAACTTTGGCATGAGTTTCTAATCTGTCATTGGTCTTGAAATTCCACATGTGAGAACGGTATCTATTTGAGAGCAGAGGTTCAAAATCCATTCTTCTTTTGGGGGCAGGGGGAGGAGGGGGTCCATATATCTTAAAGAAAGAGAGCTCAAAATCCCTAATCATCTCTAAGGGTTTGCTTGGTCCCTTGAAGAGACTATGCCTAATAATTCACTATCAGTACTGTTACATCTATAAATTGGCAAGCTAGTGTGAAATGTTGCTGCTATAAAGTCTAAGAAGTAGTCATACAAACCTAGAAATTCAAAACGTCCATCGCAGAGTTCTCTTCTGCTGCTGGGATGGCTGCCAAGCGAGGCATGCAGATTGCTGTTGCTGAGGTTTTGAATAATGAGAAAAAGAACCAGACTGCTCTACACAGCCAGCACTCCCCCAGAGCACCCAAAGAGGTCAGTCAGCATGGCTGCTACCTTGGGTCTTACTGACTTTGTAGCTATTCAAGAGTTTAGGAGAAGGCATGTATGGCTTGTAAAGCACTTTGCTCTTGGGTGGCATAGGGTAACTATTTTCCAGGAGCGTGTTGTAGGGACACTACTCTCCACCATGTTCTCCAAGAGGATTTCAAGAGCAAACTTAGATTTAAACTAGCTGGGATCACTATGGTAATTTTCTTAGTGGTGTCTTGACAAGAATCTCAGTCCTTGTATGGAGATTTTCAGCAAAGGGTAGGTGCTGTGGTAAGAACTGCCATCTGTGGTTAACTAACAATGACAAAAATTGCTCTAGCTACAAATAAAAAGTCTTAAGAAAGTCATCATTATCCTGTGACATGAGGAAAAGATCAGTTATGAAGAGTGCTTTCTAGCTACCTAAGCTTTTCCTGTTGTTTGGCACTTTAAGTCTTCCAGAGGTACCCACAGAAACAGACATTCTCCAGCATTATCGATAGTCTTATAGCCTATTAAAATAGTCCCATATACCTATTAAAACTGTTTATTAAAAAAATGAGCAGTTTAGTGTCAGTAAAACTGAAGATGATAGTTCCACACTTGGTGATTTACAGATTTTCACCACAATAATATCACTTATTTTATTCACAAAGGTATAAAATCACATAAACTATATCAGTTGAGCAGCGTCCAGGAGTTCATATTTATCAGGTAAAATAGATCAATACTTCTGATGGTAGATCATAGATGAAAGAGAAAAAATGAATGATCTCTGATCAAGGGTCTTCCATGTGGCTCTTTGGAAGTACAAGAACAGCAGTAGTTTACACTTTTCAAGTATTCCAGGTTTAAAGCATGATTAATCTCTTCATTCTTAACTGCAGGATTAGTAGTGTAGTGATGGATTTAATTAAACGGTCACATAGGCTATTGAAATGATTGCTTTTCTGATTGGAAGTGGTCACCCAAAGTCAATGGCTGAGTCATATAATAGGAAGAATTATGGGATGGTTGCCAATTTCTTCCTCTTCAAATGAGTTTTCTGTCTGGAAGGACTTGGAATCTCTTTTCAGTCACATAGACTAGACCTGGAGACCCATCAGAAGCACATTCGCTGAAATGGCTAAGAATGTGTTGGGACTTTCCAGAGGAAAGAAAGAACAGTGAATCACTGCAAGCACACAAAAACACAGGGAAAGACAGTTAAAGTCAATGTGGATCATGGACTGCTTCTGTTGTGCACTAAATAGACTCCTAAGACTGAATTTGGTAAAGTAAGAGAAAAGAACTGGATATTCATACAGATTATCTGAGCTGAACTGAAAGCTTCCCATGTCAAAATACATGGAGGGAACCACCAGCCTGTCAGACTGAGCTTGGTACTGGGGAAGATCAAGGAGTGATTTATCTTGAGTGCACTCACCAAGCATGTGCAAGACAACCAGGGGTTCAGGCTCAACAAGAACAGGGTCATGAAAGGCACGTCCTGCTTGACCAACCTGATCTCTTTCTATGACAACGTGACCTGCCTAGTGGATGAGGGAAAGGTTGTGAATGTTGCCTACCTTAATTTCAGTAAAGCCTTTTACATCATTTCCCACAGCGTTCTCCTAGAGAAGCTGGCAGATCATAGCTTAAACAGGTGTGCTCTTTACCAGGTAAAAACTGGCTGGGTGGCCAAGCCCAAGGAGTTGTGTTGAGTGAAACTAAATCTGGTAGGTAGCTGGTCATAAGTGGTGTTCCCCAGGGCTGTGTTGGGGCCAGTCTTGTTTAATGTCTTTATCAATTATCTGCACGATGGGACTAAGAGCTCCCCCAGTAAGTTTGCAGATGACGCCAAACTAGGCAGGAGTGTTGATCTATTTAAGGGTAGGAAGGGTCTCCAGAGAGACCTGGATAGGGTGGATTGATGGGTTGAGGTCAGTTTTACGAGATTCAACAAGACCAAGTGTCAGATCCTGCATGAGTCATAACAACCACATATAATGCTACAGGATTGGGGAATTGTGCCTGTAAAGCTTCTTGGTGAAAAATGTCCTGGGAGTGTTGGTCAACAGTTGGCTGAACATGAGTGAGCAGTGTGCCCAGGTGGCCAAGAAGGCAAACAGCATCCTGTCTTGTATCAGAAATCCAGCAGGAGTGAGGAAATGACCATGTCCCTGTATTCAGCACTGGTGCGGCCACATCTTGTATACTGTGTTCAGTTTGGGGTCCCTCTGAGCTGCTGGAGCATGTCCAGAGAAAGGCAACGAAGCTGGTGAAAGGTCCGGAGCACAAGTCTTATGAAGAGCAGCTGAGGGAATGGAGTCTGCTTAGTCTGGAGAAAAGGAGGCTGAGGAGAGACCTTATCACTCTCTACAACGACCCGAAAGGAGGTTGCAGTGAGGTGAGTGTTGGTCTCTTCTCCCAAGTGACTAGCGATAGGATGAGAGGAAATGCTTCAAGTTGAGCTGGAGAGGCTTAGACTGGCTATTAGGAAAAAAAATATTTACTGAAAAAGTGTTGAAGCATTGGAACAGGCTACCCAGGGAAGTGGTCGAGTCCACATCCCTGGAACTGTTCAAAAACTGTGTAGATACGGCATTCTGGGTCATGGTGTAGTAGGTATGGTGGTGCTGGTCTAGCAGTTGGACTTGATAATCTGAGAGATCTTTTCCAACGTCAATGATTCTATGAAACTAGAGAGCTATAAAGACTGTTGACCAGGGAAGTAAGTGCAATTCCACTCAAAGCAGCTGATATGAAGAACAAAACTACAGCAGAGAACAGGGTCTAAAATTCAACCCAAAGCAAAGGAGAAAGTGCACCATGACAGATTTTCCTAAGAAAACTTTAAGGATTGAAACGACTGGAAGTAAATACTGTTCCTGCGCAAGAAGGAGCTTTGTACAATTCTTCTGAAGAGAAGCCACAGTGCCACTAAGTTGACTTAGCTGGCTTTCTTCCTCATTCTTCATTCATTGACCATACCTTCACAGCACATAATACTAATGAACAAATAAATTAATGGCAACTAGTACTCTTACACTCCGGTATTGTAGAAAAGCACTTGACAATGATGCTGCTATAGTAAGACACTGAAAATTTTCGGATTCCATCATATTTCCAAAATCTGTACACCCGTAATTAAATGACTGCTTTGATGTCACTCCTGGCATAGGTGAGAAGGCACATCATCTCCCTGTAGTGTCTCATACTGCTATGTAAGAAATATCTGGCACAGAGACTGGAATCCCAGGGGTGTTGGGCAGTCTCAGTTTGCTGGGCATATCCATTCATCAGCAGATGAGAGACAACAAAAGACAAACAGTTTAGTCAGAACAGCAAAACAATAAGGTTTTATAATCAATAGGTCGAAAAACAAAGGCTATGAAAATAAATATGCTTTATGTGGCACCGCTGTTCTAGAAGAAGTAACTGCAAGCATTGTTGTCATATTTATTTACCCAGGCAGTTTATCTCACAGCTCCTGTGACTCTCTGTGGCGTAGGGTTCAGATAGTCAAGGGAAGGGCTGCTGGTGAGAGCAGAGTCTAACACAAATAATGTTTTCACTAAACTGTGGGTAAGGGAGAAGTAATAGGTTTATCAAGCACTGTTTAAACAACTTTCAGTTGGAAATCTGTATCAGATATTCATAATAAAATTATGTGGCAAAGAACAATGGCAACTGAGGTGTATACAATTTCCAATAGCTGACCAAAATCAGAGATAAGAAGGCAGAATATGTTGGTCATATCCTGACAATGCTGAACAAGAGACTTGGTGATCCAAAGGCCACTTGAGGAATGACTTTGCAGAACGTGAAGGACTGAAGAAGTAACCTCACAGATTAACAGATGGCTCAAATTAAAAGTATTGCTCTATGATAGGATTAGTTAGGGGCAAATTGAGCTCTGTCTTATGTCTCAGCACCTGTCAGGGGTGGATAGCTTTAGAGTACCCTCGTATGCTGAAGTTTTCTTTGTATAGGAACCAGGCACATAGTCTCTCCACATTGCTAAGGCAGTGGCAATGCTCATGCTGTCTACTGTAAGTAGACTGGAGTTTGCTTTTAAGCAAACCTTTTTGAAGGTTTTTAAAAACAGTGTAGAAAAGAGCCTATCTCAGGCAAATAACAAAAACAACTTAATTGCCTTAGCACAGAGATTTGGACTAGCTGATTGTTTAAAATCCCTCCCATAAAACCTAGAATGGTTTGTGTTACTTTTCTCTTTCTGACCAATTTCTTCCCTGAGGACTTAATGTCCCTAAAATGAGAGGGAGTGAGAACAGGCTGCAGTCACCTCAACACAGGTTTTTCTGTTGGTGGTTCACCCCAAAGGCTGCCCTCCCAACTTTTGTGAGCAATCCTTTCTGGAGACCAGAGGGTTTATTTCAAGCCACATGATTTCCCAGAGCCAGTTTATTGCCTGGCCACACAAGTGTGTGTGCTGGCAGAAAGGGTCAGGGGAAGAGAGGTGGCGTGCATCTGGGAGCTGGGATAGCAGGTCCTTTTGATCTGCAGCCAGATTTGAGCTGGCTTAACCTGGCCACGGCACAAGAGTGCACGCTGGTGTTTAGACATTGGTGTTACTGTAATTAAAGATTTCTGTTTCCATTATAAATTTGGTTTGCCATTGAACTTCAGCACATAGAAGCCATTATTTAGATGTCCAGTTCCACTCAGCTTCAGAATTAAATCACATGTCTGGATTTAATTCACAGGGTCAGCATGCCAAATTCTGTCAGCTTGAGTTCAGTGAGTACTTCACTTCTCAGATATCTCTTTCTTTCATTGACATAATAGCTAGTCCATGCACCACCATCCCTTTGCCAAAAGAAGCCACTGACATTTACATCCCTCCTCCAGCTTTTCTGGTCTCTTCTCTGCACTTTGAGCTATGAAAGTGGCCAAACCTTACCACAGCAAGATTTGCCCAGAAGGAACACACTGGGCAGGAGGCTCTGATAGATGTGACTCCTTAGATTACTTCCTCACTTTCCTCCTAATTGTGTACCTAGGAATGCACTGACATGGGTTGGCTTGCAACAGAGAGTATTATTCCGTTTCTTCAACACCAACTGGTCCCTTTTTCCCACTTGAGCAGGAATTCAGCAATACTTCTGTAAACTTCTTTTAGGACTGCAGCCCCATCCTTATTTACTTTTAGAGACTTCTGCATTGCAATTTACATATATTATGCATAGCTAATTATAGTTTAAATTAAGCACACGAAAATCAAGATCTGATGATCTGTTTTATCAAATCAGGCTGTGTAAGATTAACAGCTATTATAAAATAAGTGGAGTATGCAGATAACTCTTACCACTTCAGTGGCTCATTTACAGAGCCATTAATTCTCTGGGATGCAGTGAACATACAAATAGGAACCAGATTGCTCATACTAAAAATCTAGACACATCCTTTGTCTTTTTCTCAATCAGGCTACTGCTCAAGCACACCAGAAGTTGAAATTTCCTATGGTTTAATGACAATCTGGTATTTTATACCTTAAGCTTTATGTGTTTTCTCTTGCTCACCTAAGTACAAGCTTTTAGTTAATGGTCTTCACTAGGAAGAAAAGAGAGCATAAGAAATTTGAATTTTATTACAATACATATCTTGATACAGTGTCTGGGTCTGTCTTTTCTATCCCCTAAGAAGAAGAACAGTAAAATTAATAGAGGGTGTTGCAATCCCATCATAAGCGGAACTTCAGAAGAACTTTGTGGGCAGCCCTTGTCCATGAATACCCCTCAGGCTACTGCTCGGACCACTCTCTAGGGAAGAAAGGTTCAGGTCCCACATGCAGAAATAGAGATTACATGTGAGTCTTCTGCCCAGGTATCACTGATCATACAGTGGTACATGAGTTGTGGATTATCTCTCTGATAGGCTTCAGGATCTGGCATCTAGTCAAAACTATTTAGCACATTTTTCTCAGACATACAAATAATTCGGGAATAACTAAAACAATATTTGGAGACAATTTTGCTATTTACAAAAATTGAAACTAGCAATTTACCCAGCTGCAGCTGTAAATGTCCCATGTTTTGCTTTCCATTCTTAGTGATACATCTGTGGGGAAGCAAGGATGTTTTCTAGGAATGAAGTTGATTATTCAGTAACAGTTCTCAAAGTGATCAAAAAGAAAGGTGTAAGCTTTTTTTTTGTTATATACAAAAGAGCTATTCTTTGAGGTACATATCAAACTAAACAGAAAATCAAATGAATTAAGGATCAGCTTCAACAGTATGCACAGGCTTCTGCTGAGACAGAAATGGATTATTTTCCCAAACAGCAGCAATGCCTGCCAAGATAAATTATTTGATTAAGAACAGCCTCCATGCTGCTTATTTCAGTATTCAGTATTTTTAAGTTCAGACTAAGAAGTGAACATTCTCTGGAAAGATAAAAAACAAGCTGTATTTGAGTGGTTCTTTTCTTCAAATGAAATAAGCGTAGCTATAACACTAAAGATAAAAAAAAAAAACATAGAAAAGAAAGACAAAAGCAGAAAGTGAGGAAACTATTTTGTTAGCATTAATATTATTTATTTGTTTTGTGTCCATGCCTAACAGCACCAGTCATGAAGCAACATCCCATTATATGAGGGACTGTGCAATCATAAAAAGGAAATGACAGGGTGTGCTCCATGTAGTTCACCATTTAAATATAACATTGCAGAGAACAGACAAGTAATGACTAATGGAGGAGTACAAGGACAAGCATTCCAGCACACCTAATTCCTGATGTGGTTGCTATCAAACGATGGCTTCCAGAGGCACTCATGGAGGTGGCTCTGGGGAACTCCTTTCAGCAGTGCCAGTCATGGGCTGATACTGAAAAGTGTCTGCTGGCAGATGTGACAACAGGATGGTGGATGATGAGTGGTGGACATCCTCTGGGTCAGACAGGAGCACGTGGTCTTGGGGAAGGACTTGTGAGTGAAGACAAGGTTTATCACAGAATTACTAGGTTGGAAAAGACTCACTGGATCATCGAGTCCAACCGTTCCTATCAATCACTAAGCCATGCACCTCATCCACCCATCTTTTAAATACTTCCAGGGAAAGTGATTCAACCACCTTCTTGGGCAGCCTGTTTCAGTGCCCAATGACCCTTTCTGTCAAAATTTTTTTCCTGATGTCAAGCCTGAACCTCCCGTGGTGGAGCTTGAGGCCATTATGAAACAGAAAAGAAAGGGGCAATGGAGAGGTGCTAGAAGTGCAGCTCAGAGAGCTGGAAAATTATTTCTTTGCTCCTTGGTGATGATTGGAGGGCTTCCCCTTTGGACATGACCCGCAGCCCTATTTTTCAGGTGAGCGAACCCCCACTTTCTTGGGGAGATCAAACAACAAACCTGACACGAAGTTGAGAGATGAGTCAAAGGGACTCCTGCTTTTAATTCCCTAGGTATCTAGCAGAAAACGGAAACTGCCCGGTGCAGGGGGCACTCCAACCAACCCAGATCAATTTTAGGTAGAAATTACAGCTAATGGTCAAACCAAGGAGAGGAGATAAGGATTACAGGAAACAGGGATAAGTCAAAGCCCTACTCCCAAGCACAGCTTAAGTAGGCTTTTATTTTCTAACACTTCCATCTCAGCAAAAAGGCAGGGTTTATCCATAGCTTGACCAAGATTTTTATTTTCCTCAGATAAAATGAGTTTTTTAACAGGACAAAACCTGGAAAAAAATAAACATCAACCAAATTAAGGACAACTAAAATAGAGTTCTCAAAACAAGGTTCCCAGAGCATATTTCTGTCCTGTGTTGCACTGAAGAAATTTGATAACGTAAATATTTTCCCACCATCCCAGAACAATATTATCTACTGCAATTACTATTCGCCTTAACAATTCACTGCCCCCTTCTTCTAAATAAGCAGAGGTATTTGTTCCTACTCGCGGCAGTGCCTTCAGCAGCACCTAAGTGCCTTCTACCCCCAGCCAGAAGCCAAGTTTCCTTCAAGTCCTGCTGTTGGCAGTGTGGGTGTTGATCAGGATGAATCACACACTAAAATTGCTTCACTCTTTCTCGGTTGACTCTACATGGAGCCAAGCAGGCTTGCTACTTAAGTCTCTTATTTAAACATTTAACACAGGATGAAAATTCTCTTTTTTTTTTTACCAGTATTTTACAATCTGTTCCTAAAGTGCTGCAGGTCACCTAGGCCATCTGTTCCACATCTAACTTGTCCTTAATTTTGTCATAATGTCTTTCTGCATGTCTTACTGCCCTGCACTTGGTACAGACATAGTTAGTTTGGCCCCCTTCTATGTGCAGCAGCTTTTTTCCAGTCTGTAGACATTGCTACTCTAGTCAAACCAAATCACATTATTTTTCTTCCTACCAAGCCAGGGTTTTTTGCCTGAAGGCAAAACAGTCCTCTCCTCCTCCCTCAGGACACTGTTCATTTGGTGTCCTGAACAGTGGCACTAGAAAATGCATAAAACTTCAGAAGTCTTGAAGGAATGAGTAAGAAAGGAGGAAGAAATATTGACTACATCTTACTTATGACTATACTGATCACATCTTACTTATGACTGTTCTTCCTATATATGAGTGTGGCATCTGTCTTCTTTCACAGCAGCTTCAAGTTTATGACTCATATTCATCTTTATACACCAGCCCCATCTCTGCAGAGCTGCTGCTCAAGCAGTTACTCAATTTGTATTTATTTAGTTGCCTATTACTACCCATATATCATCTTTGCCCTTAACCTTCAGGGGTTGTTGACAATTTATTTTTGGTTGTAGTTGTAATTGGTCAGGAACTTTTCAGCTGTAATCCTACCTTTCAAAGGGTTTGCATTTCTCTCCTCCTCAAACTTTGATAATCAACAACACCAGTGAAAGAATTGTCTATTTCTGCATCAGGACCTTTAGTGGATACATTGGATGCAGTTTGGCCCAGGATTGGTCAGTAAAGCTCAGTAAGGCCTTCAAGACTGACCATGACACCTCAATAACTACCCTTTAAGTACAACTTTCCAGCAGATTTACAGCTTATTTAATCCTTATTATATTAGCTTGTTTATGAGAGAGTTTTGTGGAGCAACACTAAAGCCTTCCTGAAGTCACCAGTAGGTTGTTTCTCTGATTCATTGGTGTTTCCCTCAGAATGTCATACACATGCATATCTGGTCTCTGGATGGATGTGCTTTGTAAACATTTGAAACTGAGATTTATTAGTATTGCAGTATCTACTGGGGCACTCCAGTCCAGCTCCCTGGCTCCAATCCAAGGTTAATATCTCTCTACCCATAGGCTGTTTGAATCTGAGTTCATGGCTATTTTTACTAGACTGCTTTGAAGAGGAAAAAGAGAAAATAAAGTGAATTTGTACATGGATCAAGATGTCCTGAAAAGATGACCCAATTATCAACTCCTACCTTGGTGACTATAGACAATGCCCCAGATATTATCAGCTACATGGTAGTTTGCTTAAGATTGCTTCAAGCACACTCTTGCCCAAGGAAAAGTCATTTTTCATCACTCTGAAAGGACACGGGGTTGTGTGAAGACCTGAGAGGGGCTACAAGTTGCCAGATTTGGCTTTAGTCAAACTCACTGTCTTCTCTCATCTAATGAGTCATAGGACAAGAGGAAACAGCCTCAAGTTGCACCAGGGGAGGTTTAGATTGGATATTAGGGAAAATTTCTTCACCAGAAAACTTGGCAAACATTGTAACAGGTTGCCATGGAACTGCTTGAGTCCCTGTCCTGGGAGATATTTAAAAGACATATAGTCGTGGTGCTTAGGGACAAAGTTTAGTGATGGTGTTGGCAGTGTTAGGTTGGACTTGATGATCTGCAAGGTTGTTTCCAGCCTAACCCATGCTATGATTCTAATGGGCAATCTTGTATTCTTCAGTCCAGGCAGTTCACCTCAGATGAAGCAAATCAATTCCTATCAGACTTATTCAAACTACCAAACAAAAAAATTTCCTCCCAATCCAGGTAAATAAAAAAATATGTTCTCTTGCTAAGAAATTTCTGTTAAATATGTATAGGTTCTCTCCCCAGAGAATGACGTCCCTTACCAAAAATATCTTTATGTCCTGGGATCAGAACTGCATCCACAACATTGTGCTGCCTTTACCTTTCAGAGTACTAGGGGTTGAAGAAAGGTGGAGTTAATTTATAGGTGTCCAGGAAAGAAGTATTCAAAAAGCATTCATTAGAAGGTTAATTTTTTGTAGAAGTCCAAGAAAACAGATGAACCTTGAGTGTCTTGGAAAACTGATTGTGGCTGTTGCTGAAACTATGGGCAGAACAGGCTGAGGTGATTGGCAGTGTATTCAGTATGCGGTTGTTAGAGCACTGGGAGGAAAATCTAATGTGTCATGCACAACCCCAAGATAAATAATTTCTCAGTACAATAAAGGAGACTGAGCATCCTAAGCGTCTTCACCCAGAGAGTAATAGGGCTGGTCAACACTTGCACACGGCAGCATCAAGAGACTTTCCTCATTGCTCTGGGGGGTAAACCACTGTAGATTTGCAGATTTGCAGGCTAGTCCTCTCCTAGGGCAGCCACAGGCTCTGGGCCTGAAGTTCTTCCGAGTAAGAGCCTTCTCCCCAACAAAAAAGGAAGAATAAATAATAACAGGGGCCAATGTGAAGAAGACTGTCATGGCATGCCAAAAAATTTGCCACTATGGAGAAGCAGATGCTGTTATGTGGAGGGTGTGTATTCATGAAAAGTTGGTATAGTGCAGTATTATTTGCAGAGTCAAATATATCACACGCCATCAAGAGACAGGCAGATCCACACCTGAACTGGATCCCAGGTGAACTCAGAGTGCCTTTGTCCACAACAGCTCAGGGAACACAGGTCCTGACCAGAATCACATTCAGATTTGCACCTCTGAAGTCCAGAGACTAGATTGTCTTTAGCTTCGTTCTCCAAGAGATCTGAGGAGCTAGAGAGCTCCACATGACCCTTCACATCAATACCACTCTGCTGAACCCAAGCAGTTGTTTTAGTTGATACTAGCAAGAGGCATGGTGAACATGGTACCCATCAGGATCTATTGTGCCTGCATTCCCTTTGTTTTAATGTTGTAGAGGGTTACTTGACTTTAAACTTCAGCTTTTTTCCTTGAGCAGAGGTTTTTGGCTATGTGAGCATCTCTCAGAGCTGGATTATTGATGGTGAGCTTCACTAGCAGACATTTGGGGCCAGGAAATCTGGAGCAGGGATGTGCTGTGCCAGAGTTGAACTCAAAGACCTCTTACCCAGTTATCATCTGGCCAATGGGCAAGTCCTTGTATCATCCTAAAAGGCAGTCTCTTTGCTAATACTGGTAAATAGAACCAGGTCAGGATTTGTTCTTTTACCTTAACAACACAATTCACATCCATTGGGCTGAACTCTTTCTGAACTATACTTCCTATATATAGGGAACAGTTTCAGAATGAGCCTGGGGAATTGCCTGGGACTGCCAATTAACGCAGGTCAAGATCATGCCAGGTGGTGTGCCAGCAGTTAAACAGCTGGGACAGACCCTGTTTAGTTCATCTTTGGTGCTGATAAATACCGGGTGCAACAGAGCTATGTCTGTGAACACAGAAAACTTGAATGAGGAGAAATTTCTCCAGGCTTTCTTCTCCAGAGTTTTCTGCTACATGCTGGTTTTGAATCCCAGAGTCAAACTCCTACAGTGCTGGAGGTTTACCTATAGTGTATGGTTTGTACGTCTACACCGTGTACCCCAGATGATGTCCATCCAGCCTCCTCTCTGGGTGCAGTCACTGAGTCTGGACTTCAAAGGGAACTTCAGAAAACAGCTTGTGTCCATACTTTTTCAGGGAGAAAGGTGCCAAAAGGGGAAGAATGTATAACAAGGGTAAGTCAAGCTAACATCCAAGTTGAAAATCGAAGGGTGGATCAAAGCAGGCTTTAGTCATAAAAAGAGCTCCACCTGGATGTGCAAGGGAATCTGAGGGTGCATGGGCAATGACCAAACTATACATTATGCATGACCATGACCTGACTTTATTGACGATGATTAAGTTGGAAAAGGCTATGGCCACAAGATGTGGTGCCAGTTCAATTTGAATGGACTTGTGGACAAATACTACAAGAAATGTGAAGTTCAGTGCTTTCCTCTTATCAACAAGATCACCCATTGTTTTCAGAAATAGATTAGATCTACCTGATGTTACATATTCTACACAATTATGTGCTGGCCATTGCTAATCTTTTTTATTATGTTCTTATTTTCCCAGTCTTTTTCTGAGAACTGAAGTTTGACAGACTGTTCTGTAATTCCCCGAGAGCTTCTTTCCTTGCTTTCTGAGCATATTTAAATGTGTGTGTATACCTTTTCCAGTCCTCAGAAACATCACTAACCTCCTTGAGTGCCCAAAGACAGCGACTACTGTCTGCAGTTGCTTCTGCTGCTTCCTAACAAATCTAGGATGGATTGCAAGACGACAAGAATTGAAAACACCTCCTTTTCTATGTATTTCACAATTTATCATCTATTCAGTCTTCAGTATTTACTGTAGTCATCCATGTTAACTGTGTCACTGTTCATATCCAAGCTGAAAGCCTCAGTGAAGACAGAAGCAAAAATATCCCCTTAAATATTATTGAATGCTTTGTTCCAATTCGCACTCAGTAAGAAAATTATGTGTATTAACAAAATGAGCGGCAGTTTATAAAAGTAATAATAAAGGAAAAATGGTGAAAGATTTGGTGTGGATGGAAGATTTGAACCTTGCAAAGAGACTAGTCTCCTCCAGAGCTGATAAATTTTGTTAATGAACCCCTAACTGAAATACCAATAATTTCTTTTGTATAGTCATGAGGAATTCTTGAACTATCAAGAATCAAAACAAAACAAGTTGAGAGTAATATAAGCTCTCAAATGATACAGTAAGAGTAGTGCTGGTGACTGTTGTGTTTGACAAATCTAATCACACTCAAGAGAAAAGCAACAGAAAAATTACTAAAGCAACAGTCTCTCTGTAGGAGGCAGACATGAACCTTCAAAGAGCACCTCATGATGTATGAAATCAATTGCATATTTTATGTTAGTATGAATACTGGGAGTAAAGAGACATCAGGCATAATTCATCTGGATTCACAAGATGGCTGGATATCTGTTTGAAAAAATTGTGCTAGACATGAAAGCAATTGGAAGACCAGATGAAGAACTGCAAGCAATGACATCTGTCCATTTCAGAATTTCCCTTTTTCAGCCTCTCTGTTTTTTTCTATCTGTCACCTGCACAGCAGAGAGGATCTTTGACTTGCTTGAACTTCTATTTGCTCTGTAGGTCCTGCTGAAACACATCCCTCTCTGTCTCCGCCTTGACTTATCTGGCACCTTTCTCCTGCTGCCCCATAATGTTTCTGACCAGTTCTGAGTGGTTCTTCACACTGGCCAATTTCTGAAATCTAATGAGTGATTTTGGAACTCTGTGGGGAGGGACTAAGTAACCAAGCCATTTCCCACCTCGGAGCACTGCAGTCAATACAGACAGAAACACTGATGTGCTGAGCAGGGCAGGAGCAGGGTCCTGACCCCAAAGGGCAATGCAAACCCTTCCTGAACCAAGATGCTTCAAATTAGCCATGCAAGAAGCCTGCCAAGCATAAAGCCAAGCGGAGAGGGATGCCTGGAAATGCTTGGCACAATGTGGCCCCCAAACATTATATTCCCCAGAGATGTCTCACTCCAGCCCTCCTGGGCTCTTTCTCCTGTGCCTCTTGTGGTTAAAATGGAGCCCAGAGAAGGTGATTCTTCTCCTTTCAGTGGCTGGGGACAACTGCATTCACCCAGGAAAGGTGGTGACAGTCCCTGAGGGTCATAACCCACATCTACTAGTGAGATGTCCATGACAGGACTATGCTGGACAAGTAGAACGGGTCATGTCAGACCCCTAGGTGGGAGCAGCACTACTATTTGGAGAGGTAGGCTGTGAAATGAGGTCTTGGGAAGGTTAACAGAAGGTTAACAGTAATAGGGTTGAGGGGACACGGAGAGGAAACATCAGGTCAGGCACACTCCCACCTCCCAGCAATGACAGCTGGGGCTGGTGCTGACACATCGCTGCTGCTTTTTCTCAAAGTTTATTGAAAGGAAGCAAAGAGCATGATAAAAGCCCCGGACTTTGCTTTCTTGCCAACATATTTGGTGTCTTTCATTCAGAGTTAAACCTGACATTTCAAATTACTATTCAGTGTGTGAACTCGTTCCACATGTGAAGATAAAAATAAAACCTGTGTTGAAACACAGGGCTAACACTGTGCAGCTCCATTTTCCATCCAAACAGAAAGAATTTTCAGGCTGAGTTGGCCTCCAGAACAGTGTGGGGTAGCCCCTCTTTGGGACCCCCCTATAACTCACATTGCTCACATGTCGAGGCACCAGCTTATGTGCAAAGGCAGTAGCACGTCCTGGGAGGACTGCTAAGATGAACACCACAAAGGAGCTGGCCAGTCCTGTATATGCTGTCTTTCCTTTGTGGACCAAAAAGCTATTTAGGAAAGTGGTCATCTTATTTCGTGTATGGCAATGCAAAGGGTACAAGTTTGTGTGATGTGTTCATGTCCACAAAGGAATTGCTGGAAAAGCTGAGAAAAAGTGCTGTACTGCCTTGTACCCAACAATATGTCTAGAATATGTCCCCAGCTGGTGTCTGCTTCCAAAGGCAGGAAGGACTTGGCTGAGCAACTCTGCCCCACCTTACCTTCAGGTTAGATTTGGATCAAAATGTTGTGCCAAAAGAAATTGTTGCCTTTGAAGATGTTCTTTCAAAGGAACATAAAGCAGATCTGTTTACATTAATAGGTCCAGCTAAATAAAACCATTCACGCATCTATGTCTGCTTATCTCCTTTCAACTATGATGGAAAGAAGGCCTGGACTGGTAACTCTTTTGAGTCCAAGAGAAGTTGAGAGGAGTAGAGAAAAGGCAGAGACCTCACAATGGGAATTCCTACTACCTGTGCTGACACTATTCATGATTATATTGGGCTTTGGCCAATCTCCCCCTGCCAGATCTGTTTACAGTCATCAGGAGGATCTGCTCCTTTGCACTTCATGTAGGGCAGCCATCCCCTGCACCCCACCTCCTCAGCTCTGAAACTGCTGAGGTCTGGAAGGGAAGCATCTGTAGTGCATTAGCATAACCCTGCTCCAACTCACAAGTAAATCAGGACAAGTGATCAAACCCCCACTGGTTTAAGAGGAGAACAGTTGCTTCATCTTTCCAGTGCTGGTGTGCAGGAAGACACCTGTGCTCTGGTTAAACTCTGCTGGGGGAAGCAGGCAGGAGGGAAGGAAGGAAGGAACAGGAGATAACTGTGTTTGCAGCTGCCAGGTGGGCTGACTTTGGCTTACATTCATTAAAATTTACTTTGAGTTGCATACACGTTCCTAGGCAGGAGTGTTCATAAAACAGGGTTCTAGTAAGTATAAAGAAGAAACCCAAACAGTTGCTGCTTTCATAACCCCCTGAGCAGTTGATACTCGTTACAGCCCAGAGATTTCTGCTGTGTCAGCTCCACCCCAGCCAGTCCCTGATAGCCTCAGCCCTGCAAACCCACAACTAAGTCATCTGTGATGTTTCTCTGTGAGTATGGCAATTTTCCCAGGGACAAGATGGCTCAGGTTTATGTTCATTAGCATAAGCTTTACATAGTGTTAACAGCCTGGATTTACCAAGCAAATCGATGAGCAAGGGTTAAGCTAAGAGCTTCCCTTGGTCGAGCTCCACTTCGGGTTTGATTTCTGGAGCGAGCTACATTTCCTGTTACTCTTAGGGTTATCAGAAAATCTCCGGGATTTCTTCTGCTGCTATTCTTTTAAATGTTGGCAGTATTTTGGAGTTTCAGTTGTACAAAAATCATCGCTCCCACTGTTGGGAGAAGGTGACAGAGCATGTGAGCGGGCAAAGGGAAGTCTAAAGCAGTACATCTAAGAGCTAATTAATGGGACCCTGACCATTAACGAGATTATTGTCAAAAAAGAAGTAAAGGTTCTTTGTATATTTATGAAGAAGTAATTCATATTGTCTGCTTAAATTGTCTCATTTTAAATTATTTATCATCCGTTTACATAGCAATATTTTTTTCTTAAGAAGACAGTCTGCCTTTAAGCAAACAGAATAAAATGTTTTGTTTGAATAATTGTAAATCACCCCTTCACCATCCTTCTTTCTCCCGTTACACAGATCCTAACTCTTGTCCTCTTTGTAGCTAACAGATTTTTGCTGGCTACTCCCAGTGCCACTGAAATCACACATATAAAATGCACTGTAAATTACAAAGTCTCTCCCTCAGCCATAAATGGACAATAATCTGTTCACAGTAACATCTGTGTAAAGTGGCTTTCAGGAGGGTTTTTTTTTTTACAATTCCCTCATAATATTTACACATTGAGTGCAGAACAGTATTAAACAGACCTCATGTCAGCAGCGAGAGCACACGGTGCTCTTAGTGAGTGCCAGCTGAGTGCCGCTACGGGCAGGTTTGGTGTCGGCCAGGGCAGTTGTCACAGTGGGAGAGGTGACACTGAGCTCCACTGAGCAGGCATGGTGCCAAGATCCAGGGAACTCAAACCTTCATGCTACAATTTGAACAACTAGCCAAGAGCTCATCCCTCCTCAGTCTCAGCTCTGGGTGCAGAGTTTGCAGTTGGGATGAGAGAAAGCCTGCAGTGGAGTTGGAGAGTGATGGCGAAGCATTGGCATTGACCACATGCACTTTTCCAGGGCCAGAGAGGAACTGCAAGAGCCAGGGCAAAGTATACGTGTCCTACACACGTGGCGAGACAACTGGCAGGTCTACAGAAGCCTGTTCAGAGTCTTCTGAAATACACCATGCTTGATATGCAACAGCTATGTTGGGAACATGCCTGGGGCTTGCAGGAATGGTGTGAGGTCCCTGGCAATAGCTGGAAGGGCTCTTTAGCAAGCAGAAATGCTGGTACATGCTCTGGGGAGTGGGACCCAGCACCTATTTTTTGTTGGGAGCAGAGAGTCACACGGAGGAGTGACTCCTGCTTCCCTACTGGGCAGACTGCCCGCTGCCCATTCAAGGCACACTGCAGCTTCGGAGGAGTGAGGAAGGCAAGGCACTAAGCATGATCTAGGATCCCCTTTAATTTCTTCTTTTCCAAGCTGGGTATTTAGACATCAGCATGTATATTTGCTACCCCAAAGCACCATGAGCTCAGCAAATTAACCTGTGGCCCTTGCTAATAAGAGTCGATCACAGGGAGACATCAAGCCCCACCAACCAAGTATGCAGCTAGGCGTTGTTTTCCATATCATAGAATCATAGAAACATCAGGTTGGAAAAGACCCATCAGATCAAGTCCAACCATTCCTATCAAATACTAAATATGTTGCTAACTCCAGCCACCTCCCAGCAACCACTGGACTTGTCATGAAAGCTATTAGGGAGTCCTGTGCCTCTGCCAGGGTGGCTGCTTGTATTAGATCATCCCAAATAAGATGAGCTCATCTAAAACAAATATTGCCTGTTTCCCTGGTCTTTGAACACCAGTCCAGGCTTGGTCCACGAAGTCATTCTCTTTCTTCTCACTTGCCTTCTGTCTCAGCAATTCTTCTGTAGATCAGCTCCGGCTGCCAAAAGGGAGGGAGAGCTACCCCCAAACTCAACCCTACAACATCCATTTGTGACCGTTGGAGGTATTTAATTAATAACCATGACCTGAACTGGGCAGGTAGTGGCTGTGAACCTGCCTATCTCCCTTCAAAGAGAAGAACAACCCAGGCAGACAACATGCACTGTTCTCTGCCAGTGGGACTTCATGCATTGCACAGTGTTTGGTGGACAGAGGACTTGCCAGCCCAGAGCTTAGGGAGCCACCAGAGAGTGGTGGGATCAAGTTCCTGACGGCACGAATGCAACGCATGTCCTCAGTGTGTGGTCTGTGCTCTCTTTGGGGACAGAGAGGCTCCAGCTCACCCGGTGGCAGCAGGAGGAAAAATTCATCACTTTGTTCCTCCAGCATTCCTTACAAAGACTTGTAGTCAGATATTTTTAGTCTCATCATATGCAGAGAATTTTGGAGGGGAGGGATAAGCTTTGCTTGGGACCACACTGCTTGTTCTTTAGGGATTTTTAAAAATTTTGACCACTGACCCATAAATCAATTCTTCCAATAGGCTCTGTATGCTCCTGAGGACTATGCTTCAGCACCCACCATCACCTGGATAATGAGATCAATCACTTAATTTAGTCAGAAACAGGAACATCCAGACACAAAGGGAAAGGCTTTGTGTGAGGATGCAATACCAGACTTGCTGCCCGATTGCCAGTGCATCCTACCATTCCAGCTGCAATTCTATAGCTTGCATCCCTGCTCCCCCTTTGCCATTCCTCTCAGCCTCTCACTAATGAGTTTTTTCCTTGGGTTTCTTTCCTTCTCCCAGAGAGCCTAGGAGGCTTTAGCTGCCTGCCCAGCTCCTCCTCCTTCGCTGCTTGCTGCTTGATCTCCCTCCTCCCCCTCATCTCCAGGCTTCTCAAAACCTCAAGGCTTCTACCTCCAGTATTTTGATTGTCTTTTCTTCCTCTTAGCATCTTCTCCTTCTCTGGGGCACTGAAGGAGATCCTCCACCTCTTTCTTGAGAACAAGAGTTGCTTTTTTTCATTTTTTCCTACTACTTCCTTCAAGAACCAGGTGTATGCTTTGTTTATTTAGATTTTTCTTCCTGTTTTATTCTTTTGTCTTCTCCTTCAGGGTTATCTTTGATGGAGGTGCTACCCCACTTTCCTTTTATATCTGCTTATCTAAATCCTTTTCCCCTTATAATAACTGTCACATCTACACCAAAAACTGTGAGTGAGCAGCCAGACCTACTTCTTTTCCTTTCTTTCTTCTCTGAAAGGTCTCCAGATATCTCAAAACTAAATGCATATTTTTCCTCCTTCCCCCTTTTTCCACAGCTATTAAAACTCCATTAAATTCTTTGTCATTAGAGCTCTTAACCTGGAGCTTATTTCTGGCTCCTCCACTGCCCTCTCTCTGCTCAAACAAAGGCTATCCCATGATTGCACTAATACTTCTGTAAATTCCTGGTGATTATCCTGTTTACTCATCCTTGCTGCTCAGGCAGTGTTTCCTTCTGGTTCAGAATAATTGTACATCCTCCGCCCTAACTGCTCATCTCCCACCTTTGACTACAGCTCTTCCCACTCAAAATCCTGCCCTGGATACACTTTCCATGTCATGATCAGAGCTCCTGCCTTCATCCGCAGAGCAGTCTGGGTTACTCTGTATGCTACAGCCACTTGCCAAAACAGTCAGCTCTAGTACAGAGCTGTGCTTGGGGGCCCGAGATTCCCTTTTCTGTATTATAGTGCATTTTTAGACAGTCTAGCATAAACACAGGGAAAACTCTATTTATATTTGCAGAGACACATGTATAGTTAAACCTCTCTTTTATCATACCACCTTTTCTTCCATATGTAAATTCAGGTAAACGGAGTTTATGGATTCTTGATTAACACCACAGCTGAATTTCTGCAGCTTTCCCTTGAGGAATTTTACTGAGAGATAAATCTTCAGATATCAGAAAGGCAGTGTTAGTTTATGTCTCACATCCTTTTATAAACATGGGCTTCACACTGCTTCCTCAAACTCTCCCAAAGCAGGATACAGTACAGAGGCACGGTAACACTGGCAGCTTAAAAGTAAAGTGTGGTTGTTGTTGACCTTGGATACCAGAATCACTAAAGGTACCAGAGACACTGCAGAAGAGACAGGGCACAGGCAGTGGCACCTGCACCGCTTCAGGGAGGGCTCCTTCCTGAGCCATGAAGATGCTCCAGCCTCATCCCACATCCTGGGGAACTACGGATCAGGGTGCAAAGGAAGGGCTGGACTTGTGCAGACACAGCACCTGGACCCAGTAAGGGAGGGGGAGCCCCTGTAGTCCAGAACCATGGATGTCTGATGTCTCCAAGAGATGCTAGGAAATGCTGAGGACAACATCTCCTTAGCTGCCATGAGAACGAAATACAGAAAATAGTTTCTAACCTGGAAATACCAAAGCAGAGAGTCTTTTTTAATCTTCTGCTAGTAGCAGATGCATACAGATAAAACAATGCTTCAACAAACTAGCTGTCAACTCTGAGAGCTTCAGAAATACTAGGAGTAATTAAATATGTATTTGAAGTATGTCTTTGCAATTTACAGCTGTAGTGCTTTTGAAATGTGGAATGAACAAAAATAAATGCAGATTTCCCTGCAGGGGAAAAGTCTCTTCATCAAGGGATGACTAGCACATTTGATGTTTCAGATTCCTCTTTTTAAATGCCCAGTTGGGAAATTTGACCATATTGCCTCATAGAACCAAAATAGTTCATCCACTTTAAGTAGAATTAGTCTAAATACATACTTGAAGATGAGAATAAAATCCAATTTGAACAAATATATCTCTTTAACCTTTACAGTAATTATAAAGAATGAAAATAAGCAGTAATTAATTTTAATAGTCTATTCTGCAAAATAGGTATAATTATGTATCTGGTATATACAGTATCATCAAAATTTTAAAATACACATTTTGAAAGCTTAAGCATATGCTTACAAATACACTCACTAGCCTCTTGATACTGACTGTCCCCTCTCTCCACTACAGTTGCCTGAATACTCTCTGTGGCTTGCTGGCAACTATTTTACCAGGGTGTTAGTGGTTTTTTCTGGTCTCTGGAATGACAGATCAGTTCTCCTTCAGGAACTGAAGTCTTGATACCTCCCATAATTCTCAGTTTCCCAGCCTCTCTTTATGCTGTTTTACTACCACTCAGCATAGGAAATCAAGTCTACTAACATCCAGCATGGAGGAAATGCACTGCTGATCAGCACATCAAGAAAGACGAGAGCAATGCAGTTATTTAAGGCAGCCCCTTGGGGCATAAGTTACCTTTCATTACTGGCATTAAAAAAAAAAAAAAAAGCCAATCTAATCTAGAGTAATATGCAAAACCAACCTTAGATTTGTGGATTTAAAAGAGGAGCAGAGAACCCACTCCCTTGCAATAGATGCTGCATTTGAAAGGATCACTGGAACATCTGCCTCATAGCATAGTAGGCACCAGAGTCCAGAAAACATCACCAACACCTAATAGCAGACATACACCCCAGAGCTGAAAAAACAAAGCCACAGCCCTAAGTAGACAAAGGAAGTGAACAAAAAGATGAAAGGTGTCACCAGCATCCCAGATCCCTGTAATGCCGAACAATTTTGCTTTTCTTATGAGTCATTGGTTCAAGTCTGCTTCTACTGAATTCAGACGGATTTTCATCACTGTTTTCAGTGGGAGACAGAGTTCTGTACAGAGCAGAAACAAAATAATCTGCCTTCTTACCCAGGAATCATGTCTGTGCTGTGGTTGAGAGAAAAAATTAGAAAATGAAGATTAAATACTTGCAAAACCATGCTCAAGTCTACCTCTTACCTTGTGGTAATTGTCCCTAGAAGCAATTTTCTTATGGAGCAGAAGCACAATACAGTGTGCAAAAAAAAATCTCAGATCCTCAAAACCTTGTGCTTGATCTAACCATAACAATCTAAAACAAATAAACATTAGAGTTGCCTTCTTTTTTAAGAGTTTGGAATTCACGTGCTCCACAGTTGTAAGGGTTACGTATGCACTTTCCCCTCTCTCCTTTTAATGAAAAGTTAGTCTTACTCATTAATAGATCTCTTGGTGTTACAATGTGAAAAAATATTTTGAGTTGAAAGATGGCATTGTCAAAGGTAGCAGCACCATGACACCCACACAAATCTGCTTGCTGAAGGTATTTGGTGGTTCACTGAAAATACTGAACATCATGATTTCCTTGGATAAGTGGAGCTCCTCAGGAGACCTCAAGGAACATCATCTCTCTCACCAGTCCCTCACCATATTTTGGAGTTTGTATATCAAAATCCGAGTTTTGAGTTTCTGTGCTGAAATTAAACATTTTTTACTAAAATTAGTAAGAATTTATTAATACTAAAAGTAAGAATTTCTCCTGAAATCAGATGCAGACCCTACTTCCGAGAATGCCCTCTTTTCCAGAAAGGGGAAGAAGACACTCGGGACTTGCTCCGAGGAGTCTTATCCTTTGCACATCCAATGAAAGGAAGCCAAATCTAAAAATACTTCATATTAGAGCCAAATTTGTGTGCAGTATTTTTTGCCAAGCATTCTCAGACTCTGCATCCACTTTATTGTTGTTGGCACAAAGGGGACTTCCATTCTGTTGCTATTGTTATTGAGCAGTCAGAAATAGGACATAAAGTAATACCAAGTCTATCTCTATGTTAATTCTCCCCAGTAAGGCTACTGCCATAGCAAGTTAATATATGGATTTCTATGGGCACATGCAGACTGAAATTTATCAACTTTTAAAGTCAGTTTGGCATGTTTACAAGTCCTGTGTCTGCCTTCCAGATTCCTTGCAAAGTTCTGAAGTTTCACAGTCTTGTTTTCTGTATGTAAGAATGACTCTCAATATGGCTGAGTTGAGACTTGCTGCTCAAGGCAAATGGAATGCATAGGCAGTGGAAGCACAGACAGGTATTCTGGAAAGAGTATAGGGACACTGCCCAGTAGTGCAGGGATGAGATCAGGAAGGCCAAGGTGCAGCTAAAGCTGAACTTAGCAAGGGATGTGAGGAATAATAAGAAGAGCTTCTACAGGTATGTCAACCAGAAAAGAAATTACAAAGAAAGTGCGCTCCCCTGATGAACACGACTGATAAACTGGTAATAGCAAACAAGGAGAAGGGTGAGGTACTCAACAACTTTTTTGCCACAGTCTTCACTGGAGATCTCCAATCCTTAACTTCCTGAGTGGATGGACCACAAGATGAGGACTAGGGGAGCTAAGTTCCTCCTAAAAGATCAGGGTCATGACCACCTGAGGAACATGAAATATAGATATCTAAGTATATAGGATCTGATGAGATGTATCCCAGAGTCCTGAGGGAATTGGCTGATGTGATTGCCAAGCCACTCTCTACGATATCTAAAAAGCCATGGCACTTAGGTCTGGAAAAAGGGAAACATTGCACTCATTTTTAAAATAGGTAGAAAGAAGGACCATGGGAACTACTGACCTGTCAGTTTCTCCTTTTGCCTGGGAAGATAGTAGAACAGATCCCCCTAGGAGCAATGCTAAAGCACATGGAGGACAAGGAGGTGATTCAAGACAGCCAGTACGGCTTCACCAAGGATAAGTCCTGCCTGACCAACCTACTGGCCTTCTAAGATGGATTGACAATGTCAGTGGACAAGGGAAGAGGTATGGATGTAATCTACCTGGACTTCTGTAAAGCCTTTGACACAGTCTCCCACCACATCCTTTTCTCTAAATTGGAGCGATATGGATTTTATGGGTGGACTGTTCAGTGGATGAACAATTGGTTGGATGGTCATATTCAGAGAGTGGTGGTCAATAGCTTGATGTCCAGATCTGAGACAAGGGGTGTCCTTCAGGGGTCCATACTGGCACCATTACAGTTCAGTATTTTCATCAATGACATAGACACTGGGATTGAGCACACCTTCAAAATGTTTTCAGATGACACCAAGCTGAGTGGTGTGGTTGACATGCCTGAGGGACAGAAGGCTGTCCAGAAGGCCCTGGATAAGCTGGAGAAGTGGGCATATGCAAACTTCATGAGGTTCAATAAGCCCAAGTGCATCGTCCTGTACCTGAGTTGGGGCAACCTTTGGTATCAATAAAGGCTCAGGAATGAAGAGATTGAGAGCAGCCCTGAAGAGAAGGACTTCAGAGTACTGGTGAATGAAAAGCTGGACATGAGCTGGAAATCTGCGCTTGCAGCCCAGAAGGTCAACTGTATCCTGGGCTGCATCAAAAAAGCACAGCCAATGGGTCAAGGGAGGTGATTCTGCCCTTCTACTCTGCTCTGGTGAGATGCCACCTGGAGTACTGCATCTGGTCCTGGAGCCCTCAGCACAGAAGACATGGACCTGTTGGAGCAGGTCCAGATGAGAGCCACAAATGTTATTAGAGGACTGGAACATCTCTACTATAAAGAAAGGCTGAGAGAGTTGGAGTTGTTCAGCCTGGAGAAGAGATTGGTCTAGGAAGACCTTAATGTGGTCTTTCAGTATTTAATGGGAACGTATAAATAAAATGGGGACAGACTTTTTTAGCAGAGCCTGTAGCAATAGGACAAGGAGTAATGGTTTTAAACTAAAAATGTGTCAATTTAGTCTAAACATAATGAAAAATGTTTTGCAATGAGTGTGATGAAAAACCGGAACAGGCTTCCCAGAGAGGTGGTATAAACCTCATCCCTGGAAACATTCACATTCAGGTTGGATGATGCTCCAAGCAACCTGAGCTAGTTGAAGATGTCCTTGCTCATTGCAGAGGGGGTTGGACTAAATGACCTTTAAAGATCCATTCCAATCCGTAACATCCTAAAATTCTGTGATTCCATGGTATAAGAAAAGAAGAAATTAATTCACTGCTTTCCCATAGAGAAGAAAGAGTGAAAATGACAACGCAAAGCATTTTGTCAAATGCGTAAAAATTACAGGCTTTGACTTTTTTTACCCACTTGTAGCATTAAATTCTTAAAACAGTATGTTATTTTCAGAGACTGGGTGCATCCTGACTTGTAATTGAATGGTATTCAATTAAGGAGGTGCTACAGCCATCCATATCAAATCATAGATATGTATCTATTGTTATTCATCACCAGCTATTTGAGTCAAATCATTTCACAAGTAACAAAGGTTCTACAGTGTGTTTTATTTGCCTGCTGATATGTGAAATATGTCCTGAAGTTCTTTAGGCTTTAAGCATATGAAAAATTGCTACCTTTTAAAATGTAAATTTAAAAACTCATAGAGTAGGATTTTATCCAATGTTAAATGCTTTATAATTAAAATATCAAAACATCAAAATAGGAAATGGAAGAAGATAAATGGTTAGATTTCAGATGACTGTATACTTACAATATAAAGTCTTGATCAATTCCAAAAGTACTATTTAGTCAATATGGACTATTAGTGTTTCAACTATGGCAAAAGACTGTTAAAAGCTTTGTGAACATATACTTATGAAAAGGTGTTTGGATTTGTACTCTCCAGTTCACAGAACAAGGAGATTCTTTCTTGTTCAAGCTCACATCCAAACCTCCCACTGCACAATGATTCATTTTCCCTGAAGTAAAGAAAACAGTAGAATTCTCCCACAAACAAAACCAAACATAAATCTGAAGACACATCATACACCTCTGGAATTCAAGTCCGCAGATAAGGAACTCTAAGGATTAAAGGTGAGTGGGAGAGCAATAATTGGCCCCTTCTTCGCCAAGATTTATGGAGGATATAAAAATGGACATGCCATAAATTAAACAAGGTGAGTTTTCATTCCCAGTTTCTGACATTTTTTTCTTTTAGATTGGAAACTCTTTCCTCATCTTGCCAAGGGATTCCCAAAACACAGATCATTCAAGTGTCTGAGCACCAAATACAATGCTGTCTCACAGTATTACCATCACTGGAGCCTGCTTTTCAGCAACCCCGAGCACTGGCAGATACTATATTGTTGTGGTTCCTTTCACATGGATTTTTAAGTTTGTTCCAGGTTATTGCATCCAAAAACATATTCTTGAAGGGCAGATTTGGCTCTGTCGTATCTAGCAATGGCTTCATTATAAAGCAAAGGCCAGTGATCAAGGAGACCTTATCACTGGTGCTGAGGAATTTCACCTTGGACGTAGAGTGCTGATGTGCATCAGCAGGCAAGGGTCAGATCATGGGGACAGACAAGGACTGGGAATCGAGACAGGAAAGAACAATTGTGTGCTTTGATTTCACCAGCATATAAATCCATCATGACTCTATTTTGTTTAAACTGGCTGAGATGTGTAGTAAAGTCTTTCAGTAATAAATTACAGGAAAGGACTGTCATAGCCACAAATGCTTTTTCTCCAACTCCTTGCAATGCTCCCAAGCCTCAGAGCTTGTGTGGTGCCCAAAGCAGCTTCCTCATGTTTAGCTCAGAGAGATACAATGAGCACTCAGGACAAGTGAACCTCTCATGCCTTTTCCCCAAGCTGTCACCTGTGGATGTCACACTGACATTTCTCTGTAGGCACAAGAGTGTGTGTCACACTGAGAACTCCTAATTCATCACAAGTTTGGAAAAGGAAAAGGCATTTTAAAAGCCTAACATAAGCATGTAAAAAAGCTGGGTAACTACAGACCGACACCTATGGAGGATGCAAGAGTAATGAATCATTCAGTGATACATCTTTTAAAGAATAGTCTTTAGGATTGTGGTAACACCCAGAGAACTTCCTGAACACATACCAGTGCTGCCTTGGGTGGAAGGAGTCTGGCAACTAAAGAATTCAAGGGACATGCACACAAGTGCCAAACTAAGAAAAAGGAGAGCACTCAAGCTACATCTGCTTTTCTCACTCCAAACCTATAGTGACAGGGCTCATCAAAACTGCAGTTGCACAGAGTGAAATGGAAAAGGCCAAAGTTGATATACAGTGAGGGTCATGATTTTAGAAGAAAGGGAGTAGGACAAAAGACATGCTGTTTATTCTGCATACAGTGGGCAGTTGCCATGACCATGTTCTGACAGGGGCAAACAAGAAGAAAATATATATGCCAATTGCTATTTCTAAAATCCCAGACAAAATAACAGCCTGGGAAAAGTGTGTGGGATAGGAGGAAAAGCTGTTTCTCTGGAGATGCTTTGTCACACCAGCAAAAACATGTTGCTTTGGAGCAAGGGGTCAAAAGGAAGGATAGGAAGGGTAGGA
>WAAB01002243.1:0-34478 GCA_013389865.1 Piaya cayana
GGGACTTACAAGACTCAGTGAATGTGATGCCTGCCATGCATAGACCCTGGTTTGGGGAATTGTGGCATTTAAATTCTGATTACCCTTACCTACAACCCTGAAGTGAATGAGGAAACTGGAAACCTGAGGAACTCTGAGTGTAAACCAGGCTGTGCTGCCATAGGAGACCCTGGGAAAAGAGAACAGAAGTCCCTCATTTCACATTTAATTTCAGGCTCCCCATAAGCACTCACCTTCTCAGCACAGGTCCATTACTGGTGGCTCGTCCCTGTCACCGTTGTGTCCGAGGTCACTGCCTCTGGGTGAGGGGACAGAGTGTTCCCCCCAGCCATGCCCCTGCAGGGGCTCTCTGCAGAACTCCACCACCCCGAGCTGCCCTGCTTGGCCTCCTCCGGCTGCAGTGACTCACCGAGAGAGGCAGTGGGGCCGAATGATGCTTGGGGAAAAGTAGCAGGTATGTCTGAGCCGATAGAGTTAAAGAGAGGTAAAAATGTTGGTCTGCTAAGAGCTGTAGCAGGGACAGAGTCACTTGGACGGAGATCATATGTAAAGTCTTTTAAATAGGAGAGCGCTTGATTATTTAGCTGGGCATATTCAAAATTTATCTTGCTTCTAGTGACCTCATCTAGGATTTTTGCTCTGCTTTTCTGATTTTCAGAGCAAATTTGCTCCACGTTTTGCTTCAAATTATACAGACAGCTGGGCTGGAAACTTGTTTCATAGTTGTATTGGTTTGTGCTAGGAATGTCAGAGTATTCTGGATTTGGGGCACCGCGGTTGCATTCATTTTGCAACAATAACTTGTTTTTGTACTGAGACATCTTACAAATTATATTGTTCATTTCATTCCCGATGCATTTGTCCTCCAGGTGCTTGTTTTCATAGCTGATTTTTAACGAGGCCACTTGTGTTACACAGCGCTCCAAGAGCTGCACGATGTCAGTGCTGCTCTCCGTCGGCGTGGGGCTAATGTAGCTCTGTAAGTGTGTGAGAGCAAGAGGCTGCAGAGGTTTGTCACAGGAAACAGAGAGAGAGTGATCTGTTGGTTTATTTCTGTCCTCCCTCTCAAGGGGATCCAGGAGTGAGGTTGCAGCAGTCTTATAGGAGTAACACGATTCTACCTCCTGATTGTCATCTAATGAAGGGTTTTCAGAGCTCTGGGAGCCACTCTCTCTGTTCAGCTTTTCTGGCAGTAGGTTTTTATCTCCACATGTCTCACATCCTTTTGAAATTGCTGCTCTCTCATTCTCAGCGGAAGACGTTTGCAGTTTGACTCCATTAGCCTGTGATTGTGGTGCACAACTTGATGTTCTGGTGGTTTCCACAGTCCCAGGCACTGCAGAAGGATCCTTGCAGGGACTCCCTTCCATTCCTTGGACATCCAAATTAGATGTGTTAGAGGAAGCATCCAGGCTGTGGTCTCTTTCAGCAATGTTTGCTGCGGAGACCTGGGCTGCATGTTTGCTTTCATCCCAAGACATACGTTGGTTCAACATATTAAATTCTTCCTTGCTTTGTTTCTCCTGAGGAGCTTCTGTGCTCGCTTTCTGCTCTGGACTGGTGCTGGGTGGAATCAATGAATCATTAGACTTTTCTGGCTGTGGCTGAGGACTCTGAAGAGAATCAGGAGAGGAAACAAGTCCCGAGTGTTTTCTCAGCCAGTTTATTATCCCCATGGTCAGTGAAAGCTCAGTATCACAGAGTTTTAACAAACATTCTTTGCCTTTCCATGTGCTGTGGAAAAAGCCCTGGCTGATAACGTCTAGAGCTGGTTGGGAAGCCATGTTCTCCTCAGCTCCAACATGAAAGCTGTAAATGGACAAAGGGATTTCAATGGCTTGTTCTGAAACGCTTTCAGATGTGCACAAGTCATCATCTAGGACTGGGTTGATTTTTACCTCATTGGGGTCATAAAAGAGCTCATAAAGGGCATCTCCACTGTAGCTGTCTCTTGGAAATTTACCTGGGACCCCAGGGGTCTGAGCTTGCTTTGTTTCATCATCTTGTCCAGGAGAGAATGAATCATAGTAGCCCTCATCGCTTGTGGATGTGGATTCCTGGTTGTCACTTTTGGGCGTTCCTGTTTCTGTGGAGCTCTCTTTAGAATCATCACCATCTTTTTCAGGCGACACTTGGTGGTCAGTTACAGGTGCAGCAGCTTGGCTTCTCGCCTCTTCCACACCAGCATCAGGTATCTTCAGTAACTTCTTATCAAACAGAGCACTCTGATGTAGCCTCACTGATTTGTTGATGTTGTCCCAAAACTTTGCGAATTCAACAGTCTCGTTCTGGCCGGGAGAAGCCAGCTGCTCCACACCCCCTTGGAAGGAGCCCATGATGGGGCTGTCTTTGTGCTTGCTTCGTCTCAGCAGAATTTCTTTGCTGTTCTCCAGCTCCAGGTGAGCAGAGCTCTCATCTGCAAAGATTTCCCCACAGCCAGTGAGGGAGTCAAAGCTCTTCAGCGAGGCCACATCTTCACACAGGGTGTTGCAGCAGTCATAGGAAGAGTCGGACTGCAATTCAGTGTCTGAACAGTCTTGTGACAAGCAATCAGCTGCAAACGTTTCTCCAGTTTTGAAAAGATACTTCGCAAGACGCCCAGACAACTCACTCTTGCAGCCTGGAGAGGACAGATTCTTGTCCTTCTCAACCAGGAATGTGAGGCTCTCTGGTTTATTCTTCCTTATATGAAATATATCTCTCAGCCCTTTCTTAGATCTCTTGAGAGAAATCCTCTTTCTGGGAATGGTTTTTGCGACAGCTGGTACAAAAGGCATCTGTGGTACAAAGTTCCTGTAGTCAATCATCTGGCTACTGCACGCAGATTGGCTGGGGCTGACCACACACTCTTTCTTACTGCTGGAGCTGGACACCCCCGAAAAGCTGACGCTGTTGACAAGTCGCCCCTTACCCTTTCCAGGAAAGCCTTCCTCCCAAGCCCTGCTGCAGGGGCTGCACTGCTCTGTTTTGTCTGCCTCGGCAACACACTCATGAGTTTTACTCTTCCTTACAAGTTTGTAGGAGGACCCAGATGATTTTTCCAGGCCGTTGTCACCAGCCCCATTCCTTGTTGCCCTGGTAGGAAACCTGTAGTTCTTGTGCGTGGCCAAACATGCCAGCTGGGCTTCAGCTACGCTTTGGTTGCCTTCCACAGCTGCCTTTTTGTCTTTCCCTGTATCGTCTTTGTGTGTAGGAACTGCGTGTGCTGGTGGCACTTTCTCATGTTGCACACTGGATTTTATGAAGGTCTTTCCTCTCCTGAGCTCCATGCTGCTTCCTCACATCTGTTTCTGAGAAGAAAACAGCAGAAGGCAAACATTGTGAGGTTGGTGGGTAGCACTTGTAAACTTGGAAAGCAACTGGAAAACAAAATGATGGACATTGTGCATTATAGAACTGGGCTTGTTTATCAACAGAAACTTCCACCACTGAGTCACGGTATTGCATGAGAAACAGATCAAGTGAAGCTGAAAGTGTGTTGGCAACAGCTGGAAAACCCAGCAAAGAGAAGACAGCACACATTATCCTTCGGTATCTGAGGCACAGAAAACATTTTGTCTATTAGAAATGAGGGGGTTGGATTTAGGATTATGACTTTTAGCAAGATACAGGTCCTGTTCTGAAAGCAGAGGAGGCATCAATGAGAGGCAATGCTTGAGGAACTTTAACATGCAAGTGTGTGCATCAGTGAAGTAGCAGTTCAAAGATCTACACCTTTGAGGAGGATAGAGAGCTCAAAGTGGGAAATCTCCTGAGAAAAATGGATCAAACATCTGACACATGATGCTCACTTGATATTAAAATAACCTGTGAATAGAAAATCCACAATCCTTGGTGCTATCCTAGGAAGTACACTGAAACCAAATTACTCTTTTTACTCCCCCCTGAGCATAAGGTACCATTTTCTGCATTGCTACTTTTATTCTAAAAAGTTTAAAATACCATATTAAGAATCGCTATGAATGAAGGGTCATTTCTGATCTGCACAGACCAGTGCAGTACACCAGGGAATTGCCACATCTAATTTGATCACGCATTGATCACTTGTTTCTAAAAATACTCTATTATGTGTATCAAAACCAATTCTGGTCTCTGCCTTTATGGTTTAGTATTGAATCTGTTTTATGTTTGCATAAATCCAATTAGCAATTAATTATTTTAGTCACCACACTTTGAGCTCTCCAGCAGTTGCTTCATAGACACAGCTGATCTTTTCCTGCCTTGTATAAACTTCAATCTTGAGCCTATGGAGTCAAACAAAGGTAGGTCAGGGAAGAAGCAAGCGCTTCATAAAAGCTGTTAGAGAAATTAGACCTTTACTGGATGGCGAACAAGAAAAACTTCCAAGAGTTGTTCTTGAATGAATGTGCTTGGATCTTTCCTTAATGAAACCTCAGTTAATGATTTATCTCATTTTCAATTGTTTAGGTTTAATGAAAACCACTCAGAGCCATTGCACTCTGTGGTACACATGAACAACACCAGGCAACCTGCAGCACCCCTTGACAACAGCTCTGATGAAAGGAGAAATTACCAATACTCCCTCAAGAACAACCACAGATCAAACCCCTGGATCTGATCTGCACCCATTGCAAAGACAGCCATAGAGATTTTAAACTCAGCGCCAAGCCTGGACTTTGTACACTCTTGAAATACGACTTAAAGCAGTTTTTAGTTTAGGTTGAAGTGTAACAGCTGTCTGTAGCCTTCAGAACCTTTCCAGCTGCCAGGGCTTGCCGAGAACAGCAATGTTCTGACCCACACCTCCCAAGATATGGGTGTGTGTACCCATGAGTTGTCCCCCACGGTGCTTCCCCAGCAGGCAGATCAGTGCCAGCCAGTTCCTCACAGAGGCTGCAGACCGGCAGGTGATTAGCAATATTTACAGCTAAATGTAGGTCAGCAACAAACAGTAGGACACGTAAGGGCACAGTGTGAATATTTGAGATCAAGAGTATGGACGTGGTGGAAAACGTGGTGGGTGGTGGTAGATGGGTGTCTGTCAGTGTACTTGAGACACTGGTACTTTTGTTTGCGTTTGGGGCTGTGTGTGAGTGTTGCAGAGCGTTCTTAATGAACACCAGTAAACATTTTACTACGCTGTCAGGTACCTGGAGTTCACTGATGCTGTAGGAAACTCACTTTGCATATTTAGAAATAGGTCACTGGGACACGATTACACTCCTATTCTGAAAAGAAAGGTGTGATTGAGAATAAATTCAGTGCGCAGAACTCCAGCAGAGCTGTGAAAACGATCAGAAGCAGCTGATGCAAGACCAATTGCTAATACCCTAAAAGCAAAGCAAAAGCAAAGCATCTGACATCTCAGACCTTTGCAATGGTAGAAGTAGGTACTGTGTCCCTGTGGGAAGTCCTGCTGCTGAGAAGTTCCTTAGAGGCCTAGGACAAGACAAATCCTAGTTCTATAAAAATGTTATGTAGGACTCTGAAGTCTTACAGCTGTTTCTGTCTATTCTGAGTGTTAAGCAAGTGTCACTTCGGCAGGAAATTGCATATTTGGGAAGTTTTTCTGTAGATGCATTGAAAAGGCTTGTAGAGGTGGATCTGTTTTATTGTCAAGTATGAAACTTATTAAAGCTAATAATTCAGGACAGCATTAGACAATCCTTTGAATAAATAAATCTTTGGTCTGAATTGTATCTCCTGATAAGAAACACAATGGACGACCAGTTCGATAAGCAGGTCTAGAAACTTCAGGGCTGCTTCTGTTTATAGCTTAGATGAACAATTTTAACATGAAAGCCCAAATGCCCCGAACAACACCTGCACTGAGAATGTATGCGCTATAATAGCATAAGATACACTGTTTTCAGTTTCCTTTGATGAGGAAAAAAATACATGGGGCGTTGGTTTGGGTTTTTTAAAAAAACATCTGCACTACATATAATCACCAACTTTGTATTCTAACTGTGTCACATCTCTATTTAATCCCATATATTCTTTTTCTCATTTTCCCCCAGGATTCGTGCCAGGCTCATTAGTATCTAGTTCATTGTGTCATCCTGCTTATCCTGTTTTAACACTGGCACAGCTTCAGAACTCTTCCCTGTTAAAAATGTTATTAAAAATGCACACCGAGAAAGGGAAGATCTACTCAGTTAACAATTTGAGGGCTCCTAGGGGCAGGCTACCAAACCTTGTGGATGCTTTTAAATACTTGTCTCAGATGCTGTTTAGTAGCTTCTCATACTATGAATTCCTCTTCTTCCTCATATCATATGAATTGTTAATTAGTTTCTTTCCAAATATAGAATAGAGATATTCACGCCATGCCACTTGCTTTCTTTATCTATAAATAGAATCATAGAATCGTAGAATCACTAGGTTGGAAAAGACCTCTTAGATCATCAAGTCCAACAATTCCTATCTGCCACTAAACAGGGTAATACTTCTGATAGTTTGGTTTGTAATGGACTATTCCATGATACCATTTTTCTCTCTGCAGGGACACAGAGTATACCTCTAACTCCAAAAGCTGTACCACTGAAGCCAGGAACAGATTAAAGTGCTGTAAGGGCAAGTTATCCTCCAGTGGGTATGTAAAGATAATAAATTTCTATGAAAATTTACTCTAGGCATTTTAAAAATGGTTTAACTTCTGTGGGATTTCTTGACTCAGCTACCGGCTCTGCTCCTTTCCAATTAGCCTCTTGGACTTAACTTGCAGTATATATCTCCTTCCATGGGGATAAAGGGCGTATGATGGACTGATTTCTGCTGTTGCAAAGGAAATATACTTTGCAATTAAAAAACAAAATAAAGACCAGAAACCTGTGGAAACAAACAGTCAGTCTACTAAGGCCAGGTTGTTCTCTTTTCAGCAGGCTCTGGTGTTTTCTTCATTAATAGAATTTGACCTCCTTTTTTAATATCTGTGAAATTACTTATGGAACTCGTGTAAATAGAAGACATCACTGAATCTTGTGCTGGGCTACAACTTAATTGCCACTTACAATAAGCTTAGATCCAGCAGCATTGAGACTTCCCATCTACAGTGAACAGTGTTTTTATCTGTCATGATCATACCAACTGCTCAATTTTAGGATTTCACAAGTGTCTAAGCAGGTAATTAGATCTGGATTTGAGGCTTATACTATAATGGAACTAAGGGTTTGGTTGAAATTTGGATAATATTGCTCATAAAATGCAGGTATTTCATGCTTAAGCATGTACCTCCTGTGCAGGGCATCTGACAGATTTTTCATATAAGCAGAAGGTTTTACTGTGTCTGTGACGCATCTAAAAGTAAATTGAAGTTTTAGAATGGGAAAGTGAACACACTCCTATGGGCTGAGGAAACCTGGGTTTAGCGCAGGCAAAGCAACTGCTTATAATTCTGGGTTATTGAGGACCTGCACAAGAATGAGTTAGGTAACTGTTCTGGTTAATAACAGCCACATTCAGATGGCCTAAATTCTACGGAAGTTAAAGGCAACAGACAAGAGGGATGCAGTGGACCTGGACTGGGTAATCATTAGGGAGCAGGAGGAAGATGGGTGCAACAGCCCAAGCCTCGTCTCTGCCATGTGGGTCAGAGGAGAGAGGGGACACACTCGCCTCTGCCAGTGGCCCCTAAGAGCTTTCCACCAGGCAGAGTCATCTACAATTTTCCTCTTTAGAGGAATGGGAGAAGACTGGCTTTGGGGTTTGGGCTGGTGCCAAAGTTCTTATCTTACATTTTACTAGTTTATCTCACAGTGGAAAGGTTTGTTCAGGTTATCTTGAAAGAACAGGTAACACACATTGTGCTTTAATGTGCTAGTATCTAAAATAGCAGCCTTCTTGGATGTAACTGAAGGAAAATAATCCTACTGGGAAAGAAGTAGTATTTGCTTCAGTGAGGTTGCAGGGGTAGAAATAGTAGTATTACAAAGCAAAAATTTAGATGAAATTTAGATGAACTCTAACTTTGGCAAGTGTGGCTCAAAATTACTTTTGCTTAAGTAGGAAAAATATAATTAAGGTTCATTTATTGTTCATTTATTCCAAAATCTTATCAGCTGTCTGGCTTGGACACTCCTACCTTCTTGTTTCATGTGTAATTTATATACAGTTGTCTCCCTTGGAGAGAGAAATAAGCAAAATTGAGAATACAGTCCTTGTTTCCCATGGGAGATAGGTGTGCCCTTTCTGCTTCTTTACATTTAGATCATCGTTAAAACTGGCAGGTTGTGGAGATGGTACCTTCCTGTCACTTGCAAAGCAGAATTCCGCGTGTCACTTGGAGCCTCAATTTCTCCTCCCTCCAAGCATTTTCTTTTTGTTAAGTGAAAGAGACAATAAACATCACATGCTCTTTCAGGTACTTAATTTACTAAAAGGAAAAATAAAAACAACCTCTTATTTGGACTGATTTATGGTTCAAGTTTGGAGTGAGTCTGAAATCCCTTATTCCACAAGTTGCTTCTTATCAATCAGACTGAAGATCCTGCATATCGGAGTTACCTTTGAAATGTTATCCCTACTTTCCAAAGAAAAACGGTACCATAATTAAATTTCCTGAAAACTTTTATCTAATTTGGAGATGCTATGTGCTTAAAATGGATGCACTTCAAGATGAAATGTTCTTTAAAATATTTCTTGATCATTGGTATTATGGGAAAAGGAAAAGGAAGGGAGCGTTCTCTTCCTATGCCTAGGGAACCTCAGGAGGATTTTTGCTGAGCACGAGTTGGAAGTCCTAAAATGCAAAAAAACAAGCAAGCACAAAGTGGTGAGAGCCACAGCTACTTTTCAAGTCAGTGAACAATACTAATTTTTAATGCTTTGGACATAATCAATTAGCAATGTATAAAGAACAGCTGGTGTTCCCAGTAAAGTAGAAGAGGTTATTTCTGGAATAAGACTATTTATGGTCAAAAACCTTTCCTCTCTATCTCAGAAGATAAAAGTTAATAATGGGGAAACTTCCTAATAATCATGAGCATATATTCCATTCTGTTAATTTGATTTTTAATTATGAAGGGATAAAATGCTTCCTTGCTAGAGGGTAATGATATCCTGTCTGCAGTTCTAACGCTGTTTCTAGTTAGGAAAATAAATATAGCAGTTATTACGGTGAAAATCAAAGAGGATTTTAAAGCAGGGCTCATCTTCTCACTTAAACTGATTACCTTGCTAGTATTTCATCTCCATTAGAAAACAGAGAAGAACAGGATGGGAAGGATGGAGGATGTCATCAGGGACAGTCATGATTCGGGAAACAGAAGAGTGTTTATTTTTAAAGACGCCTGCGTGACACACAAACCTGCATTGAGATTGCGTCTTGTTTAGAGTACTCCTCCAATCATCGTCACTGCCTGTATCTTATCATTCCCCTTAATCACTTGTCTCTCTAGAGTAATCCAGGATACCTAATTATTTGGATATATTTTTAGGTCAAGCAAAGGCTTTCTCATTGAAGGAGCAGTAAAAAGCACATAGGTGTGTTTTTCTTCAGCCCCAATTCCACTGAGCACACAAAGTAAAATCTTATAGTCCTCAGCAGAATACTAGAAGGATGCGTAGTTAAATGCTTAATCTTATTAGCGGTGTGCTATAGGGAAGCCTGAACCTTCCTGCGAGCCCCGCCAACTGTTCCGTGGAGCTCAGGATTTTTCATAGTAAAATTAACCACGTTTCTACTCCCATCATCATATCCTGCTGTGTCCTGACAGGAGGGATCCTGGGGGAACAGCAGCACCCACTGCTTCCCCCAGCCCTGCCCGGGGCGTGGGGCAGAAGGCTGAGACCATGACAAAGGGAGGCTCCTTTACTGACAAAACCTCTACACCCCTCACTCAGTTTTCTTCTACACCTGAGGCTGAAAGATGTGTAACTGCTTGAAATGTTCCAATTACATCGGGTAGAAGGGCAGCATAAAGTCCTGCACAGAGAGCTATCGAATCATCGCTCTATTGCTAGGAGAATGCAGCTGAGAAGAAATTTCCACTGTTACCTGAGAAAAAAAACAGGGTGGTTTTTTACTTGCTCTGACCAGCAGCCTGTTGGTACCAGACAGCAAAGTGTTAATGCTGTAAGCTTTGGCTGCTTTCACTAAATTAGTGCTTTAAAAGGAGATAGGATGTGCATTTGTATAAATACAGGCACACGCTTCTAAGATGCATGGAAAAATAAGTGAAAAATGATGCTTAAAACACAACCGGTCATCCCAAAATAATCGTCTCTCAGAGTTGCTGCAAATGTCAGAGCAAAGGAAATGCGGTGGCACCAGAGCAAAACAATAAGGCAGATCACAAAAATCCTACTCACCATGTTTTTATCACTGAGCAGAAATCCTCTGTCTCTTAGCCTTGCTACTGAGGCTGGTCTTTATCCCGAGGCTCCTGTGATGCTTTTCAGATTCTGAGGGGCTGGACCACTGCTGCTCTCCAGTGTTACTCTCCACCCCCTGCCTTTTCCTCCTCCTTCTTCCTTCATCCCCACCCCCTCATTCCTTCTGCTTGTAGCATTTTCGTACCTTACATAGATTCTAGGCTTCCACATGTAGCTTGATTTAGGAAAGATGCTTATTTTGGGCCATCTGCTTGATGCCATGGAAATGCCTCCATTGCTAAGGAATAAAAGTCCAGGAGGTAAGCTCGGGAGTCCCGAGCCAGTGTTTTGGTTCCTCTCTACATGACTGCTCATTAAATAGGGAGGAACACATCCAAATTAATTTAATTTCTCACATGTTTTTAGTTTCTGACTAAGAAAAGCTGTCTTAACATGTTCTCATGTTAGTGAGATGCTTCGCTGTGCAAAGTATTTAGATTATTGGACTGTGCCACCCATTGTGGGTCTTTTGTTACTGCTGAGGTTAGAGAGGATTTCACATGGGAGCAAAGTGGCATAAGGGGAGAGAGCGAATATTTTTGATGCCTAAAGCTAAAGTGCCTGGTGTTAGCCTCGTATTGCCTCTGAGAAACACAATTTATCAAATCCTCCTTACAGTCAAACTTCTGCTTCGGCGTGCGGTGGAGTCAGCACCTGACATTACATCATTCTTTGTTATATAGATATGAGTTTGTCACCATCACAAACACCAGAGCTTTAATTTCACAAAAGCATAAAGCTGGTTTCCTTGCCCCAACCCCCTCCCCATGAAGCCTTCCAACCTGATCTGCCTTTATTATTAACACTCCTCCAAGTCCTTTACATCAATGCCTCAAAACCCCCTGCCTCTCCTCCCTGCTTCTTGAAAGAGCTGTTGGGGGCTTGATAGGAGCCTCTTAAAAGCAGAAGTATATGCGGTGAAGCAGTGACTTAACCCACTTCAGTAGCTCTCCTGTGAGCTGTGGTTTCGAGCTGCACTCTAGGATACTGCAGAGGTTTGTGCAGAGACTGGCGGATCTGCAGGCAGCTCATCCTTCTGATCTAGGGGCGAGGGCATCACGGGTGCTCTAACGTAGTGAACAGGCAGCTCTCAGATGACTGAAACAGCAAGTGCAAGGCGGGTCCGGCCTGTGCAGGTAGTTAAAAAAATCCTCCAGCTCTGTATAAACTGAAGATGAGGGTTCCCTCACAACTGGAGCGGGTGCATCAGTCAGAGAGCTGATCTGTTCTGTCCCCACATGACAGCAGAAAGGGAACAAAAGCCTTAACCTGCTACCGCTCTCATCTTCCTTTTCACAGAGACAGGGGACAGAAGGAGCTTAAACTTTTGTGCTAAGCCACTAAAGCTGAAACATCAGCCAGTTAACCTTAAATGAGGCAGAACAGAGTGTTCCTGTTCTCAGTGCCAGCCAGTAAGTCACACAGGTGTCCCCGATGGTAGAGATGGGAAAGCTTTATCTTGGAAAACACCAGGGTTTCAGTCCAACCTGCAAAGAGTAGAAAGCCCTTGTGTGACTTCACCAGAAGACTGGTGGGAGAAAAGAACAAGCTGTGGGTGAAACCTACTAGCTCTGGCAAGCAGATTAAGACCAATCATGACAGAAAATGCATTAATTAGTAAGAGATTTGACGGTTTTAATTCTGCATGAAATATTTGCATTGATATTGGAGGAAGCCTTTCTTCATGATGGGTAGATGAAGCTACCAAGTGTTCTGGTAGTACATCCTTGGTCTGTAGTGATGTCATTTTCGAGAGGCTCTGCTTTCTGTACTCTGTTTTGGAAAGTGGGAGCTTTTTAAACTTTGAAGTCTTTCTTCACTCAAAGTAACACCAAGGCCTGTTTGAAATGCTGATAGATTTGAGAGTCAGTCAGAGGTTACTTCTAACTCTGATTCAAAGCTGATGGCTGGTGTTCATATTGTCTGAGCAAACCTAGCAAAACCCAAGTGATAGGTGATAGGACAAGAGGAAATGGCCTCAAGTTGTGCCAGGGGAGGTTCAGATTGGACATCAGGAAGAATTTCTTCATAGAAAGGGTTACCAAGTACTGGCAAGAGCTGCCCAGGGAGGTGGTGGAGTCCCCATCCCTGGGGTTGTCTAAAAGGTTGGTAGATGAGGTGCTTGGGGCCATGGTTTAGTAGTAGACAGTTACGGTTGGAGTTGATGATCTCTAAGGTCTTTTCCAACCTAACGATTCTATGATAACAATTCTATGAGAAGAGGGACTAAGGAAGATAGAGTCCCTGGTATGGCAAGAGTAGGGCAGCAGGGAACCTCGGCCTGGGCAAAGGAACGCAACCGAGGAAAGGAGGAGGAAAATCCACATAAGGGGCCATCTGGAAGCACAGGGAGGTTGCTTTTTGATGAAGCAGGCCCAGCCTGTCAGAACTTGGAAGCCTGTGTCTCCCCAGCGTGAGTAGCAAATGTTTACATCAAGAGATTGAAGACGACTGTTAGCAGGAGCAACTCACAAAAAGCAAACTAGAGGATTTTATAACTTTCTGTCATGGAATAATGCAGCAAATTCTTTAACCCTGACACTCAGACCATTTGCTGAGATCACTGGATTTGTTTCCAAGGAATTACTTAGAGAATTAATTTGACCCAGGCTGTTTCCTGCCAGTGAACTAATGAAGAGCCTAACATCCCCGATACAGTTGAGCTTTCTGCTAACATCAGCTTCAACTTAATTATTCATGGATCCTTATCAGTGTTTCTTGGTTTTGTGTGTCGTAAAGAATTGGTAATGGCATATGGAGCTTTTTTCCCTCCAGATTGCTACCAGAAGCCTGCCCCAGGTTGAAGGGAACAATCTTTGCTACGTATCTGACCGCTTCTCATGGCTTACATCCAGTTAATTGCTGCTCTCTTCTCAGTTACTTGCTGAGCTAGCGGCTGCTACAAAATTTAGGATTGTGAATTGCTGCTAATAACATCAGTACTCGGCAAAGGAAATAGAAGGATTTTAATCCATAGATTTCTGTAAGTGTATTGCACCTCAACATCTCCTGCCCATCTTCCCTGCAAGGAATTGCCAAGGTGATGAGGTGGAGCAGGCAGGGTTGCAAGAGCCCCTTTCAGTACTGGTACTGAAAAGCTTGGCTGTCCTGTCTGCCAGCCCCCAGCGTGCCACTAACGCTGTCCCTGAGAACAGGAGGGAGTGCCCACCACCTCCAGGGTGGGACTGAACACCTCACTGCTGTTCTGAGGGCTGTGGGTGACTGACTGTCAAATGCTTGTTGTCTCAAAGGAGAGTGAAAAGGGATTTTGAGGAAAAAAAAGTGAATGGTGAGGATATTTCCACAGCTGCTCCAGTTATAATAGTGGCTGTCCTTAAACTTTGTGCTTTAAACAAAAAGCTGTCAGGTAATAAATGCTTTCCTATAAAATCAACAAGGGAAAAATGAGTTGCATTAAATCTGATGAAGAACTACTCCAGATGAACTGTTTCACCAAATCATGAAGAACGCCAGGTCTCTAGAGACCAGAGACTACACGTGGTGGGGGGTATGACAACCCAGAGACCTGTCTACAGAAATGTTTAAATGCACATTGTCATAGAATCATAGAATAACCAGGTTGGAAGAGACCCACTAGATCACCGAGTCCAACCNCTCCTTCAGAAGCTTTTCCATTTCAGATAGGCCTGTGTGTCATAGAGCACTGTCCACAATCCCTCCAGCTTATTGAACTGCTACTGTCATTAACATGCTCCCTGTCTCAAACACCAACTAATCATTCAGCATAAAGCACAGGAGCTGGCAAAATGCACTGTTCCACAGACATCCCAGTGTAACCGATAAGCAAAGTTTTCTCACCTTCTGCTGGGGAAGATGCTAATGTGATGACCTGAGGGAAGGTTATAGGAAATTTTTAATGACTGTTTTGTATGAGCTGGTTCCCCTGCTTAATTTTAAGTTGCTCTCTAGTTAAATACATGCAACCAAGTGCTCTGAAAGCTTTGTTAAAGACTCAGTCAAGAAACTAAAAGAGGTAGAGGTGTAAGTAGCCATAGATACATAGCTGCAAATAAGAGACAGACAATCGGTGAGGGAGAAACTATTTCAGTAGCTCTAATGGGATAGTCGTTCAAATGCTAAAGCTGGGATCAAAGGAGAGCTAAAACCAAAAAGACCCAGATAAGAAAGAAGGGAGTAATTAGATAAAGTTAGTCCAGGTGAGCACAATAGCTCTAGATGCAGAGAGAGGTGGGTACTGCACTGCGGAAAGGTCAGACTGCTGCTCCCACTTCTGCCTTTCACTGTTTCTGTGTTTTTATTTTGTGTCTCCGTGAAAAAATAAATGGTGTGTTGCACAGAGATGCTGGTTTGGTCACATTGCAGAAATTTTCATGGGTCCATGAACCGAATCACAAATCCTACTCTGAGGGAAGAGTATTGACAATGCCAAAGTCATTGTTTGGTTCGCAGTTGCACTAATTATGAGCAGGTTTTTAAAATATGGTATTTTATGAGCCTTCTACCTGGCAAGCTACTTAAAGAGAGATTTGTTGAGCACTGTTCTCTAGGCTTTATCCTTTCATGGCTTTGGCTGCTGCTGTAGTTCCGTAACAAAACAACTTCTCCCAGCTGTTTGATTTTTCACGAGGAGTTATTAGCATTTTTGGAGGCAGCTGATATGCCTGGGCAGTACTCAAGCACATTAAACCGTTACATATTTCCCTTCTGCATGTGCAGTAGCCATTTTCCAACCAGCAGCCGAGTACCAGTGGAAGTGGAGGGGAAGCAGCAGGAGACTGATGAGTTTGCAGAGCTCAAGTGGAAGGTCTGTGAAAAAGTATGAAGTGGGGAATGCTGCTGACTGCACGGTCATAGCTACATAGTCAGTCATTTGGAGCTTGGCAGTGTTTCAAAGAGCCTGGTCCATTCAGAGCTAACAGAGTGGCATCCTAAAATGGACAGAAGCCAGCCACAAAATGAGTTAACTTCTTCCTCAGCTCATTAAATGAGTTGCCCAGTCAAGAATGAAGACTGGATTCACACATAGGTACGTGTGTTGTCATAGAAATAGTATGAGAATGACAGAGGGATGGGAACCCTGGTTTCCTCATTAGTTGCTTAGGCCTGAGGTTTTCTGTGCAACCGATGTTACTGCATCTCCTCACGCTGTGTAAGGCAGGGGGTCTGCAGAGGACACCCTGCAAATCAGTCACCGAGGCACCAGTACTGCTGGTTGGAGCTGGAGGAGGCAGATTTCTCCGCCATTGGCTCCTTCCTGGTATAGATGTTTTCCCTAATGCCAGCATGAATCAAACCCAGGTTAGCCTACTCCAAATTGGGAAACATTGCCCCACTAATTAGAAACTACCCAAAATAACAAGGCACTGTAATACCCAGACAGAAGAAGCACCCAGGTAATATGCAGAGCAACATGAGTCAGGGAGGAGGCTAACACTTAGCTGCTGTGGTTCTCTTCCCACAAGGGCAGCCACCCGCAGCGGCGAGGGGAGGAGTGGGCACCACCTGCTTTCCCAGCAGCAGCTCCCAGGTGAGTGTGTGTGTGCCCGGTGCCAGGCACAGAGCTCCCGAGGCACCCTGGTCTGGGCTCCTAGAGCGGTATTTTCTTTGTCTGATAAATACCTCTCTTCAACACCTAAACAGGTGCTTGAATTTATGCTTTTTTGCTTGATCTACTTGAAATGTGTAGATGTTTCCATCTGAAATGTCCGACAAATTTCTGATGATTGATGTACCAGCCTGCCACATCCCTTCAGTGTTCAAGTGTGTTGGGTGAGCGGGATCAGCAACGTGTTTTTTATTTCAGAGTTCTCATCCTTGGCTGTTTCTAGGCAGGCATAAGCTTTCCATGGAGATGATACGCCTGTCAGACAATGGCAATCACCAGCACTTTTTTGAGGAGAGGGAGACCAGGTCCACCCCAGCAACAGATGATTGTCTGTGTTCCAGCACCCCACTCAGAGCTGGATGGCAGCCCCTCTGTGCAGTGACGTGACCAAGGACAGGAGGAAGGGAAGGAGACCTCAGCATCTGGGGCTGCTTCAGCTGGGGGAGCTGGTGCTCAGCAAGGCCATAACGCAGCTTTGAGCACTCCTGACTTCACCCTGGTTTGTGGGCAGTGCACTTGGCAATAAAAAACGAGAAGGAAAGTGGAGTCAAAAGGAGCCAGGAAGAATAGCTCTCATTTAATAAGCATTTGAAATATTTCTAGGTAGAAAACACATGGAGGAAAATGTGAGGATTTATTGTTCCCGTTAATTTGTCAGGCTTTTCCCTTTTGCTAGTTGAATTAGTAGTAACTAGTATTATTTTTTAAAGTATTGTGCTTATCAGAGAGATGCTGGTTGGTTAGAGAACAGTTCAAATCACTCTCAGACAGTACATATTCTTATTTAATAAATATGCTAAGTGAGGTTTCATGGAATGAAGTATTTGCTTGCACACTCTTAGCGCTTTTTTACATTTTTGGAACAATATGATAACTTGGTTTTAGCTTAGTATCCAAAGTCATCAAGATTTAAGAAATGTTTTGTTGTTCATACCCACCTGCTAGTCCGTGCCTTGGAATAACTTCTAGACCTATTAGCCAGTTTTATCCTAACTTAAGATAATGGGAGAGCTCTCAGAAAATACTGTTTTCTTTTAAAGGTTTTATGGAACTAAGTGGCAAGTTTGAAGAGATGGGCCATGGAGGTACCTCCACTGGGGAAAAAGGGCTAGAAAAGATACTCCGCTTTTACTAGAAATCAAAAAAGCAATGTTACAGGCAGGTAAACAGCTTAGATACCAAAAGCAGTTAATGAGCAACAGATTACAAGGTCCTAGAAAATTAGGCTTTGTTACAGTGCCCCAGCTATTTACTTCATATGCAAATCTCAGGGAGGGAGGGACCCCCTCTGTTAAGCAGCAATTGTTTATTAGCTTTACTGCAGTAGTAAATCAAATATGAGAAAATGGTAAAAACATAAATATGAGAGATTTTTCCGTGCTTTTGGAAATCCCACTTGTAAACCTTGCAACTGCTGTAAACCTCACTTCTCACCCTCCTGACTGCACAGATGGCAGCTGAGTAAATGGATCTCCATGTATCTGAAGAGAAGCCAGTATTTTCTGGGTTATAACAGCCGTTTGACCAGAGAATCTCACTCAGAACATTTCCATGTAAGAATACCCTCAACCAGCACAGCTATCTGATTGATTCAGTCAAATACTAGACACATAACACCTTTCTGCACCATCACAGCATGTGCCCAGTCACGTCACTGAGCCTTTTTTCCAAACTGTATTAATGAAAACAAAAACTGAAAATAGAGGTCAGCTTATTTCCTCAGGATTTTGGGTGCTGGGATTTTTTTTGTTTTGTTTTTTTGTTTTGATTTTTAAGGAAAGCTTCCTGAAGTAGGAAACACACCCTTTTCTTGCAAAGGGTCCTGCAGTGAGACGGGTTCTCCTGCGGATGCTGTAGGGTCTCAGCAGGGGAGCTTTTCGTCTGAAAAGAAAAGCTTGTAAAATGCATTTCTGACACGTTAACAGGCAAAGCCGCCTTTGTTCAGACCGTTGTAAAATACCAATGCAAAGAAAGACACGTCCCACTAGATGGCCCTCCGCATCAAACATTGAAGATGTTCCCATGTAAACATGGAAAATATTACTCGGCTTCGGATTTCTCTTCAACATTTGTCAACAAACTTTCTATCCCATGATTCACGTAGGCCAAACTCAAGTCTTCCCAAGTTCTGAAACCAAATTCTGGCATCAAAATACCTTTTCAACCTGCATTCAGGATATTTGTGCTTAAAATCCCACCATTTTGTATATGGGAAGCTTTATAAGTGTCTGTTAAATGGTGTTATTATCCACGTATAACAAATTGAGATCTGGGACTTAAGGTTGCTAGGCTACCACGCACGCTTGTGAACAAAAGAGAACGTGCTGATATTACGGCCTTGCCATTTGTTTCATTGCACCTGTTCTGCTTAAAATTCTTATATCTGGTGTGGTTTCCCAAGGGGAAAAAAAACCCTAAACTTTCAGCAATCTAAACTGACATTACTCTATTTACATTTAATGAACTGCATTAATCAATCTCAGCTTTGGCTTCAGTTGAGGAATTTTGAGAGAGATCCCATCTGATTATCCTGCCTATAAAAGCCAACAGGGGGCTGGTTTTGGAGGTCTCTTCCTTGGAGCATGGCTAGGATACTTCCTTGTGTTTGTTCCTCCAGGTCACTGCTCTTTGTGCAAATAACACCTTCCTGTGCTTCTTGCATTTTGCTGATGCTTCTTAGTGTTAAATTGGCAGATGCTTGACACAAGCCTCATCTTCCTGTCATGAGCTCCACGTAGGTGAACTCCTTTCACACACACCTCTTGGTAGTGCTGGTTCTTCACTACCATTAGTGGTGCACAACCATCCTGGGGCTTTATAAGTGAGCCTGATAGTGGATATGGAGCAGAGGCTATANCCCCTGGTGGAACTTGAGGCTATTCCCTCTCATCCTGTCCCCTGTCACCTGGGAGAAAAGGCCATCACCCTCCTCTCGACAACCTCCTTTCAGGTAGTTGTAGCGAGCAATGAGGTCTCCTCTCAGCCTCCTCTTCTCCAGGCTCCTCCTCTCAACCCCAGCTCTCTCAGCCATTCCTCATAAGGCCTTCATAATTCACGGCAATAAACTTTAAGAGATGGAAACAGGTCTGAGGAAGAGACCGAGATGGAGGGTAATGTGTTGCTGAGATTGAGTGTATTTTTAGTTTGGGGTAAGGGAGGGGCTGAGGACTAGGTTTAGAGGTTGGAGACTGCAATAAAAGGATGGGATGGAAGAATTTTGTGTTCTGCCTCAGTGCAGTGCATCTAGCCCACTGCAGAGCTGCCTGCTACTGCTGTCCTCCCAGCTGCTGCTGCTAACAAAGGTAACCCAGCTGGGCAGGTTTGGAAAAGTCCATGCTGAAGTGGTGGCAAAAATCTTCCTTCTCATTTTGTGAAGTGACCCGTAGACATTAGGTCTTAAACTGCTGCAAAATATTAATCAGGCTCAGACAATGTGAAGTAATGAATTGCTTGGGAATTGCTGGTAATAAGTTGAAACTGTGACTAATAAGCTACACGTGCGTTCATCAAGCAATGCACAGCAGGGTTAAAAAGTTAAACCACCAAAAAACATTTGTGACTATCAAAAAGAAAATAGGAAGACGTATCTTACAGTGTGGTTTCGTGAGTGGGCAGGAACTGGTGCGTTCACTGGGAAGGAAATACAGCAGATTGAGCAGAATGTGACTGAATATTATTGTGGGCCCTGGTGAGCGCTCTTTGTTTCACTGTGCTGCCTTCAAGGGACTGAAATCAGTTTTGCTTGCTGAGAAGGGTGGTGTTGCTAAGTGGTATTATGGTAACATAATGAGAAATCAGAGCAGCTAAGTCTTGACAAGGCATCCAGCTCGAGTTAATTAAAATAGAGAAGTTATGCCATGGTGCCAAGGGAAACAGCAAAAACACAGATGGGAGGATTTGACTGCTTACTCAGGATTAGTGTGGTTAGTGCAGAGGTCTTAGAAGGACAAAGGAACAATCTGGACAACCTAAAGGCTGGAACCAGAAGCTGAGCAGAGATGTGGGCATGTGGACTGCAGATAAGACAATGTTAAGAGTCAACACCGGTGTGAATTTGTGAAGGAACAGGCAAGTTTTAGAGTTAACCCAACTTTTCCATAATTACGGGAGTTGAACCTGAGAAAATGGTGCCTGGATGTAGTCATAGCTCATCATAATAAATGTAATTATGATCATATTGTAGTAGAGCTTAGGACAAAATGTTATCCTGAGCCAAACTGTTCTCAGTGCATGTCAGACTGCTCTATCCTTTCCAACGTTGCAAGGGAGATGTGGTTCAAAGTGCACTTCTGCACTCTGTGAGTATTGAAAGTGCCAGTTGCAACTCTGCAGGGGTCTGGTCTGGCCTGGAGGAGCTAAAAAACACATGCGGCACAGGATGAGATGTTAGTGACTTTTCTGTGCTGCTCACGGCAGCCATAATCCCCCAATGTCCTGTCCCCACTCAATATCATAGTGCAAAAGTAGATCAGATGGAGGTGTCTTCTACACTCTGTTTCGCCTGAAAGCCCAGAATGTACTGAATTAGACAGCTATAATTTCTAGTTCTCTGCACATCCTTTCCTATCAGGCTTAATTCCTGCGTGGATTCAGAGGCACGGTAGATAAAATCATAGAATAGTTTGGGTTGGAAGGAACCTTAACAATCATCTGCTTCCAACGCCTCCTTTCCATGGCTTATTGCATTTGTTGTTTCTTCGCTGGGGCTGCAGAGACATGCAGGAGGCCTGGACTGAGCAGCTTCTAGGGCAGGACTGGACAGAGGGAACGCTTCCCTCCACCCCTACTCCTCAAAAAAATATTGCCTAACCAAGTAAAATCTCATGATATTTCCATGAGAGGAGGAAAGGGATTGTCTGGATGCATAAGAGGGAAATTCCAGAGCAGATGAAAATAGAGAAATGTTTCTAGACTAGGAAGGGTCCTTAGAAAAATAACTGAGGTGTAGGAACATGTTTCTTGCCATTCTTCAGCAGACTGGGTGCTGCCTGATGTCTGGTCAGCTCTCTGTGAGGCTGAGGATATTCTTGCGCCTAAACAAAGTGCACAGGCTGCTTTTTCCTAAGTCTACTGTAGTAGCTGAAAACAAATCTAGTGAATTACTTCAGTAGTTCAGAGCTGCTTTTGTTGGGCCTCTTGCTGGAAATGAGATGTGATCAGAAGCTGGTTATTTATAGCATGCTAAAATCAGACAGGACAATATGAAGGGTGGATGGGAGGAGCCAACCCTCCTCCAGTTCAATTACAGAAACAAAATACCCTTTTATAATCCTGTATCCCTGCAAACACCCTGTGAGGCCCCAGGGACCCTATCGTGGGTCCAACAGAGGGAGTTAAACCACCGCAACCTGTTCTCTGAGAGGCTGAAAGGCTTGACTTAGTATGGGAGAAAGTCCCCAAGGTGGTGTTTATGATGGGTAATAACAGGACAGACCTCTCTCTATTTTGGGAAGAGGAAGGGTGGGCCTGGGAATCCTGCCAATAAACAGCTTGGGGTGTAGCCTCAGGGGTCCCTGCCTTCCTCGGCTCTGTCCCTACGTGCCCTTTCTCCCACTCCTGTAACACTTCTAGCACAGCATCAAGGTGAGAGTCTTGCTGTGAAACGACCTGTGGACCACGGGGCAGGTGGCTCCCACATCAGCCGAAGCAGACAGCAGGAGTCCAAGAACACTTGGTTTATGTGAGCAGCCTGGGCTACCGGTGGTGTGGACCTGAGGGGCTTTCCATTGCTCTGACTCCTCAGCTTCTGAGGCCGCCAGCAGCAAAAACAGCCTTTGATGCGTGTTTGCTTTGACTATAAGCCGGGCTCAGTGATGTGTGTCACAAACTGCCTCGCAGAGGGCATTGACACGAGCTCAAGTGTTTCACAGATAGTGTAGGAGACTTTCAGGGGATGAAAAGTGGCATTGTGCGTCTCCTTTTCACCATCACTTCAGTAGCGGGCAGGAGAGAGAAGTAAGTAGAGGGAGAGTTTTAGCTCAGAAACCAGCACGGAGGAAATTGGCACGATACTTGGCAGCAAATGAAGAGACACAAGTGGCAGGGGTTGAGGTGGCGTCCTGGGGGACAGCACACATAATTCCACAGCTGCTGGGCTACAGCTGTAGCTGGCACTGATGCAACAGCGCTGGATTGAGTACAGCTCAGGCAGGATCCAAAACCAAGAGAATATTGTGGGCTTCCCAGGGAAGCCGAGTGTTTGAAAGGGAAGGGGTCACAGGGCAGCTAGGATTGGGGTGATAACTGAAACACCCTATGGTGGTAGCTCTTCCAGGAATGGGAGCTGCACAGAGGTGGGTGCCCCTGAACTGCCTCAGAGCAGGAGTCTTCATCAGGAGACTTCTGGGTCAACTCACTGTTGTTGAAATGACTCATTAAAATGGGTTGCCAATTCCTTTCCCTTCCCATATAAGTTGTCTTGCAGCTTTTGTGATCTATAGCAGTTTTATGCATCTTTATACACCTCTTTGTTGCTCTCCATTGCACTGGGCTGGCACTGAAATGTTTTCTTTGAAGCAAAATACTGCTACTATACAGGAGGAAAAAGCAGCTTACTTAAAAGGACTCAGGAATTCCTGAGAAAATTCTGAGATTGTCTCAGAAAATTGTTTGCTTTCTAGTCACCCTAGGCAGCTGTAAATATAATGAACTCTTAGAGGATGAGTGTTTGCCCATGGGTGGCTGAGCTGTGGCTGAGCTACCTACGGGCAGTTCGGAGCTGGTAGCTAGCAGCTACCTTGCAGGTAGTGATGCTCACAAAAGCATTGAGAGACTGAAAAGGGAGCGCATTATGCTGGCCCTGGACCAGAACCTGGGAGACAGAATTCTAATTTCTGGCTCTGCCACTGCTTTTCAGTGTGATTTGTGTTAAATTGTTGAAAATGCCTCTGGCCTCAGTTCTTCACCAGGTACCATTGTACCTTTGTTGACAGAGACCTTTTGGGTGCTGCTGAGGTGAGCTGGAACTTGGACTAGAGAAGAAGGAAAGAACTAAACTAGAAATAAAATTGCCTGTGCTTAGTGAAGATCTCAGCCTGTTGGCTGCCTTCAGCAACATTCTTTGTGTGCCTCAATCTCTCCCTGTCATGAGCTGTAACCACACCAGTTTGGGGAGAAATTTGGGATATATCAGGGGTGATGTGCAGTCTGCCTTGTGCCAGTGGTGGTCACCAAGAGAGGGACACCGATGTGGGCTTACAGAACCCAAACACTCTCAGTTTTGCCAAAAAAAAATTTACCTCTTTTCTTTACTAGTCCAGAGCATTTGTGTTCCAGCACTTGTGCTCCTCCTCCCTCCTTACCATTGCTTCCCTGCCACGAAGTCTGCATCTCCCATGAGTGAGGACTCGGTATTGCTATGGAAATGAGTGGGAGCAGCAGAAAGCTGCTGGTATGAGGACAAGGCCTCATGTGGAGCAAATCTAATTTTTAAGCACCTGTGCTGGATCAGTAACAAAAGAGCTGCTTGGAAAAGGACAACAGAGTTTGTGAATGGCACTGTGTACGCGACCCACGGCGTATCCCCTACTCGGCTAATAAGACATTGTGACTCTTGCGCAGCACATGCTGGCAGTTAATCTCTCTGCCATATGGTGGCTGTGCCTGGCACCTGCTTCATCAGTGTGAGATAAGGTCAGCAGCTCCCTGCGGGCAGAGGTATTTCAGAGAATCAATGTTGCTTTGGTGCCTTCGCCACCTGGGAACCACTGCCTTTCCTACCCACAGCACTGGGAGCTGGGAAGGAGCATCTTAACTTTGGCAGTGAGGCTCCTTCCTCCCTAGGATGATGCTGTGCCCTGTGCTAGTTCATGCTTCTCAGAAGTTGTATCCATTCATTCCCAGCCTGTCATCAAAAGGCACAAATAGGAAGAAATAACATGTATTTTCTTTCACACCGTGTGTTTCCTCCTGTTTCTGTTTCCACTTTGCTTGTAGCATGTTTCCTTCTATTTTGATTCCCCTATTGCCTCTGCCCCCCCAGCATGTATAGAGCAGGTGTGTGCTTCCCAGCTGCCGTGGAGGAATTGCCTTGTACAGCTGGGGCTGGAGTCCTCCTGTCTGCTACATCACCATTAAACCTCCTGCCTGTCTGCCTCTTATGCGCCAGCCTGTCTCTTCTACCCTTTTTTTTCCCTTCCATCTCTCTTCTGATATTTCATTTTATCTTGCACTTTACACTCTGCAGCCATCTGTCTCCCTTCTCATCAAATCATCCTTCACGGAAATGCCATGCTGAGCCTCTCCTTTACCGCCTGGCTTTTTACATGAGACCAACCGGCTTAAGGCAGGAGCAGAGCCAAATAACTGCTGCTTTTGCCTGCCTGCAGCAGTTCTTCCTAAGTGATGCTGGAGATGGTTACTGGTGCAATGGTACAGAAACATAAAACTGTTGGTGCCAGCCACAACCAGAAACACCAACAGCCTGAGGCTGAAGGGTGTTCTTAGGGGGCTGGTGGACATACATAGTTCCCCCATTTGAGAAGCTTTCTCTCAGGAGAAGGAGTTTTCTCCCTGACTTGTAAGAGGAGTCGAGGAACCATGAATCCAGATGTGTATTTCTAGTTCTGCTCCTGACTTTGTGATATTGGATATGGATTTAATCTCTTCTGATGGCTGCTAAATACTCAGATAAGAGTGATATAGAATCATAGAATCACTAGGTTGGAAAGGACCCACTGGATCACTGAGTCCAACCATTCCCATCAATCACTAAACCTTACTCCTCAGCACCTTGTCCACCTGTCTTTTAAACCCCTCCAGGGAAGGTGACTCAACCCCCTCCCCGGGCAGCCTCTGCCAGTGCCCAGTGACCCTTTCCGTGAAATATTTTTTCCTGATGTCAAGCCTGAACATCCCCTGGCAGAGGGGATGTTATTGTTCTTTACCTAAACCCCTTAGATTTCTCCAGGTAACTCCTGCTTGCACCAACTTTGCAGGGTGTTAGAAATTTTAGAAAGATTCCTCCTCACAAATCAAACTCCTTTAAGAAAGAAGGCTGACATTTTAAAAATAGGTTTTATTTAGAAGTCTACTTCTCCTGTTTCACAAATACATTGTTATAAAAAGTAGGTAGGCTGGAGAGGTCGTGAAATCTAAGAAAGAGAAAGGTTGCCTTCTCTTGGAGTCTTGTGAATCTGTCCATAAAATGATCATGTAAACAGGCAGAGTCTGCTATAAATCCCTGCAGCTTGTCACATGAAAACAGTTTAGTGGATGAATCATGGAGGCCCTTTCAGCGCAAAAACAGGGGACTAAGGCAGAGGAGGAAAACCTGTCTTGCTTTCCCTTGCCAGGCTCAGGAAATGAAATCGGGTGAGTTCTGTTAGCTGCAGCTCGCAGCAGTCGGGGCCAAGCAGCGACCTGCAGGAAAGCAGGTGATGGCTAGGACTTAACTGGCATTTTTTTTCCCCTCAGGTTGTATTCCTTCTCTAATCTTTTGTTGAAATAGTTGTCAAAAATTCCAACATTCTGTTCTTCTGACATTCAGCTTAACTCTCTTGCACCTGCAAGGCATATTTGGTACTAAATTTCCCTTGGCTTTGTGATCATCATGGCCTGATGGTATTTGGAATTAGAAAAAGTGATTCAGGGATTTAATGCTGAGACCTCTCAGTCTCTTTCTTGATGTTTTCTCTTTTGTTTGGGAGCCTCATCAAAATGACTTTGAAGCAGAACTTTCTGATCCCTGTTTTCTTTTGTTTGGGGTTTCATTTGACCTTAAAATCATTGTAATCTGAGCTTAGTTTTCGCACCCATTTCTTTATTTCCTTAAATTTCTTAATTGCCGTGCTTGATTTGTGAACTATGTATGGTTACAAAAGAAACGTGTGTGTCTCTTATCTCTGGTAAATAACAAGCAGGGCACTGAACAATAGCTCTGGAGTCAAGGGGAATGCATGAAGACTGGGCCAATAAGACAAGGAGAGTCAAGCTGTACATCTCCCCTGCAGGCGCTGACTGCGAAAGGCTTGCAGAAGTGTTTAGAGGGAATCTTAGTTTTATTTAAAAAGTTGTCTTTTAATTGACTTTCTTTTAAAAGGAGAAGAAAAGGGGAAAGCTCCAGGAGAAAAACTGTATGGTTAAACTGTTTGGATTACTTGCTTTGTCACTGACAGCAGCTCATTTCCGCAGTGTGAGAATATGGAAACCGGCAGGGAATCATTATGGCTGGTTGTCCCTGCTATGCTCATGGGCACCTGAATTATTCTGGGTGGCTTCCCTTTCTTGCATGGCTCTTCCCTGTCACCAATGTACTTCTTGAACTGCTTAGGCTAAACTCTGTGGAATAAGAACCTGCTTATAGTCAGTAAAAGAATATAACGTAGTAGAGCCTTTGGTGGATTCACAGGGGGCAGTACAGCTGAATGCATCCTTTCTTAGATGTTCCAAACTCAACAGATAACTAGGCTTTCAGTGGGATGTTGATTGAAGCAGAAATGAGTAAAGTAATTAACAGTGTGTGATTCAGTTTGAAAATCAATACAGACTGTATTGGGCCAGAATAAGAGCCAGACGAGTGGCTGCTAATGCTGTGGGATTGAATCAGCAAGATCTGTAAAAAATGCATTCACCTAGCATAAATTTACCAGGGATTTTTAAAAAAATCAATAACTAGAGCATTAAGACCAGGTTTACAGGAAATTGCAGGGGAATCGTTCAGGTTGGCACCACAAAATATCGAACACTGAAACGCAATAGCAAGGAGCTAAGTTCCCTGTCCTCAGGAGTGGTCTGCTGAGCTGCCGGCCCTTTGCAAATGGTACGGATGTGAAAATGTCTTCTCAGCAGAAAAAAAATGAAAGGAGAAAACAATCAGATACTGTCCAGAGTCACCTCCTTTGGGTGTATATCAGTGCACCAAGACACCAACCTTTTAAATCTAGTAGAATGATACTGAGCAGTTATAAGCCCCTGTGGAAGTTTGAGGGGAGGGTCTTTGCCTGGCTTTCCTGGCTCCGATGGGGTTGAATCTGTCTTCCAGTTATTTTCTGCCTCGCATTTTTGTAAAATGAAAGCCTGTCTGCGTTCCTCTGACTTTTACACAGTAGCACAGTTTAAGCTGAACAAGCTCATGCCACAGGGCTTACTCTGCCACCCGGACGCTGCAGCAGATGAATGGTTGAGCACGGGATAAGCAACGCTGCGAACTTGTGATGCCTCTCGGGCTCTGTGGTACCCTGCACACAGGCTAAATGAGGGAGTCATGAGCTACTTTGCGCTGGTCGTGAGGATGTCAGCTGAAAAAAAACCCACAGTCATCTACAACAGAGTAATAAGCAAGTTCACGCCTTTGCCTACCTTGCATATTGCCTTACATTATTCACATTTACATTTTCATGGCCACAGAAGTGGCTTTTTAAAAGGTGGCTCAGTTGAAGAGTTACCACTGTCGCTTTGCACTTTTAGTAGTGAAGATGTCAGTGTTTGTTACCCTCCCGGGTGTAGCTGGGACTTCAAGCTCATAATAACTAGCTCTTTCATCCAAGAGGAAGGAACAGCTCTGCTATAAGGCTATTGTTTTGAGGCATGAGGAGAGAAATAAGTAGACTGAAAAATAAGAACTATTTGTAATTGAACCACTATATATAAACAACAAGCCCTAAAGGGCTTGTTGTTTATATATAGTGGTTCAATTACAAATATTACTCTGAAATATTTAGCTGCATTAGACATTCCTATAAATGTCAGCACATCATTCTATGCTGTATTCACGTTTATTTTTCTTTTAGCCAAAAGTGTGCAGCTGAGAAGACGATGAACTCTTGTTTGTTCCCATTTAATCCTGGCCAACCTGTGGAAAATACAGTTGTGATTTTTATATCAGAATGAGAGAGTCTACCCAGTAATAGGACATTCTTTGAATGCCACAAGCTAGGAGGCAGCAAACACTGTTGAGAGGTTGTGGAGAGGAGGGAGCTGGGCTCTTCTCCCAAGTGACAGGGGACAGGACGAGAGGGAATGGCCTCAAGCTCCACCAGGGGAGGTTTAGGCTGAACATTAGGAAAAAAATTGTCACAGAAAGGGTCATTGGGCACTGGAACGGGCTAGCCAGGGAGGTGGTTGATTCACCTTCCCTGGAGGTGTTTAAGGTGCGGGTGGCTGAGGTGCTGAGGGACATGGTTTAGTGTTTGAGAGGAATGGTTGGACTCCATGATCTGGTGGGTCTCTTCCAGCCTGGTGATTCTATGATTCTATGAAACACTTCCACCATTAACAGAGATCCGAAATCATGGTGGGGAGCAACTCACGCACACTTGAGTTTTAATTGCTTTCCTTCCATTTTGCTATAATAGTATAATTCATTGGTCTGGGTGTTTGGGTGGTGCTGTCTGCTCAAGGTATTAACTGTGTTGAGACTCATTGATAGATGTGGTGCATGAGCCTGCAGCCAGTTGTATGATTGAATCAATATTGTCCATGGACTTTTCAGTGAATACAGGTTTGAGTGAACAAAAATAATCACCTTCTGGTTTGCCTATCCAGGCATCGTAGCAACTGAAACGCTGTGCTTAAAACTATCATTGGGTTTTCCTCCTATCCCTTTGTTCCTTTTGGTGCAGCCTGTCAAACTGTCTTAACATGCAGTTCCATGGATGGCAGCTATCAGTGTGTGAGGAAATGTGAGCAGGATTTGATGACCGATGCTGAGTTTCATAAGCTGCTTGCTTTGTTACTTGGTATGTCCCGAGACAGCATGTCCGTGCCTCACCATGACTTTCTGCAAGGTGAGATAATGCACTGTCTCCGTGGCTGCAGGCGCGCTGCGCTGCTATATGCTGTGCTAGGAAAATAAGGAATACGATAATGCCATGTTAAGTAAGCAGCTACATGCCCTCTGCTCTTGTAGCATCAGTAGGGGAAAGCATATTCCATGAGAGGAGAAGGAAGATCATCCTTGAAACAATAATTAAAGATTTGACCATGCTGGTGAAGAAGAGACGTCCTGCTAGAGCTGTCAGGGCTGCCAAAAAGGTTGGCTGAACATAGGCATTTCTATTTTTAGGCACTTAAATAAACAATATAACTCCAAACCGGCTGAGCGGTCAGGAGATTTCATTGATCACGCATTTTGACTATTTAATAGACTTCAACTTGTGCTCACACTGTTTTTCAAGTACTGGAACTAATACTTTGCCTCCTGCACCACTGACGAGAAGAGCAGAGAGAGCTGGGAGATGACAAAGCCGCACATTCTACAGATCTATTCTCTTTGCTCCTTACGGCCTGTGTAAACAGCGAAGTAACGGAATGTTGTAGCAGCAGCGTGCTGTTCTGTGCGATGTACGTAGGGGTGAGGAACTGCTAAAGGGAGAGACCAGGAGATAAAATAGTGCTGCTCTGCCCACTCTGTATCATGCAAGATGATGAACAACCTTGTCTGAATAAAAAATTCAACCAATACAACCTATTCTGAATAAAACTAAAGATTTATAGCCAGTGTTGAACCTGCTAAAAACAAAAAAAAGAAACCGAAACAAACTAGGTTTTCTTCTGACCATCCCATGTCTGGAAGAAGTCGAGGAGTTCCTCCTCCTCAGTCCAGATCCTTCACAATTCTCTTATTGTACCGCCAGCTCTGTTACTGAGACCTGATAGTGAAAGCAGTAGCGTGTGGGCCAGCAAACCAAGAATTGNCTGTATCATGCAAGATGATGAACAACCTTTTCTGAATAAAAAATTCAACCAATACAACCTTTTCTGAATAAAACTAAAGATTTATAGCCAGTGTTGAACCTGCTAAAAACAAAAAAAAGAAACCGAAACAAACTAGGTTTTCTTCTGACCAGCCCATGTCTGGAAGAAGTTGAGGAGTTCCTCCTTCTCAGTCCAGATCCTTCACAATTCTCTTATTGCACCGCCAGCTCTGTTACTGAGACCTGATAGTGAAAGCAGTAGCGTGTGGGCCAGCAAACCAAGAATTGGTCTCCAAATGGACACTGGAGATGCCAGTTCTTCTGTGGGGCCTGCTGCTGCATTATAGTGTAGCCCCTCATCCCCAACAATTCACAGATTGACTCTAAGTCTGCAGTGGATGAGAATTCAGTATTTGTGTATCATGTGTTAAAAAAGGCAGGGGACGACTTCTCATCCATACACCACACAATAGGATTCACTGAAGCAAAAATGTCATCTCCAAACAAGATAATTTCATTCACTAGAGCCATTGTGATGCAATGATACAATTTTACAACAGGATTGAGAGCTGTTTTTATTGATCACATCAAATCAATTGTGTTGCTGCATTCGAGTTGGTACAAACCATCACCCGATTGCATTTATGACTCTCCTGCATCAATACACAGGGAATGCTCTTTGGTATCATTGCATATTTGTTTAATCAAGCTAATATTTCACCTGCCTCTTTGCAGTGTGATGAGAACAGACTCAAATTACTGAAAATGAACAAGACATTAATTCCTGATCAAAGAGCTAGCTGAGAGATTTAGACCTTTTTTTAAAGCGCACACAGATTCCTTCTCTTTTGTCAATGTTAGATTAGGCAGAAAGAAAAGAAGATCTCCACTTCAGGCAAAAACATCTTGGGGCACCACAGGATCCGCTTACAAGTTTCACCTTTCTGTCCTTGAGAAGACCTGGTAGAATTGGCTACGGAAATCACTTTGCTCCCACAGGCTTTTTGCATCTTCTACTTCATCTGCCTTTTGAAGGACTCATGTAGGAGATCTTTATTTCTCCAAAGATCTTTTTGTCTTTCTTCAGACCAGCATCCCAAAATCCTAAGGAAATGGATGTCTCCAGTGATGCCTTCATAAAGAGAATAAATGCAACTGCATATCCCCCCGGGGAGGTGGCATTCAACGGTTCCGCAAGGTTGAATGATGCTTCTTTATACTTTTTGCTGAATGAATGGGCTTTCCACCCATCAAACACAAACCTGAAGATGTTTTTAATCCCTCCAGTTATCTGCCTCCTGGCGGGTGTGCTCATCATTCCTACCATCTTGTTTGTGATCTTCTCTAGGTTTAAGATCCGTCAAGAAACAAGGTACATGCTGCTGGGAAATGCTCTGCTTTCTGATCTCATCTACCTGGTGTTCTATGCCCTGTTAGCGGCTCTCAATGCAGCACACGTACATCTCCCGAAGGAAGCTTGTGTCCTCCTCTTGTTTTTGCTGGCGGTGGCTTATTGTGGAGGACTGTTGACAGCTGCTGCGATAGTCCTAGACACGTACATAGCTGTTTTGTTTCCTTTGCGCTACATTGCTATTTTGCCACCTTCACGAACTAAAAAACTTATTGTGTCGCTATGGGTGTGTTCAGGGGCTCTCCCTGGAATCTTCTTCTTGGTGCTATCGAGCACTCACAGCTTCATCCCGTGTCTCCTGGAAACGTGCTCAGTTCCAATAATACTAATACTAACTCTGAATGGGACTGGTACCATGAAACTCTGTTTCTGGCTTTCCACCATAGTTATCTTTATCTGCCTGTCTTTAATATTTTGTTGCTATGCTATGCTGTATTTTAAAACCAAACAATCTGGTATATGGGAAAGCATCTGCTCCAGAGCCAGTGTAACATTCTTGATGCACAACACTGTGTTATTTTTTTACTTCTTTCCACTCTTAACCCTTTTTGTAGAATCCCTCTTATGCATCAATGTTCTCATCAGACTGCAGACAGGAATCCAGATCTCCCTGACCGTCTGCAACGTCCTGATGATTCTGCCTAAAGTGTTGTTCCCTTTTCTGTATGGGCTTCGATACAGAGAGATCTCAGCATCTCTTAGATCCATGGTCAGAAAGAAGCGCCTTCGCCAGGTGTTACCTGCTCCATCACCAATGCAGAGCACAGCCACAGCAGAGGAGCTGTCCTGACCTTGATAGCATGCAAGCCTGCTGGAAATCACTCAGCTTCTGAAGAAATGAAATAGTGATCGACCCGTGTCAGAGAAGGCATGAGTTGGTGTCTCTATCTCCTTGGTGCCAGAAGACTGCACATCTTTCATAACATCGGAGCTGGGAATACAGCGAACGTTGCTTTGAGCAACCCCGGATGAAGATCTAGCTTTGTTTTAATTTGGGAGGGCAGTGTCTTTCGGGGGAGATGTTGAATCAAGATCATTTTCACTCACCTTTGGCAGGTGTCTTTCTGCAAAACAGAGGATGAAAAAATAGATGATGCAAAGCAAAGGTGGGAACCACAGGTCTCTTGAAAACATCACCTGCAGCAGAGAGGATCCTTAACCAAACATGCTGTGAGCACAACAGCTCTTTCTTTCACTCACAATGTATTCTTGCAAGATTGTCCTGTTCTTTAAAGGTGGAAGGTGTCTCTGGAAACTGCTGCACCCAGTGAAATGCTGCGCTTCATCCCATGCAATGTGCAAGCATAATAGCTGCCGTACAGATTCTGTCTGCCAAGCTGCAAAACACTGAGTTTTTATAAAATCTCCGTCTGATTTTAGTCAGTGCGATCCCAAGTAATGGCTGCAATTATCAGAACTGGTGTTGGGCACCAAACACTCAGCCCCTAGGGAGGTCAGGAGGAGAGGCTGTAGAGCCTGTACTCAGGGTCAAGAGAGATGATAACTTGTAAGAAGCTTTTAGGTTTTCCAGATCAATCATCTACCTATAGAAAATGACTGGCAAACATTTCTGATCTTTGCAGAAACCAAAATGTCTTTAGACATAAAAATCACTGTGGGAAATTTAAATTGTGGTGCCATTCCTTGGGCTTGAGAAGAGGTTTTGCATTTCTAAAGATAATGTTTTTAGAATTTGTTGCTTTTTATACAAATATACATTGGATTTTTTTTTTAAGCATTGTAAAATGGCCTTTCATTTCACTCAGCAATATTTTCTTTGTGTGTAGACTCTCTCCACCCTCTGTTTGCTTAAAGCAGCTACACAGAAAGTGCTGAATGTGGCTTTTGGGTACTTCACACTCATCAGAACTATTCCACCAAGTATGAACCAGGTCGGTGTCTGGTTGCATGAGATGATCTTTGGCAGTGAAGCCTGTCGGAGAAGTTCCTGCTTATCTCTTTCCTTATTCCCTAGCTGCTTGCTACTCTCCTCACATTGCAGCATCTACTCCCTCCAGTTTGCTGATACAACTTCTGGAGTTTCAGGTTAAAAATATCCCTCCAGAGAGAAGCGTTCTTTTCATTTAAACCCAGAATATCGCAGAGATCTGGTTTATATAATCTTCTGCAAACAGTTGTGTCAGCAAAATAAGGGAGGCAACAAATTCCAGTTCAGGGGTGGGAGTGAGCAGGGATATCTTGTTGCTAAGGAGCAATTCTTGTTTAAGAGCATCTTTAAGTGAGTGTTGTCACAGGTGAATAAACTGTATTGTATTTGCTTTAACTATGGTTCTGTGCTTCCCTTATTTTGACCTAAATTAAATTCCTGAGTAACTGCCTTTTTTTCCAGAAGAAAAAAAAATTCTCCTCGGACTTCTTCAATAAAAACAATAGGACTTTAAAAGCTGCTTTTTTCTGGCTTCTTGTGTTTTTCTCCCAGACGAGCGTACCACAGACATTCATTGCAGAAGGTATCACTGTATAGAGACTTTATATTTGATCCATACCAGGGCTCTTCCATAACACTGGGAAGGGCAGGGAAAATATCTGGATATTGGATCAGGTGCTTTCTGCTAAATCCCTTGAGCAGGTGGAGTGACGGAGGGTGGAAGAGGTACCTGTAACTCCCCAGGCTGCTCATATCCTGGGCCAAATCTTTATGCCAATGCCCATTGGCAAAGATGCTGATGACTTGCAGATTGTGCTGCTCATGCAAGATTCTTTCAAGTTTTATTACCTGAAGTTTACCTATATTATAAGTTTTCGTGCAAGGTGGTAAAGATAACTGTGTAAATAGTATAAAGTAAGGTAGTTCTATATACAGCCAGAGGTGACTCTGAACAGCTGCAGGTTAATAGTGTCAGATCTTCCTGCTAACCTTTGCCAGTTATGAAGTTAATCTCCAGGACAGTCTTGGATATGATTATATTGCCAATTTTGTAACTCTTTCTTACATACACATCCCTTGGATATATTTAGAGACAACTAAAAGTTTGGCAGCTGAAGGAAGAAGGAAGCAAACTGGTGATCATGGCAAGTCTGTGTGTATGAAAACTGTCTGTGGTGTAATTGTACGGACCAGGTGAATGAAATGCCACTTTGGGGAAATGACTTTCTATGCTAGATGGGCATTAGCCTTATATAAATATACATAAATATATATACACACACACACATATATATAGTCTTATTTATTCCCCAAAATGGATGTTTGCTTAAGGAGGATTTCAGTTGAACAGAAATCCTGGATGAAGGCATTGAGTGCACCCTTAGCAAGTTTGCAGATGACACTAAGCTGGGTGGAAGTGTCGACCTGCTGGAGGGTAGGGAGGCCCTGCAAAGGGATCTGAACAGACTGGACAGCTGGGCTGAGTCTAACGGCATGAGGTTTAACACGGCCAAATGCCGGGTCCTGCACTTGGGGCACAACAACCCTGAGCAGCTACAGACTGGGAGAAGTCTGTCTAGAAAGCTGCCAGGAGGAGAGGGACCTGGGGGTGTTGGTTGACAG
>WAAB01002243.1:34665-66124 GCA_013389865.1 Piaya cayana
CTGAGAGACATGCTTTAGTGTTTGATAGGAATGGCTGGACTCGATGATCCGATGGGTCTCTTCCAATCTGGTGATTCTATGATTCTATGAAATTAAGTTCAACAGATTTCTAAACAGGTCATATGCATCGCGAGTTGATGATGTTTTACTCATCTCCTTTAAGATGGTTAGTTACATAGCTAAGGTTAATTAGATAGGTAAGATTTTCCGAAGTGACTGCCTGTTGACGGCTTCTTCCCATGGACTATTACTGTCCAGTTTAGCACAAAGCATCTGTCACAGCACATGTAGAAGAAACACACAACGCACTTGAATCGGTCGCCTTTTGCGTTTTCCCAAATCTATCTGAATAGGACCAAAGCAGTCACCAGGGCAGCAGCATCAGCGCTACGTTCCTATAATTCTTTTCATAAATGGCTTGAGTTTCATCTTAAAGATTGCTAAGCTGCTTTATTTCACAGAACCTCATGGCTGTGGTGATTAGGTGCTGATTAGACACCTGCAAGGAGGTGTCTAGATAAGCTCTGGACATTCAAACTGAGACTATTTACTAGAGCCCAGCTATCAACCTCTTACAGGTCACATAGGTGAACTTCTTGGATGTCACGGTGCCTGCCCAGCATTTTAATTTAAAAGGAGAGCAGTTGACTCTAACATGTGATTTGGCAGCTGGGGGCAGTAATCCTTTAATAAATTGCAATAGCATGAATCACCAGAGATATTCTAATTTACAGCCTAAATATATTCCTGGTCACTTTTTCCTCTCTTTTCTTGTGCCAACCCTGTCACTTTGCTCACCACTGCTGTCTTCACTCTCTCAGTGGGGCTAACAGTGCAATTCTCTGCTATTTGTAACCTGCAGACTGAAGGGAGTCAGACCGCATTCCAGGGGCTGGGACTGTGCCATACAGAACCAGAGAAATAAATCCATCTGCAGTTAGATCTGTGCCCCAAATGGGATCAGCTGCAGGGTAACAAGAGCCTCCAGGCAGGTGAACAAGCGCACAAGCTTTGGATTCGGCATTTTGCTCATTTGCAAAGATTTCGGTGATTTTTCAGTAACACTAATTAATCTCCTGCAGTTTTAGTAATTAATATTAGGGTCTCTACTCCTGCTCCATCGGTTGACTGGGTCATTTTCTAAGAGAAGTTTAATACAGTAACAGGTCAGAAGTAAACTGGCATTTGGCTGGTTGCACTCAAGGCATCCAGAGAACTCCAGGACTGTGTCCCAGCGCTGGAAACCAGCACCAGCTGCTCCTAGACAGTTAACACTGCTCGTCCCAGCACTGGGGACCAGCACCAGCTGCCCCTAGATAGGTCACACCGCTCGTCCCAGCGCTGGGGACCAACACCGGCTGCCCCTAGACAGGTCCCATGACTTGTCCCATCTCTGGGGACCAGCACCAGCTGCCCCGAGACAGGTCATACCCCTCCTGCAGGGCATCATGTGCTCTTTGCTTTCCCTGTGGCTGAGTTTGCACACTGAGATACTGTACGTCTTTTGGATAGAAACTGTGGTTGTGACCATTCCCTGTGGGAGGTGGATACGTAGGAGAGATGAGAGAGAACTCGTGATAGGAAAAGGGAAGTACAAGTTTCCTTGGAACTTGATTTATGTTCTCTCCCATCCCTACCCCCTGCTCGCTGCTGCTCGCCAAGGACACAGCTCTGCTAGTTTGTGCCATGTTTTCAGAAGCCTTGTGAAGTTTTATGAAGCCTTTGTGACTTCATAAAACTACTGATCCTGGACGGTTTTGTTTTTCAGTATGCTTCTAGTCCTTCAGATTGCAACATGAATCTGAAAAGCACAAAGGGAAGGGAGGCAAATAAAAACAACTCCTCGTGAGCTGCTGTTCAAATGCCAGAATGAGTTAGGAGAGCGAAAGGAGCCAAGCTGGGATTCTTCCATCTCGTGTTTGTCTGTGAGAGACAGTCTGGCTCGTGCTTGCCCGCAGGTGTGGCTGGACAGACACCACAGGAGAGAGAACAGGCTGGTTTCTCTCTGTGCTGCACAGAGTTTAGAATTCATACTTGGAAGTTTGTTTGGGCAATAGTTTTCCAACTCAGCAAATTACTTGTTCTCAAGCAAAAACCCACTAATTTTGGCCACTGACATTGCAGGGACAAAACCAGCAACCAGCTCATGAGGGCTACTGGTTTTTAGGATGATTCCCAGTAGGAATAACTGGGCGGCTTCAGCAGCCACTATCATTAGTTTTGGCGATAGGTAAAGATACAGAAGTGCAGCTCCTCAAGGGAAAGGCAGATCACCCCCTTCATCCACCTTCTGTGTCCCTGTAGACCAGTCCATACTGCTGTCTGGGTTAAATATGGTAACTCGTCTTCACAAAAACCTTTTGGAATGAAATACCTCTTGTAGAGGGCACTTCTTCATGCCCTCTGAAAAGTAGAGCAGGGTGGGTTAATCTGCACCAGCAGGGAAATACGGGGAGCACTGCACCCTGCACAATGCAAGGAGCATTCGGAAGGAAGGGAGAGAACCAATTAAAAACTAGTTGGAAGTGGAAGGATTGGGGGAAGGTTACAGTAAGAAAATGTGGGAATTGGCTGGAATTGCAGAAGTGAGTTTCAGGGCATGGGGAACTGGATTTCTCACAGTCTTTCTGAGGGAAGGACACAGTGGAGACCTGTCAGGGTGCAAGCACCCACCCCAGGGGCTGGGGCTGCTCACGTCGAGCACGCTGCCATCAGAGGGCTGAAATGCAAGAACCAGTGTCCTTTTCTCAGCCCAACATGAGAGAAATATTGCTGTTAATGCTGTATAAGGCGAAAGGAGAGATTACAGAGAGGAAGAGAGTCAGAAGGAGTCAGATTTGTTTTGCCCAGTATTTTCTGTCTTGATTTAATGGTGAGTTGGCTCTTTCCAGCAGCAGGGCAGGGAGGAGGGACAGGAATATGTTCCCAGCCTTTGGCCAAGAGTGTCCCAGAGCGTCCCAGGCGTGACCTCTTCAATGTTTATTTTTCTTCCTCTACAACTGACCCAGTTTCTGGGACTTGAGACTCGGGTCCTCCTGGTTTGCTGAACTTTCGCTGCCTCCGGTACAGCATGTGATGGTCCCAGGAACCAGCCTGGGAACAGTACCTGGAACTGTTATTCTATCCAGCAGAGTGTTCTGTGCTGTTGCATTCCAGGAATCAAAAAAACAATGAGAGAAAGGTTGGGAGAGCACTGCCACCCAGTGGAGAAGGGGGCCGGGGTGCAGTAACCCCCCCAGAACAGAACAGAAGGAAAACAAGGGGAGGTATTTGTCTGCTTTATTAGAAAACAGCTACAATGACTGTTCTGTGGAACCAGGTTAGCGTTCGTTTATATTCGCAGCCCACACGGTCTCTTTCTTGGAAATGGCAGCAAGGTTTGCAAACAGGTGGATTGGTTTGGTCACGCAGGACTGAAAAACTAACAGTGTCTGCAAGCTCACAAACAAGCAAGCAAATAAACAAACAAACCGGTTTTAACTTAATCTAATGTGCCAGCCACTGGAAAAAAAAAAAAAATTAAAAAAAAAAACAAGACAGCTTTGGAGGAAACAACATTACATTTCACCAAAGTTAAAAATCTTTTCATTCCAAAAAGCATGTTTTTCTCTTTCACTAGTAGGTGCTGCAAAACCAGCTTAAGACAATAAATAGTTGAACAAACTTCAGGACCAGACTGAGCCAGTTCAAGCACGTTTCAGGGCAGATATAGCTGGGAAGCAGATTTCCCACTCGCTCATCACATTTCTTTGTTTGGTCGGAGGTATTGTGCTGGCAGGAGTAAAATACAGCTGGTCCCTTTGTTTTTCTTTGGAGGGAAGGAATTAAGATAATTTAAGGATATACTGTACAGAGGAAAGGGCTGAGCATGTATATACAGATATTCCCAGAAGACCCCAAGGGGACTCCCATCCCTTGCTACCTGCAGTTAAAAGACCATCATCTTCGCAGCGTGTGCCACAGGAGCACGGAGGTATTAGATGTTTTTGCAGTTCTCCTGCTGTCAGACAGAAACTGCCCCTGGCACAACCCTACGAACGTGCGTGTAAGATTTCCTGAGGGTGACGCTCCCGTGATGAGACACCCCCCGAGGCAGGACACACTCTTCTGTCAGCTTCTGCGTTTCAGGGTCCCAGCACAGCACTGTCGCAATGACTTCGTTCTTCTCGTCTCGGCCCCCGGTGATAAACAGCTTGTTGTTGCAAGGAGAAATCCCGCAGCTGGCTCTCTCATGGGTGAACTGAGTCACCAGGCACCATGTGTCTTCCTGGGGGCTGTAGGAGTAGAGAGCTTTCATTGCCCCACCTGGAGAGGAAACACAGATCAGATCGCACCAGCCATTCCTCTGAGAGATTTAAACTAATCCACCCACTCCAACAAGGCTCCATTCCTGACGTTCGTAAGAATGATTTATGCCCCAAAGCTAAGAAAAAAACAAGGTCACAGGATACTTTGTTGTTTTGAAAGCCAGATCCGCAGACAGCCACTTATTGTTCATAAGGCTGCGGAATTCAAGGTCAGAAGGAACTGTGGCCATGCAGCGTGACCACAGAGCACCCAGCCGTTCTCATACCTGCTGCTTCAGCTAAAGACACAACCTTAGAGAACTACAATCCTGTTTAGAGGAGCTTAGATCATGCAGGACCAGGTGTGGTAAGTTCTCTGTTAGAAATGGGTGCATGATTTCTTCACTGACTCCTCTAACTCCAGGGTTAATCTGTCCATTAAGCCTTCTTCTTCCTGGAGCTGCCTATTTTCAGAACCTCATTCCTCGTTTAGGGTGTTTTGTGAGACTGAGCTCGTGATCCCCCTGTGGGCAAGCTAAGCAGAGTGACCTTCAGTTTCTCCAAGTTTCTCAAATCTGTAATGATTCTTGAAACTTTCTGTGCACCTTCCCAAGTTTGCGAGGTCCTTTCCTTTTGGAAAATGTTCAATATCTCAGTATCCAAGATCTATGGAAATATATTCCCTCCTGAGAATAGCAACAGCTGAGTGGTTCTTATTCTGAAATTTGCAGGGACTGGTGTGTCTCCAGCTGCTCAGAATAGAGCTGAGCAAACCTTGAAGTCATGGGTTTGGGGTTTTTTTACAGGAGCTGTAACAATGCCTGGGATCGTACCTGCTGGCAAAGCGAGCATTTATCTATTGTAGTTATAATAAATATTGATTATGACAATCCAGTACTTCAGGGATGATCAGGTCACTGTGAGATGACTTGATCAAGTTTTATTTCCCAACTGGAACAGGCTGAAAACATACGTGTTAGTTACAGTGATTCATCTGGCAGTTGGTAGTTCATCAGTCTGGGTAATTTGGTTGTTTTGGATGCACTAAGCAAATGCTCTTTTATCTTTTAAACCTCAGGTGGGGCCGATTTCTACATAGACTGAACTAAATTTGTTTCTCAGATAGGGAAACAACTGGGTTTGCTGGTGAAAGATGCTGAATGAATGTAACTGAAGTATCGTGTCAAATTTTGTCAGGCATTGCCTCAGCTAACCCATGAGCCGTGCCTTCTCCTTCTGTCTCTCATCTTATACACACAGAGTGATGTCAGTCCCTGCACTGAGGAGGAGCCTGAGATATTTACATACACACAAGGTGTGTACATATATCATGCACATCATAAATCTCCCTTTAGAACATAATCTACTGTTTTGTGACAGCCCAGCTCTGTGCCAGCCCTCAGCCTCATATTGATTATACTGCAAGTGAGAAAATTTCTGTGCCAAGGCAGGGGAGGTGGCACTCTTCAGAGATCCTGTTTTGCAAACAAATGTTTTTCTTTCATTCTTTTGTTTCCTCCAGCACCACCTGGAGATGTGTGTAGGCTCCCTTCTCACTCCACAGTTGAGCTCACCGCCATTACACTCTTGTTCTCCCCTTTTTGCTTCTAGTCCTGGCAACAGGCTGAATTAACCACAATCATAATTTACTAAAGAGGTCCAGATCTTTGGGTATTACTGGCTCTACTCCCATGACCCAATCACAGTACTCATATCCCTACATAAAGCCTGTATGAGGAAGCTGTGCCCCTGGAGAGGGTACAGGACATGATGCAACCATGAGGTGATGCCTTTGTGACTATGAAGAGACCTTCGGATGGCTTTAAGTTGTCTCTGGGCTAGCCCTGGCTTTCCAAGATACCTATAACAGTAACAACAAGTTTGACATGGTAACTCTTCACTACTGTTTGTATATGTGCTGGATTCCTGTCAATGGAAAGAGCTATCTGAGCATTTGATTATACCCCATAAAGTTTGTGGGTAAACCTAACGCACTGAAACAAGCCCTGGGGTGTCTAAACAAGAGGGAACATTAAAGCTGCACCTACCCACGACATAAATGTGATCACGGAAACTTGCAGCATTGATGCATTTGGCTTCTACTGGCATGGGAGCTCTCAGGCTCCATGTGTTGGTCGCAGGGTCGTAGCACTGAGTCTTGTCCGTCGCTAGCTTCCCATTGGGTCCTCCTCCGATCACATAGAGTTTCTTCTTGTAGCTCGCTGCTGCAAAGGAGCTTACATTGATCACGAGGGGAGCAGCCTGTGACCATAAAAAATCATTAGTAACCATTCCCCAGGGAAGCTGTGGCTGCCCCTTCCCTGGCGGGGTTCAAGGCCAGGTTGGATGAAGCTTTGAGCCCCTGATCCAGTGGGAAGTGTCCCTGCCCATGGCAGGGGGTGGGACTGGATGGGCTTTAGGGTCCCTTCCAACCCAAACAATTCTGTGATTCTATGATCCTACGGTTTTGATTTCAAGTAGTCAGACTGATGCCTGTGGGGTGAGATCCTGTGGGTTAAGTCAGACATCCCTTTCGAGATGATCAGCTGGGTTCAGAAGATGACATTTCTAGGGATAAGGGAGAAGTGTTTTTCAGCTTTTTCTTAAGACTGTCAACTCCTTAATAAAAACATGCTCTGTTCACATGCTCTTATTAAAATTGCATTGTCCACAATTCAAAAGCTAGGAAATGTCAGAAATACCCCCAGTCTCCTTTACATACTTATGTACATTGAAAAACCACAAGAAACTTGTTCATAGTGATCTTTCAACTTGCAGCTGTGATTGTTAGATTCCTCTGCTTCGCTTTGTATTGTCTAAAAACTAGGGTTTGTGTCTGCCGTTATGATGCCTAATCTCATTAATTCCATGGATTAATTGGCTGTCCATTGCTTGAAGTACAGTTAGTAGAACTGGTTGGGGTTTTTTTCCATTCTTTTTATCTTCCCACTTAAATGCATAACCCATACGATAACCCCCACGATGCACAAGTTGATGCACACATTATCTGTGTATATTGTGTATCAGAGCAGTAGTTTTCATCCTGTGCTTTGGTTCACCTGAAGAACTGTATTGGATCCTGTCTTGTTCACTTTTATGATTTAAAGCCCTAATATTTTCTGGTTAAAATGCTCCAAATGAGTAAAACGTTATGAGATCATAGAATCATAGAATCATAGAATCACCAGGTTGGAAGAGACCCATCNCTTCTCCAGGCTAAACACCCCCAGTTCTCTCAGCTGTTCCTCATAAGGCCTGTTCTCCAGCCCCTTCACTAGCCTTGTTGCTCTTCTCTGGACGCCGTATCTTACCTCTGACCAGCAGTTATGGAAGGGGTCGTATGCTTCCATGCTGTTGATTCTCTGCACGCCATCGAACCCTCCAATGGCATAGACCTTCCCACCCAGCACAGCCATTTTATGCCTCCATCGCCCAATATTCAGGTACTCAATTTGTATCCATTTGTTGATGGAGGCGTTGTATTTCCAGACATCGTGCTTTGTTTCTTTGCCACCTGCAGTGTACGTGACACATGTCAATATGATAGCATGGCTTGTATTTACTCAAAATCTCCAGTATCTTTAAATTTAAAACCACTATGTCACAATTGAAGTAAATCATTGGTCCTTATTATTAGTTTCTTAATTACCTACACCAGGGGCCTGGCCCTGTTATGCAAAAAGCAAATTTCTGCCTTTAGTTTATTTAGTGCTGACAGAAACTCTGAACTGCCTCTACAGCCAGATATTCATTAAGATAAATCCCTGTTGCCCACTTTCCCAGACCACAATGACTTTCACGTTAGCACTGAGTGAATCAACCACATACAACACAGTGAGGTGTGGGTGATTTTTGTGCACAGCCAGAGATTTGCAGGATGATATGAAGAGGTAGATAAAAAAAGGTGATTTAAATAAGACAGTGAGGATGCTGCTGTTGGTAGTGCCAGATCTCCTCAAAGACAGGCCAGTGCTGGGAAACTGCCTGTTTGTGTAGGGTAGAGCCAATCAGCTAGTCTAGAGGTCTACGCAGTAAATCAAAAGACCCAACTGAACTCTTCTCAACAGTAATCCTGCGTGACGTGATAGAAGTTTTACTAGTCAGCTTTAAGAATATGTGGCTCAGATCTCGTTCTAACACCTCTTCTGCTCTCTTTCTCTGTTGTTTTGGATTTGCTTCGTATTTATAGATTGAAGATCAGAATTGGACCCTGCGAACTAATTGTAGAGCTGACTTGCAAGGTAATCTTCTCTCATGTTAAAGCCAAGAGCGGTGTTTTAAACAAGCGCTTCTGTTTGCACATAATTGTTGGTGTAACTGCAGTACAGACAGAGCTAGTTAAGCCTGAAACCACATTTACAGATAGAGTAGCTTGTTCCGTCATCTGCGACCTGATTAAACATTTGCTTCACTGGTGAATATACTGAAAAGCGAATTCATATTCCATTGAGAAAGTGTCTGCCTTCATTGGTATTCTGTATTGCAGCCAGATCACTGCAGAATGATGGAGCTCATCTCTGGGCCAAATGGCAGATTGAATAGGAGATAATTAGCATGCTAGAAAGCGTCGCCTGTAATGCTTTTGTCTCAGTATTTTTCACATGTATGCACTGAATTTTATTTGCACTCAAATAGCTGAAGTGGTTATAAACCCCTGAATGCAGCATTCATGGTTACAATGGGGCTGAGAGACAGCAGGTGTTCCCCCTACCCTCCCTCAACATTTCTCTTTCACACGAGCTCCTTCTTTCCTGCACAGGCTGAAACTCTGGTAGGAGCCTGAGCTGGACCCAGCGGGAAAATTTGTTGCCCATCAGGGTACAAGGAGGGATTTTTGAGAGAACTGGAAGTTTATTTTTCTTCTGTTCTCTCTCTAGATCACAATTCTTTCTAATTTGGGAAGAAACTGTAACTAAATTTGTAAAAGTAACTGAATGGTGAGTGATAAGTCATGGCAATTTTGGTTACCAAACAAAGGCAGCATTTCATATCATTGGTTAAAGCACACAGACTGTTCAGGGAAATGGTGATCTAAGAGTCTCTTGTGAAAGTTTTTTAATACTGTTCAGAGGCTAAAAGAGCAGAGAAGATTCCAAACTATACCCAGGTGCCAGGGAAATGAGCATGTGGGAGGGGAGGTCAAGTTAGGAAAGAACCCAGTCACGGGAGCTAAAAGAAAGAAAAAAGAGTAGAGGGACACGTAGGAGGAGACAGATGTTTAATTGGAATTAAGGCACTAATAACTTGATTTAGCTGGATAGCAATTACTGATTTTGGTCCACTCAGCTCTTGGTTTGGTAGGAAGAGTTAAAAGCAGATAGGAGAAGGGCAAAGAATAAATGGAAGGAGGGAGTCAAAGATATGAAATTAAGCAGAGAAGGAGGAAAGAGAACCTGTGAGAACAGCAGCAAGAGGAAAGCCAGCTTAGACTCACCAGAGCAGAAGAAATATTAGATGGCCTGGAGGTAGCCTGGAGAGAGCATGAAAGAAAAGCAGAGAAGAGACACTGGAGAAAATGTCAAAAATGAGAGGAAGCAAAAAGTCTGTGACCCTGAGAAAGAGGAAAGTGTAAGAGACTAAAAGGTGAATGGAAAAAAGACCTTTCCACTCAAGGGTGTGAAGGTCTGAGGGATGTTCCCTAGTCAGAGTATTTGACTCAGGATCCCCTCTGCAACTAACTTCTACCAGAGTCCGCTGCCAGGGTAAAAATGATCTCCCTGTAGGGAGCTGAAAGGAAAAACCTCCTTTATTTCTAACTAGGGGAGGAATAATCTAATTCTCATTCCAGGATAAGATTGAATAAACTTTACATCAGAATGGGGTGATAAAAGTAAGTGGATTCCCAAACATGAGAATGGAGCGGAAGACATTTGAATAAAGGCAGTGAACCAAACTATTCATACATAAGCAAAGCATTGCATTCACACTTTCGCCCTCTCTCTCATTTCTACTGTCCTGTTTTAAGTGAACATAGAATTTGGAGGATGATTTTGTGGTAAAAATATTTCCTGCCCATGGAGGCTCTGCTTTGCATCATGGTCTGTAACGTGACAGTAATTATCAACTCGCTGTAGCTTTTCCTTTGCAATGCAGAACGAGATCATCAAACTCGTTTTTGACAGGCCATCAAAGCCGGGTGTCAAGCTGACTAGCAAGCTTGAGTTTAACCTCTTTGGTTATCAAAGTAAAAGCTCTGTAGCTCCAGGATCAAACCCCTTCATGGAGCTCAGTTGTATTTGTGGGGGAAGTTCAGTCTGCCTCCAGAGGACAACAGGCTGTAAATGGTATGTTGAGACCCATACTGTGCGTCTGAATAACTTGGTTTCATCTGGCTTTGACAATTAATATTGCTGTTAGCCAGCGGGCACTTCTAGAGTCCTGTCTGATGTGCTGTTGAAGTGCTCCTCAAAGGGCAGGTTTCAAGTAGCAGCCAGACAGCGGTGACTGTTCCCTGCAGGTTCTTTACTGATGCTTGTATAATGAGTCAGATTCTGGTAGGATTTTGCCTACGCAAGAGGAGCTGCAAATTGACTTGTTCAAAGAAGGTGCTGGAGAAATTATTCTTCATGTTACGTCTAATAAACTGTTCTCAGGGGCCATTCCGGGACCATGGTCACTGAGAGTTTAGGGTGTGGGATGCAGTAGCCATGCATATAGATTAATATTATACAAAAAGGAATCCTGTGTTAAAACCAAGCCTAGGCTGTGTCCTCACATGTGCAGCGCTTCTCCAGAGCCTGATCAAAGCCAAAGCACTAGGAATGCCTCTAGTGCTTAATTCTCCTAAGACTGCCTCAGGTGTGCTCTTGATAAAAGCTGGAAATAATTGCAAGGACCCTCGGCTCCCCTCTTCCGCTCCCAATGTCTTGTTCCTTACCCGATATGTAGACTTCATTTTTTAGCGTAATGCATGCAAACTCCACCCATTTTTTATTCTCATTCTCCGTCTCCTGCTCTGTGATTGGTAACTTTGCTACTTCCAGGCGGCTTCTCCTCAAAGGATCCAGGCAAGTCACTTCTGCTACAAACTTCTCATCTTTCGTACAGCCCCCTATGATCATAAACACTTCAGACTGGAACTCATGCATCCTGGGCTTGGTTCTTTCTGTAATAATCTAGATGCAAGCAAGACAGAGTGAGGACACAGGGCACTTACACCTACAATTAACAAAAGGTCTGGTGACCTTTTTTCTGATTACGTGTTTTGCAAATCACAACAGGCTTACAACAGCTGAACTGGTTTTCAAATGCTCTGTAAGTTGAATGCCTGGAAAGCATCCTAGAAGCATTCAGTAGGGGTTGCTGTATCCTTCTTTCAGCAGGATTCCTCCAACACTGGGCTTGGTTGCTTTTGCCTACCTGCTAGGACCCTTTCAGCCCCCCTTGGGTGTCACTAAGAGCTAGGAAGGTGAGCACTAGTGACAAGGCTGCATGCACATGAGGCAGCTGAAAAGGACAGATTTTATTTGGGCTGACAGAGTGAGGGCAAGGTAGGAGTGTTCTGAGGTTTGAGTATTGCCCTGGTGAGCTCGGAGAGAGCAAGACTGCAGTTAGTGCTAGTGGAAAATAAGTGCTCCTCATTATCTGTCCTGAAGAGATATTTTAAATTGTAAAAGCAGGAACAACTGTCAAATGTGGGGGTTTTTCATTTATGTTTTTGGTTTGGTTTGGTTTGGTTTGGTTTGATTTATAACCCTTAGTTTTAAGCCAAAATTAGAAGATTTACCTAAAACCAGCACCAGACTCTAAAATGTGCTTAGCTCTAATTCACTGCCTGTTGGCTCAGTTTATCAACCAGGTCTTTGTTTCAGGAATACTGGAAAAAAGTTACTTCCCGTGTAGTTGTTCACCAGGAGAAAAGAATGCAGGGGGTCCTTGGTAACTTGTGTTCTGCTTGGAGGAAGTACTTGTAAGCACATAGAAACAAGTGCTTTAGTGTCCCAAGGTATGCTGGCTCTATGCCAAAGGATAGGAGGAATAACCTTATTTATTCTTCCCCACCCCTGATTTTTCATACCGGAAGAAACGCAGTGTAAAAGGCACGGGGAGCACATCAAGTTGTGCCTCTGCTTCTGAGGTAGCACAGGGCATTTTCCAGTTTGCAGACCCTGAAATTCTGTTGGGAGAGATCTGTAATAATTGCAATTGGTACCTTCTACGTGCCCCAGAGAAGCACTCTGTGGACCCACGGGTTAAATGCTGTGACAGCAGGCAGTTTGCTTACAGTTTTACTTCTCTTTCTACTTTCAACACCTTTCCATAAATTGGCAGGATTTATCTGTATTAAACAATAATTCTTTTACGTAGACATAAATCTTGTATCTCCCCTATGCTTAGCAAATTAGTAGGCACATTTTTTTAGAACATTTGTCCCAGAACTTGACAGCTTTCAGAGTTCTGGTTTTAACCTGCTTGTCATCACTGGCAGGGGTCAGCCCCGGTGAGGACAGTGGGCAGCCTGACAAGTGCCCTTTTGAAGATGAGTGTAATGAGTGTTCAGCACTGAGCAACACTCCTTTTATCTATCCCGCCTGGACCTGCCCGCACCGCTGAGCGGGACAAGGCTTCCTTGAGGAGTTCCCTCCAGACTGGCTGGCACTGCCCCTGGCTGTCCTGTATTGTCTCATGCAGTCACCATCGCAAAGAGCCCTTGGTGCCTCCTCCCCTGTCAGTGACACATCCACTATTAGTGATGATCCACAACAGGCTCCTGAAGGCCTCCTTCCTTCCTCTGACTGTCTGACTGAGGAGAAACATGCGTTTCCTCACACACTTACGTACCTTCGCTTCTGTTGTGAAACCTGACCTCTGGTTGCTCTCCCCTCTACCCCACATTTTGGGGCGGGAGATTTGACTGATACCTGACTTTCCAAAGAGGATGGGCAATTGGAGAAGTGGAGATCCACCACAGCCTGCTTCGAGCAGGCAGCATGAACCTTTGGGTTGCAGGGACCGTTGCGAACAAGGAAGATAGGCAGACCTCTCCTCTGGGAAGAGACCATCTTCTTCTTGGGAGGTTCTCTCTTTCTGAAAGATTTTCCCCCATAAGTAATGAACGGAGATGTTACATGTTCAGATTTGGAAGAGTCCTTACTGGTTGTTGCAGAGTTTAGTGGGAAGTTTATTCTCCCTTTTTTAGGCTTGAAGTATTAGCTGAGAGGGTGAGGTGTCCAGAATAACACTACTGGCCTTTTGCCTAGGGAACTCAACTGCAGTCGGTCTCTGTTTAGCTGCACAAGTGTGTCTGAAGGGTCAAGCTCAGATATTCCTTATAAGTGAAGCTGTACACTTTGTTTTATAACATGATACCAAAAGCTTCTGAGCTCTCAAAACGAGCAGGATAACTGATGAGGTCCATCCTGACTTTTTAGTAGCACCAGTTATTGAAACCAGTGCAAATACCTTTTTCTGCCCCACTGTACTGTTCTTTCCGATGGGATTTTTGAGCAGAAGCATGAGACATTTAGAAAGGGCAGCTAGTACTTTCCTTTTTTACTCACCTCATTGCCAGACAGATGGTACATTCTTGCTTCCTGGAGCAACGGAAAGACATCTGGACACTGTCTAATGAGTTGATCGGCTTCAACAGTCTCCACAAAATACCAAGGGTCCAAGAGAGGCAGACGGACATTCTCCAGCACATACGGCAGGAGAGGAAACCTTTCCGACTCCTTGTAACGAACCCAGTTCATTACGGTTTCGAACACCTGTGCCTCTTCCGTGACGTAGAGGTCATCGCTCTTCAGTGTGCTGCAGAGAATGTCAGCCGGCAGCTCCAGGAACTCATCATAGTTCAGGACCTGGGTGAAGTTCTGGATTATGTAGTTCTGCACTTGTTGTTTCAGGCTCTGCAAGGAGTGGGCATCGGCCAATCTCAAGATGCCAACACAGTTCTCTGGCTGAAGCGCTTCGGTGAGAAAACTGGCACAAGCATCTACCATGCGCAGGAACTGTGGGCAGAAAAAGCATATATGAGTACAGGGTGGTTACTTGTGCGGCTGTACCAGAGAAGACCTACGGTGCTTTTTGGGTTTTGTTGTTTCACAAAAGCAAAGGGGTTTCTACCATTCCCCTTACATCCATAAGATCACAGAGCTAAGGCAAACATGGAGATACAAAGGTCCTCAAGCTTCAGATGTGCTTGCCCTGCTACATCTTGTATGTCAGTTAGGATCACCTAGGAGTCTGGTTTTGGGGTGCAGGTGGCTCCACTGTCTGTATTTATGATCCCACCACCCAAACTCTGAATGTGTCTGAGGACTGGCAAGGATGGTGGAAAAGGAGTGCTATGGTCTGGGAGGTTTGGGCCCCTACAGAGCCTGTGGACACGCTGTCCCATACTAGGGGTCATGGCAGGAAGAGAGGGACCATCAGTATCTGAGCCTCTTGATAGCCAGGGCTGTCCAGCAATCATCTGTTGTGGGGGAGGCCTTAAGAGGTTTTAGTAACCTTCGCTCTCCTTGTCATCACCATGTGTTAAAACCCCCATAGATGTGTATTTTACACACAGAGCCTGCTTGATCAAAGAACTTCCCATGTTTGCATTCAGTAGAGCATCACAACTACTCTCATTAATTTCCTTAGCACAACAGCCTGACCTGAGGGGCACATACGTGCAGATCTTGCCCCGCAGAAGTCTGCGGGGTATTTGCCATCAACTACAATGTGACCTGGGTTGATGGTGATTTTAACAATCTGGGAACCAGTTTTGGGTAAAACTAAGCGACAATGCTTCATGCTGGACCTTCCATCCCCCCGCGACTCCAGATATGGACAGGGCATCAGTATATTCCATGTTGGGTTTGCCACTGAGCAATGTAAACAGTAAAAATGGGTCAGAACTGATGTTCTGCATTTCCATTGATGCTTTTTTAGTCCTTTTTCCATCCAGCATCAGCAAACAAACCATTTTAACTCATTCTGTCCCACTGGGGAATGTTGCACAATAGCAATTTAGGGGCAAAGAGGAAGTGAAACATTTATAAACACTATAGTATGTAGATTTGTTTCAGTAATCAGCGTAGAATCTTCCAGACCCGTCAGTGTCATGTTGACACATTTAGACTGTTTATGAGAGCTGAGCAGACGCTGTCTACAGACAACCTTGTTCCTGTTTTACATTTAGATGTGGTCAAGAGTTTAGAGAAATGCAACTGACTGATGAACAAGGGTACACAAGGTCTCAGAATCTGTGCTGCCGTTGTGATATAAATATGTCGCCGGCTTGCTGTGATACCAGGACAGAGCTCGGCAGGCACTGAGGGGGCTCGTGTCGCCTCTTCTCTGGACTAGCACAAGGATAAAACTTCAAACTCGCCACAGCATTTCATCAGGGAACTGAAAGGACTTTGCTGGCATTAGGAAGCCCTCAAACCTGAGGAGGGTTTTAGCCTTTTAAAAGTTGGTGGTAGCGAGATGCAAGAAGGCAAAGCTGGGATTTGCCAAGGTCACTCATCATCATCCACAAGTCTGTGAGCAGTCACCAAAATGACATTCTCTCCAGCCTCCAGCCCAGCTGCTGTAGAGTGTTCTGTTATTTATACGTGACTTGTTAAGAACAATACTCACAAGATGATACCAGTGGGTTTTCTCCCAGGTGGTGCACACTTGTCTAACAGCCATGCAGACACCACTGATCATGCTGGGTAGCTGTGTTTGTGGCCAGATGAATAGAGAAATGTGACATGTGGGCGTGAGAAACAGTCCCCACTGAGGGCTTAACCAGAGAGGTCAGATCACTCAGGAGTGTATCAAGGCAGGACTTTCCCTGGCTGCTCTGCTCTTTGTCTCCGTGCTGCACTGTCTCCCCATCATTCCCTTAATTTAGAGACAAAACTCCCCCCAGAGGTCCCCCAGGCTTGCCAGGTACGCTTCAGTCAGCCCCATGAGAGCAAGTGACCCAGGATAGCACCCAGGAGGAAGACAACCCTGAGCCTCTGCTTCATCTGCTCTGATTAGTCTTGTGGAGCTCTAAATTCTCTTCTTTCCCTCCTGCAAGTATCCCTCCTAATGCCTCCCCAGACACTTAAAAAGCCCTGCTCCTGGGACCAGTTACTTCAATAATTGGGTCCGTCTTCTCCTAATACCCCTTTGAATCCAGGTTCTTACTTGCTAAAAACATCCCATAAGCTTGCTTAGCCTCTACTTGGCTGAATAATAAAACTTTATCCTTCCAGTTTAATCTCTTGCTTCTCCTAGCTTTGATTCAAACTGTCCCGTGTAAGCAGCATGAGCAACCCTGCCTCCTGCTGCGACCCCCAGAAAGAAAAGGGAGTAGTGGTTGAGAGGGCTCTTATTCATAATCCCTCTCTGTATGCAGCATCCTTTGGGTCAGATCCTGTGCTCTGCAGCTTGCTGCCCTCCGCCAGCCACTTGGCTTGTGGCCGCAGGGGCAGCACGTCCCAGCTCAGCAGTAACACCTGCACTCCGAGGGAGCCAGTTGGGCAGTGAAGACACACAGTGACCCTTGCAGTGCAGCTCCATAGGCAGCTGAGAACTTACTGAGACTGTAGGCTGATCTCCAACCCTTCTTTAGCAAATCCTACCTTCCTGGCTGGCTTTGGCGCAACCAGCATAGTCCTGCAGCCGCCACCCTGGCCGTTCACTGCTAAGTGCCTACAAGATAAGTCTTCAGTGAGCTCGCAAGGCATCCTCCTTGTAGTGTCTTGTTCAGCAAAAGTGGATTAAGGCACGGATGAGAGGTGCTTTGGGAGTCAGCCAGGCCATCAGGCTGGTGGTGTCTCAGTAGGGCCTTGGCAAGAGCAGCCCTGATCTGCTTAGAGTAGACAGAGAGAGGCAGCCTGGGCGCATCCCCTGCTATTCTCAAAGTAGCTGATGTTTCCACAGCAGTGGTCATTACAGCCCTTCACAACACTGCTATTTCTTTTACATCTGCTCAGGAGCTTGCTCCCCACCCATAACTCTTTGCTTCCATCAACGCAGCTGCTGTGACCCCTTGGCTGAGCTGTGCTGAGGGAATCAGATAATACAGAGGGTTCTGGAGGGACAGAAGATGGGTAGAGAGGTCTGCAGGTGACTGTTGAGTTGCTGCGGATGAAGCAGAGCTCTCTGCGCCAGCTGTGAGAAGCAGCTGAGCTCTTCGCCCTACCAAGAGTGGCTCTGCAGGGAGTGAGTGTGGCAGGGGGTGCTTGGGCTGGATCCAGGGTGGGCACCAGCCTTGTGAGCATGGTGGCCGGGCAGCCGCCAGCCCAGACAGAGGAGGTGACTCCTGAACTCGTGTTGCAACCGTGCTCAGGGTGGAAAAAATGTCTGGGTCACTTCAGGGTGAGGTCTAGCTTTCGGCAGCTCCCTGTTCCAAACCCTTCACCTGCTTCCCCCAGGAGAAAATCTGTGCACACAGCACCACACTTCATGGACATCTACTCCCCCTGGATCACCTTCTGCCTCTTCCCACTACCAGTTTTAGCTGTATTTGGTCCAAACTTATCAGAAGGGACTAACGGGAGAGGTTTACATAATTACATAATATCTTTTCCAAAATGGTTTCTAGAGAAAAGCAGAGTATCAATATTGGAATATCTAGAAACGTGCAGGTTATTTCTTTATTTGTTCTTTATTTAAACCTGAGAGGTTGAAAAGAGACACTGCCAAAAAGAGTTGCTGGTAGGTAAGAAAGTTCTATTTGGAATTTTCTCTTCTCGTGTTGTTAACTGGAAAGGAAAGAATTTCCCAAACAAAACTATTACCATAAATTGCAGAATTAATCTTTTCGGCTGTTGTTGTATCACTATTAAATATTTGACTCTCTCAAGCATTTCTGTTCTTCAGCTGGCAGAATGCTCATAATTACTAAATCTTTTTTACACAAAACATATTTTCAGCCCAAAACTTACAGCATGAAGCTTTAAGGCCCTGAAAAATTTGATAGTATCCAAGACCACCACATTAAGACTTGGCATCACTGCTCTTAGCTGAACAGTCCTGCTTTTCTAGGGGTTTGTATTTTACTGTTCTTGCTCATGGCACCCACATGGTTTTATCATTTCTCTAACACTGTTTGATAGTTTTCTCCAAGTGCCAGTCTTGGGAATCAAATTTAATGTTACTGAAAAATAGGGAAGAGAAAGGAAAAAACACAAGTTTAGACTTTTGATGGTTTCAGAAAAGAAACTCATGAGGAATGATCCTAAGGGGGAAAAAAAGGCTCAGAAGGAAAGGAACAGAGAAAAGCATCCTGAAAATGAACCATGAAAAAACATTGGGTGTTACCAGTCTGAAGTATTGGTGTGCTGAAAATGTCAATAGGTCACTGCCCTCCGGCCCCAGGCAGCATCAGAGCTACACCCCCTTTTCCCACTTAGTCACCTTGGGGAGCACTTTCCCTTCTCTCCCCACAGAGTAGCAGCTCCCATTACCCCAAGGGCCATGGGTTCCTTTCAGAGCAACACCTCCTGTGTTCGTCAGATCCAAGAATGTGAAGTTAGTAATAAACCCCAATAATTATAGTCAGGTGTTTCTTGCCTTCCTTAATGAAAAGCCTGGATGGACACACACACACACACTGGCACATGGCAGGTCATGCTGGTTGCAATTGGTTAGCAATTTCCAGCTTGGTACCAGAGGCTGCAATTTGGTAGACCTCAAAGTTGATTTACAGGACACGTGAATACCTCATAAACCAAAGGCTGAGTAACACTGCTCAAGTCTGGCTTCCCAGGTCGTGACTAAAACCCTTTACGTCACGGCTCCTATGGAGGAGGATGCTGAATTTAGCTGGAGAGCCTCCATCTCAGGGCAACAGAGAGGAGGAGATGAATTTAGCTCCCTGCTAACTACCCTCTAACACTTTTGGGCTGACCTGAACCTTGGGAAGCACTGGCCCAGCCACACAACCTCGCTACCTGGCAGACGGCACGTGGGAACTGCCCTTGAAGGCAGAGCCTGGCTGTTTGCCTGTCTGCACAGCAGCTTTCCAACACAGGGCTGCGACTCCACTTCTAAACACAATGTAAGCGAATATGAAGCAAAATGCTTCCAGAATCCATGAAATCGGAGAGCTTTACAGCATGCTAACCGGGGTACAACATGGTGTTGGCAGAGCAACAAGATAGGATCATTCCATTTGAGTACCTGAAAGAGGCTGGCGGCTTCCAAGACTTTCTGTACATTTTGCTTTGTGATGAGCATCTTGCTGGTGTAAGTGTAGTCCAAGAGTATATTCATGGTTTCTGCATCAACTCCTTTAAGTATGATCTTCTCTTCATATTTTTCTCTTAAATCATTGCAGAACATGGCCCTGTAAAGAAAGACATTTATCTTTTACGGCTTCCCAGCCAGGATGAGGCATTCTGAAAACATTTGGTTATGTGGATTTCAACACAGAATACTCCAATTGCTCCACATTTCATTCAACTAGTCCTGCAGTAAAGTAATGAGGAAAATCCTTTTGTTGCTGTCATACCTCTTTACTCATGAGTTTGACAAGGCATACGCACACAATAGACACAGAGCTGGACTTTGTTGTAGCCGCGGAGCTCCATGGCAGCAAAAGGCACCTGGGACATTCCCTGAGCAGAGCTCTGTGTGGGGACTGATGGTGCAGAGCAGTTGTGATGTCTCACCCACTGGCCTCTTACAGACTCTTTCTGTTTCTAGTACAGACTCAGCTCATTAAGCCCAAACCTCCTAGCTGCTGGCATTCTCCATACTTCATTAACACTCAGCACACCTACTTTAAACCCTTGGCAAGGTGAACACCCTTGTGCTTCAGAGCTGCAGAACACGGCTTAGACTGAACCCCCTGAAGGCCAGATCAGATGCACGTGTCTGATAGCCTCACCTCCAAGCCTCCCAACATATCTTTGACCCCATTAATTCCAGGGATGGGTCAGGAGGGAATGGCTTATGAAGTCTCTTCTAATTAAGAGACTGACTTTTCCTTTGCAAAAGTTTGAGAGCTTCTGATAGGATTGTAGAGTTGGTCCCTATTGGCTAGAGATGTACTTGAATAATCATTAATTTGAATTCCTATTAGCCAGAACGTGCTGTTTTCACGCATGTTGATACTGCATCGTCTTTGGTGGATAATAATTTGAAAGGTGACCACCATGCACACGTTTGGCATTAGCCAGAGCTAGACATTTTGCTGGAATCAAGATGTTAACAGGTTTTCTGGCTAAGCAGGTAGATAGGGTGTATGGCAATTGGATGGAAGGTACCAGCTGCTCATTGCTTTAAGAGCTACCTATTCATTTCCTCAGCAGAGATTTTATAGCTAGAGAGAGATGGTGTTAATTACCTCTGTGTATAAAACTGCCCTTCAGAGAAAGAGACCAAACTTTTGAGCAGGAAACTTTGGCAAAGTTACTTGTCAGAAAACATGTTTAGTCAAAATTCTCATTTTCCCTTCACTCCTCTCAGCTCGTTAGAGGTTTTTGCCTCAGCGCTCTTCTCCGAGGTCAGGATTCTGCTGCCACTGAAATCAAGGTACTTGAAAAGCATTAAGATAAAATGCTCTTCAACTTCATGAGCGCAAGATCGGGATCCTCCTTAGCTTTTTTCCCCTTCTGGCAGTGTTGAATTGTACGTCTGGGGCATGCAGGCAGGTAGCCATTTGGAAACAACACTCCTCAGTTCCCATGTCTCCCCAGGAATGGGGCTTCAACAAGCAGAGGTTTGTACAAAACAACCGTTTCACGTAGGTGCCGAATGCTTCACCTGAATGGGAAATAGGACACTGTAGGATGCAGGTGTTGTCTGCTCTTGTTCCTTTTATCTCTTAAACTGGTGACTCCAGTCTTGTATTTAGCCATTCCTGTTAGGGAGGTGAGACCTCTCACTTCCATCCCACCAAGCTGGAGAGTTTGTTGGAGATAAACAGCATTACAGCACAGCAAGTCTGCTCAGAAACCAGCCTCGGGATTCTGGCAGAGGCCTCACACAGGGACTTTGTCCATGTGCTTTCACCTATCTGTCTCCTAATCTATGAAATTGCGTTAGATTCACCTTCCACTCCCAGTCTCGTAGGATATGGATTCCTGTGATGTGGCTGCAATCTGCAGGCATCACACATCCAAAGCACGACACTCGCCCAGCCGTGCTCGTCTCTAGAAGGTGGCAGGGCTGGACAGGGCAGTGCCATCCAGTAGAGCTGAGTCCTGTAGCGGCCTTCCTTCTGCTTAAATGGAGTGAACATCATTCCCACCCTGTACGCCTGCTGGAGGGATGACCCAGAAACCACTCAGGACTGATCAGGCTGAGCTTCTCTCTTGGGGATTAAAATGCTGCCTCGGAACATCTGGATTTGTCTGTACCCACCCAGAAAGGTGTATGATTATTTTCTCCAGGACTCTAAATCCTTCAAATGTGCCTCATAACTTAGTCGTCTGTTTCTCTGGTTCCTGTCCCTGTGTAATTCTAAACAAAGCCTTGGAACCAACACTTACTCTAAAAACGCACGTCTGAACTGAGTGGCCCACAGCCAGATTTAGATATCTGAATGGGTAAAGTCAGAAAAAACAGGGAGAAGTCTCAAAGAAATAAATGAGGACCTGCAGTTCGTGAAGCACTTTTTAAGCATCCACCCACACTGGAATGCTTGTGCATGGAATTACAAACCTGACTTCAAACAACCAAGCTGGTGTTTGAGGATGCTCTGGAAAATATTGCTTCAACCTCTCCCAGTACTATCCTCCCACTACCTTAGGCAGTGCAGGAGTAAAGAACCTGAGTTCCACCTCAGTCAGCTTGTATTTCTTTTCTCTGTTTTGTTACCTATATCTGGGTAAATGGAGAGTTAACATTTTTACGTCTATATATGCAAGACGTGTCAGAAGTACTAGTCTGCCTGCTCTCAAGCGGTGCTGAAGGAAGGACCAGAAGTTGTTCAGTTGTTTGGTTGTGTTCAAGCTGGCTGCTCTGAATTGCTTGCACTGTGGCACCCAGCACTGGGGAAGGGAGTTGTGTAACATGCTCTTGCAGGGGTTTGAAGCCAGTGACTCACAGGGTCCCTTTGCTTTGCTCCTGCGCATGGATATTAGAGACCCTGGAAAAGCATGGAAAGTACTCACAGAAATAGTGTGATCTAAGAATTTCTCCCTTTTGGGGGGCCTACATGGCTTCTACTGAATTATGGCAAGATGAAACAAACCGCCTTAAGAGATGCGAAACTAGTGAAGCTCAGTTCCCTGCAGACTTGTCCCCTCCTTTCCCTCTTCACAGTAACCTCAGCTTCCCTTTCCTGAGCCTTCCATTCTCTCTCGTTACTCCTCTTACACATTTCACCATCCCCCTCAGGACGCTCAGCTGCATCCAACCAAGCAAGGGCAGGGTGTGCTCTGGCTGTTCTGGGCTCTGCGTGGGCTGTCAAGGACACGGAGCTGGTTATCCCACGGAGCAGCATGGAGTCCTGCTCCAGGCACCTACTGCCAAGCTGCTGATTGCCACCAGACTTGTGGGAATTTCAGTCTTGAGATCTCCATCCTCTGCCAAACTTGAGTGAAACTAACCCAAACACTCATGACAAGAGACACCAACAGACAGGCAGAGAGCACGTTAGAATAAATGTCATCTTCGTGGGACTCTGTGCACATGTGCAATTGTCTTGGGATGAAGTGACCTCCAGCCAGGTGTCCTGCTCAGGGCTCAGCGGAAAATCACCCAACAGCACCTACCAGAAAATTGTCTTGCCTGTTTTCAAATGTTGAAGACCCTTCTGACTGCAGCGTCCCTTCCCATAGCAGAAGAGGAATTTCTTGTTTTCCCAGTAACATTATGGTAACTCTTACTTTAATTTGTGCATCTGCTCTCCCTCTGGCACACAATGCCAGTAAGAAATATCTGGGCATCTCTGCTTTTAGTTGCACTTTTTCACATACGTGATCTGCAATCTAGATCTATAATCTGTCTCTAGAAATAATACCTATCACCCTGTGTTCACAGACACAATCTATTATGCAATGTTAAAAGCAGAACCGTTATTCCAGGCACTGCCAGCAAAACTTTCTAGATTCCATTAAAATTAGCTTTCTGCCCATGTCACAAGTGGTCACAGGTTTGGGGTTTTTTTCTCATGTTTCCCCTGTAACTATCCAGTCATCTGACCACTTAGGCAGTGAAAAAAAAGAAAGACAAAAAAATCCCAGCCATGCAAATGTGATTGTCTAAACTGTAATGGAAAATCTCTGTTAAAACTGATACCAAGTTCCTCTGTGTGTCTAAAATTTGTTAATGCTGGCTAGTAGACACAGCACTGAAAGAATGAAAAATTCAAGAGGACCAGAAGGAGGAGGTGAAGTCGTAAAACTGTTTTCAAGCAGGTATTTCCCATTGCAATTGATTTCTAGTAACCCTTGGAAAGATGGAAAATTCCTTCTCTTCCCTCCTCAACAATGTTATGCAGATAAATTTTTACGACAGAAGAGTAAAGGCAAAAATGATCAAGTTCCACAAACCCACTCCTATCTCAATAAAAATACTGTGTGATCTGCGTAAGTATTCATTCCTCTTTGCCCAGATCCTGAAGGGACAATACAAAGAGCTACAGATACTTGGTTAAAACACCTTTTTTTGATTTATTTGTCTGTGAACCATTCTCCATTTCTTTGCCTGCCTCCAGTGAACTTGCTGGGTGCTGGTATCAGAATCCCAGCAAATCCACTGCTTGGCACCTGCCTCATTTACAGAATCACAGAATCACCAGGTTGGAAGAGACCCATCGGATCATCGAGTCCAACCATTCCCACCAAACACTAAACCATGTCCCTCAGGACCTTGTCTACTCGTGCCTTAAACACCTCCAGGGAAGGCGAATCAACCACCTCCCTGGGCAAAGTCTCCGATTTAAAAAAAAAAAAAGAGAGATAAAAGGCATCAGGAAATATAGACTCACTGCAGATTTGCAGAGGTTAGAGCCCCGTTTACACTCCTTGGAGATCTACAGCTCAAAGCTAAGAAGCAAAGTAGGTTTCTTGGCTTTGTTTCTTACATGCCTTACCTGAAATAATTGCTTGCTGCAGCAAGGACCACTCGGTGACAGGAGAATTCTCTGCTCTCCACGCACAGGATGACATCTGTAAGGGAATTTTCAAGCCGAAGGTTCTCCAGGCCATTCTGGAGCACCAGAGAGAGTCCCGTGTCATCAAACTTGACCTTTTCACCATTCGAGACTTCCACCAGGTCCCCCATTTTTGTGGAACCCTCATTGCCCGAAGAGACGTCGGGTTCCTCAGAGCTCTTCTCCAGCGTGTCCCCCATTCTCTGGCCGGCACTGTCTCATTCTGTTGGTGCTTCAAACTGCAAAGGGCTCCTGAGCTTCAGACCAGTCGCACTGCAGAAGTTGGGCGGATTTCCTGTCCAGAGGTCTCTGCTTATCTCTCGCTGTCACACACACAGAACAGGAAGCCTTGCACTTTCTCATCCTGTTAACACAAACAAAGGCTGAGTTTTTTTTGGTGAATTTCAGGCGCTATCAACGTGTTTAGAAAGGACTTAAGATGCCTCTGGTTGTGAGAAGATTACGAGTGGCAGGGCAGGCCTGCATCCCAACCTCAAACCTTCGCTCTTATCCGGGAGTGGTCGTAGTGATGGGTTTCCTACATGGTTATCGAGTCACTCCCGACAGCCTGGGCTGCTAAGAGAAAAAGGGTATTATCTTATATTTCTTTTCATAGAATCATAGAATCACCAGGCTGGAAGAGACCCATCGGATCATCGAGTCCAACCATTCCTATCAGACACTAAACCATGTCCCTCAGCACCTCGTCTACCTGTGCCTTAAACACCTCCAGAAAAGGTGAATCAACCACCTCCCTGGGCAGCCTCTGCCAGTGCCCAATGACCCTTTCTGTGNGAGGGGCCCAGAACTGCACACAGTATTCAAGGAGCGGTCTCACCTGGTTTTGCCAGGTATGCGATTGTTAATCACTGAGCTGGTTTTAGGGAGTTGCTTTGTTTTTCAGTTATGGTCCTGCTTTTTAATTATATGCTTAAGCATCCAGAAAGCCCTCCAAGTGGCTACTTCTGTCCTCATGATATCTTAGCTGACAAATATCAGACAGCTCTTCTTTAAGGCCAAATCACCATCACTCTCTCCAGGACATGGAACAGTGTCAAAGATCTTGCAGCTGATGGTCTCCAGGCCACACTGCCTGGCACAGTGATGTCCATCATGCAGTCCGTGTCACACCACTGAGTCCAGCTAATAGTGGAAGCTCAATGGAAAAGCCTAGGGAGCAGTGAGTGCCTGCACTGTATCCCCATCATCCCTTCTACTGGAGGTAGCTTGAGTCACACCTACACCTAACTTGCAGTCCCCAAGATAGACACAGATGGTGGTGGGAGCGCGGTCTGAGCACCTGGCGGTGGGGATGCTGACCCTCCCGCAGGACACGAGCACACAGAACACGGCACTGAAAGTTTCACTTTCATCTAAGACTGAATTAGATCTACTCGCCTAGATGAGAAGCTGACCCAAGCTGAATGAGATAATAAGCTACACAGGCTACTGAAAGCAACAGGGTAAATCTCCAGTGCACTTAGGAAGCTCTCATGCTTTGGACTTAGAAAATCACCACCTTCTCTCTTACCCTAGAGGAATGCAGGGCTAACCTCTAACCCTGGGAGCTTGAAGGTTACCTGAACTTGCCTTTCTGATACTTCTAGGAATCCCCATTTAGCCAATCCTCATGGCTTTATTGTGTGTTTGGCTTCCTCTTTTGTCTCCTTTTTGTTCAGCTGAACTCACAGTGTGAAGGGAAGCTTGGCATAGACAAGGGAGGTGGAAGTGCCGTTCAGATTTAGAGGGTTCTTGTATGACATAGGATGGGCAAGACCAAGAAAAGCAAAAACCCTCCTTCCTTGCTTTCCACTACATCTTTGTAATGTGTTTTTCTTTGTTTTGTGTGGAGCTTTGGCTTTTTCCTGATGTCAATGTGTTCCTACTGCCTTTTGTGCTAATTTTGGGTAATGAATGCTTACTTGTTTTAAAGCTAATCCCATCTTTCCACCAAGTACTCCTGCAAGAATACAATCAGAAAATGAAGAAGACCCCTCAAAAACAGCAGGTGTGCTCTGAAAACCACTATATTTTAAACCTATCTTGGGTCAGGTTGTCTTTGCTTATCATCATTACTTCTGACATTGAGGAATTCATCGTATCAGGCTTTTCTCTCATGGTGAGAAGCTTCATATTTTCTGTATCTGCTTAAGCGAAAGCTGAGATTCAGCAGTGATCCCTTGATTCCAGTTGCTGAAGCTTAAACAAAGCATTAGTCGTTGTGAAAGCTGAAGTAAGACTGGATTGGCTGTGAGAGCTGGGAACGGAAACCCTGCAGTAACTAGGTCGGTTGGTAGCTGTGGTATCGTCAGCGTGCTCCCCAGTAACTGCACTGTAGGAAGGATCTGGGTAGCTCAAGCAAGTGTTGACTAGTGGTGGCAGTCACTGCTATCTGCAATCTGTCTCCTTCTGTGCCACTGCCAACACATGTGATGTGGTTTTAACCCTAAAAATCCTATTTTTCCTGCCAGGCACCTCCCCTCGTTTCTTCTGTCAGTCTGTATTTATAGGGCTGTCTAATATTTACAGAATCCCTTGGTCACGGATTAATCTTCAAATGGAGTAGCTAGTTTAGTTAGCTGGACAAGCACCAGGGTAGGGCTGAGCTGAATGTTGTGTCTTTGCATGTATAAGGCAAAAAAAACCAATATAAGGGAGGTGCTTGCCTGAGCTGCTTCGTCACCCAAGACTCCAACAGCAAGACAGTACTTAATCCTGGGGCAAATCCAGCTTGTTACTTTATGGTAGCAGCTTCCAAATGCATTCTTCTTTTCTGCTTTTAGAAACTTGTTCTGGCTGCACTCCTACTGTTCTCATTAAAGAATTACCTGCTAGCTAAAAGAACCACTTAATCTGGTAAGAGCCGAAGGCTTGTCTGTTCATGCCGTGTTTGTCTGTCGTTCTCAGCTCACACATACTGAATTGACCTATGGAGATTCTGAACCAGCTCGAGATAACTGGCTGGAATTACTGGCTAAATAAATATATATCCACAACCTCCATCATATAGAATTTTACAGAGAGGTGTAACATCACAGACTACTGGTGGTATGTGTGAGCTGAGTGCAGACCCTCCCTTCCTGGCTTCCTTGCTGCTGCATTGATCATGCTCCCTGCTTGAATATTGATCTGTAGCCAACACCAGACCATTCTCAACTGTCTGCTCATGACATCAACATCTCAGCACTGCAGCATTTCAGTACTGATTGACCATGCCAATTCATTATGCCAATTATGGCCAGGGGTCCTGGTTCCCGTCTCAGAGAGTGAAAGATTCAGGGAGTCCCTGGGAAGAGTCATCAGCATGGAGCCATGATTAAGAGGAAGGCCAGAAGAAATCACACCTGAGACACTCACCAACAATGGATTATGAAAAAGGAGCTGGGACATTCTTAAAGTGAAAGCACAAACATAGAAATCTGTTTGTAACAGTCCTTGTACTTTAGCTAACAGAGTGCATATGAGCCTAGTGAGTCTGAGAGAGACCAGGAAAGAAATATGGGAACATGTGGCTCCCTCGAGGAAGAGACCAGATGAAGACTGGCAGGAGGGTTTCTGGACTCAGAAAGAAGGTGGTGAGCCAGCCTGGTATCACACTGAGATCTGGAAACTTCCTACTCTAGGTAATGAGCAGGTTGCTGAAGGTGCAGGTGGCTATGGCTTCACATTTCTGACCCAGAAGGGGACTCTCCTGTGAGTCTTGTCACTGCAGAGCTCCTACAACATGCACCCTTGTAGTTTGTCTTCCTCTGACTCCGGACCACATCCATTTTGTGAACACTAGCATTGCTCCAGGTATCTGTGATCCATGACTAAGTGGCCGCTCTTGGCTATTCCATCTTATACTTCACCAATGCTGCAAAAATCATCACCAGAGCTGCCTAGGAGTGAGCAGATAACTTGCAAAGCTGCGGCCACTCAGCCATGTATTGACAGCTACATCTTCAGACCTCAACACACTTCCTGGTGGTTGGTGGGTTGGAGCATTCTTTCATCTGAGAAGGCCTGTTTAAAGGCGCTAACCTCCATCAGGACAACGACACAACAGCAGAAAAAGAGTCTTGGGAACTTTTTGAGTTCTCCTTGAAGTCCCAACACTGCAATCACTTCCAAGGTGCAACCTGAAAAATAGTGCAGGTAAAGCCTCACAATGCAGAGGATGCTGCTGGGGGGACACAGGTGAGAGTGCAGTGCAGAGGTAGTTCCTTCGCATGGAAACAGGAGATGAGGCTGCAGCTGGATGCAAGTACCAGGGCTCAGCTAACCATGAGCTATTTTCTAGCCTGGTGCAAAGTAAGATAGCTGAGGCCTGAGGTGATCTTGCCAACCCTGGAAAGTAGCTGGATGTTTTATCTGTGTTTTCAGCACATCAGGATAACGTTTGTTAGTCTAGAATCACATGTTCTTACTTTAGCTATGGGGAAACAATCATGATTTTTATTTTTGAAAATGCATCCAGAATTTGTGGATCAGATTTTCTCTAAACTACAAGTTGGCCCCTTTGTTTCAAGTTGTACTCTCTCTTCTGAACCAGCACCACCTTCCATTTCGAAACCTGCTCCCTGAGCCTTCTCACATCCCTCCCTCTAGGCAGCTGCAGCTGTTCAAAGTCAGAAAACAGCTGAGATTGTGTGAGATTGGCCTGTCTCTTCCCCTCACTCTTGAAAATCACCTTCTATTTTGAGAGTATCACAATGTTACTCTGGTACAGCTGTATTTATTATCCTCCCTACTTTTGCTCTCAGACTGGTTTTGCTTGTATTTTAAGTCACTGGGATGTTTCTGGAATAACTGCTGCTTCCATGTATTGTTTCCTTAGGAGCAGTGGGAAAGTTGAGCATTGAGCTAACAACCCAGAAGATTGACTCCAAACTGTGCTTTCACCTTGTAGAAAAGAGAGGTCCCAGATGGCCAAACTGTAAATTTATGCTTATTTGGGTTCAGTATTCAATGTCTGGTTGTTATCCTCACCCTGTTACTCCCACGTGTGTTATAGGCTATAGAGGTCAGTCAGCCTTAACTGTGATGTGTGGACGGGCCAGTTGGGCTTGAGAGGATCCTCTGCTCATAGGCTTTCAAGGGAGTGGTGGAAGAAGGCTACTATTTAAATAAGTGTTTATTTTATTTGAAGAAGCTGAATTGCAGTCTAGGGGTGCAATATGGTCACTCCCAAAGCTGCAGGCGGAACAAGCTGAAACACCACTTAGTGCAGTCTTACATCCAAACGGAGCTGGAAGGACTGACGCCTAGGGATGGGGCTGAGGATTCATAAGAAATGCAGACCATGGGAGATGATGAGCACTGTAACCAACCTACCCCATTTAGAATAGCCTTTTCCTTCTCCCTGGAAGAAGGACATCCTTTCCTCAATACCTTGCACTTCTACAGGTTTTTCATGAGAACAGACAAGTGCTCCCCCTCTTCCCTGCTCAACTTAATCAGTTTTTGCAACAAAATAGAAGCAGTTATTTCCATTCCCTGTTGCATGCAAATAGGGAAAGAAATGTGATTCTTAAAGTTAGTTTCTATGAGGAGAGAAGTGCTCCATTTTCTTTTAACTTAGTCATGAGGAAATGGCCTCAAGCTCCACCAGGGGAGGTTCAGGCTGGATGTTAGGAAAAAAAATTCACAGAAAGGGTCATTGGGCACTAGCAGAGGCTGCCCAGGGAGGGGGTTGAGTCACCTTCCCTGGAGGTGTTCAAGGGACGGGTGGATGAGGTGCTGAGGGACATGGGTTAGTGATTGATGGGAATGGTTGGACTCAATGATCCGGTGGGTCTCTTCCAGCCTTGTTATTCTATGATTCTATGAATTGCTGTCTAAAAGATTCTGCCAGTGCTATTCACCAAGAGATTTTGTCATCAGCATCAGTCTTCCTCCTCCTTCAGTTTATGTAAGAAGAAGATACTTGGGTCACTTGTCTGGAGCTGGCTGCTGTGCCACCCATTTAAATTTAAAAGCATTTTCTGTGTATTGTTAATTAATGGCTGTTTATGCATGATTAATTCTTCCTCTGAGTAAATTACACCTTTGATCTCTATAAGTGGACACGAAGAACTAGGCCCATGTTAGAAGAAGCAGGGTCCTGTTGTCCTGATTGATATTTTCACCTTGTATTCTTGGTGTGACTCCATCTTCTGCTGCAGCCAGGCTGGGGTGTCCAGCGTGCCAAGGTAAGAGACGCATCCTTGTTACAAAGCAACAGCACTTTGGTTCAGGCATTTGTCCCACAGCTTGATAAAATGTGACCACCAAAGTGATACTTGAAATGAGGGAGAACTGTTCTGCTTAGTAAACTGCCATTTACAGGGAATTATGTAGAGATCTGTCTTTTGGTGTGTGCTTGACGTTAATGAATAGTAGGGGCATTGTTGGACTGAAAATTCAGTTCTTGAGTCTGTTCATACAACACTAAGTGGCCCTGTGAAATGTGTGACCCCAAACCATGGGAAATACACCCCATTTCAGATCTTACTGAAGTCTAAAGCAATGCTGACTCCTATTTTTCATTATGGCTTGTTGATCTCAGCCGGTTCTGTGCACACATACCTAACTGATGAGTTCTCACCGAGTGACGCTCCAGAGCTGCGACCAAATTTTGCTTTGTTTTTTGGTCTGCCAGAAGTGTAGAAATGCTGCCTCTAGGATCAGGGTGGTCCCTGTGTTCCTTGGGACAGTCTTTTGCTGGTTTGCAGCACAGATTTCCTTCTTAGGTTTAAAGATTCCCAACCTGTTACGTGGCAAGACCACAAGAGGAAAAAGCCGACACAATGACCAGTGTGCTCTGTAGGCTCAGAAAACCAGCAGCTCGAACCCAAACCACTTATTGACTTATCTCAGGCTCCTTTGTTTCCTTCCCTGCAGGACTAAGTCTATCAGACCAGAAACCTGCATGGACACAAAGCAAAGGAAAATGTTCAAGTGAAGCCAAATCGAAACAGTCTGAAGCCAAATGAGGCGGTTTGCCACAGATGGTTGGAGGGGAAGAGAGGAGGGCACTTTCCTAGAGGGGGTTGGCATTACATGCCAACAACTCACAGCTACTCACAGAATCGGTCATTTCTTTTGGCCACCATAAGAGATGGGTCCTGCTGCTGGCTGGCACAGGGTCATTTACTAGCTTGACTAGTTATCCGGATAATAAGGATGCCATTGGCAA
>WAAB01002245.1:0-110102 GCA_013389865.1 Piaya cayana
ATGATTCTAAGGAGGGGAGCACAGCACCAGTGCTGTGTCCAGCACCCTCCCCACAAGCTGAGCAGGCTGAGCGTTACCGAACAGTGTTTCAAGGCCAAGGGTATCTGTCACTCTGCAACAGGTAACAAGATGAGGCAGGGGTTTTCACATGGAAAAGTGTTTGTGTTTTTTTTTTTTTTTTCTCACTGATGCCCTCCATCTTACAAAAAAATATTGTTTATCTGAAGGGAAATCTAAAAGGGAGGTTTTGACACACGTATTTCCTTTACAGAAGCTTTTTTAACCCCCCCCCCCCAAGCCTTTTTAGCAGTAGATATTTGCATCTACTTATGTGAAGCTCCAAGAATCTTCATTCTGAAAACTTCCAGCTTTGAAAAAATGCAATTTCTGTTTACCCTGAATTTTGTGGAATCCACCCCTTTGTTGTATTGTGGTCAGAGGGCACTGCTGATAGCAGATCTCTGATCTCAGCAGTGGCTGATGTCTGGTTTCTCTTGGGTGTTTTATAATAAGCTCTTATTTTCCATGTTTTTTTTAGAGCAATATGTGTACCTGAAGGTATTCTAAAGAAGCTATTGAAAAGGTAATAAAAAATAAAATAAATACTTGGCATAGAAATTCTTGGAGTGCATGATAAATATTTTAATAGTTAAAAATCTAGCCAGAGAGAAATGAAATGATTTAGTGCTTGAAATAAATCCCTTTGTGGGTTTTAATGTGCAAAAATGGACAACAATGGCTTGAAAGCCTCTCCACAAATACTTACATCTATGCACTAGAATACTTTGTATATGTTATATCCGTAGTCAGTAATGCTCTGTTATATTTTTTTAGATGCTGAAGGAAGATATTACACCAGTTTTCCTCCTCTGGGACTATGCATAATGACGTTTAGGTTTTCAGCAGAGAGTTTAGATCTCTGGTAAGAGAGTCATGGTTGTGAAGCTCATCCTCAGTGCCTTCAGTCTCAGAGGTTTTGTATCCTGTGTTGGAAAGTGGAAACCTGAGAGAGGAAAGTTTTGGGGAGATTGGAAGGGGAAGAGGTGTCTGCGAGAGGACCATTCCTGTACCGAGGGGCTCAGGCAGTAAATATTTTCTATCTCTCTGTGCTCACATAACTTCTAATGGTCTTGTGACTATACTGAGTTTCAGACCGAAATGGATAATGTTTGGTTGTGTCACTGCTTAATGGAGCTTAATTCTTTCTCACACGCATCCCTTTTTATCTGAAAAAAAAGAAGTTTTTTGTAATATCAGCTATGATGGGGGGGCACTGCTTGAGATATTAGTTGTGTGACTGATCAATGTAAGAAAGCCTTTCTTTATTTTTCTAATTAACCAAATGTATTAGCGACCATGAAGTGTGTATCCCTGAGTTTCTTTTCTGTAAAATATTACTTTTTTTACCTGAGCAAGAGTCCATCAGTCTGCTGTAAGGCTGCCTTTCTGGCAAATCTTCCTACTAATTGAATCTTCTATATTTTCTTCCTTACTTTCATTGTAATTCCTATTGGTAAATGTAGTGAATGCAGTTACTAAAAGGGTGGTGCCAGAGTAAATTATTAAAATTACATACAGTAATAAAAATGCATTGTGTATAAAAAGATACAGACCAAAGCACTAGGACACGGGCTTTTAAATTGCTTCAGAAAATTCTCTAGTATCTGTAATATGGGAAAGCTGTACATTAAATACAGTTGTGTTTTACCTTTGCGTGTTTTCTAAAACAAAATCTTTGGATGTCATACTCTCTGGGCTTCTGGCTTTCCTTATAAAAATAAGATGGTGAGAGGTCTTCTCATGGGTTATGGATAATTTTAGAAAGCATCTTGGGTTGGATGCTTAAAAAACATAGTGTCCAAAATCACAGCTTGCTTCTGAAAATGTAGATGAGATGTTTACAACAAGCAGCACTGAAAACATTAAACTGTTTGAGGCCCACTCTGTATCTAATCTATAAATTCATTAATCTAGTGCATAATGCCTGTTTTCCTTTTTATTAAAACAGAAGTATCATTGAGAATCAATGAGATAAAGGGAGCCTTTGTCACCTACTGGCCCCTTGACCTCATAGTAATAAACAGTTGAGGTGTTTGCTTTCTTGTAGCAGGCACTCAGAGACTGGATATGGGAAGTGTTATGGAAAACTGGGAGGAGACACTAAACAGCACAGATGTAAGGTCAGGGCTATATGAAAAAAGGCTACTGTGCATAATCTCAGCCCTTGACGGAGAAGATATGGTGAAACGGTGACTTTAATTGCCATGGGACACAGATAAGCAGATGGTCCCATGGATAGACTGCTTTCCAGTTCTATAAATAGCTCAAGTTAATTTATGCAAGATCTTTTTCTTTTACAGCTATCTTCCAACATGTCAATATCTTTCTGGTAAGGAAGTATCCAGCAATGGAGCTGGAATGCAGGTCCTCTTTAAAGCCCCAGTATCACGTGGTAATGTTACAGCAAAAAAGCATCTGATCAAGTAACTCATGATTGAAAAGACAGGCTGTGACAGCCTGATCTCAATGCACCTTCATTTCAAAAATAACTGTTGAGTATCTGCAAGTCAGCTGGAATAATAGCTGTGAGAAGTAAGGAAGGCAGCACAGCTCTGAACGGGGTCAGGGAACTTCGTGCTGTTTCCCATCTTAGGCTGGCCAGCTGGAGTTTGTTTTGCAGGTCTCCTCTGCCTTCAGCTTTCACCTCCCCATTGCTGAGTGAGTTCCTTTGCTTACAGACAAATCTTATTGCTACAACCTATTGCTAATTACTGCTCTTTCTATCTGGTCCTGCACAGTTTTGCTTGTCACAGCTTTCCTCTTTCACTGCTAGCATGATCAGATTTGGTGGCTGCCTCTGTGAAGTTGCAGTGCTGGAAGATGTTTGCCTAGTTTAAGGCACCCAGGTTAACCTAACGCTGTTGGGGTCCTGCTTTCTGCCATCTCAGGGGTCTGGGTCTGGGCCTCATGTCTCATTATGCTTCATTTCTAGCCACAATAGGAAGAGATGAGTAGTCCTGGTGATGCTGGTGAAAAAAACACCTCCGAGTATCCTTTGCTCAGGCTGAGCAGCAAAAGCACTCATGGGTAAGTGACTGCAAGGGTTTAGGCTGCAGGTCCAGGAGAACCTGTTCATCTAGAAAGGGATCTGCCATCTCCTGAACCAGGTTGGCAGTGCAGCCCCTGCTTCTGCCTATGCAGCAGCTGCCAGCCTATAGTCTAGTCCCTTTGTATCTCAGGTTTTGCCTCTCTGACATTTGAACACCAGATGCTGCAGCTGTCTGGGCCCCTCCACATTGATGGAGCTTATTTCCCTCATTACTGGCCTTTCCCAGGCCTCCTGCTCAGTGTCTCTCTTGGCAGCTTCTGCAACGGAAACCTCACTTTTTGGTTCCTAACTTGGCTTGTCAGTCATTCAGGAAACCTCACCTTAGCAGACTTGGCTGAAGCTGTTATGTAGCATCGAGTATGAGATTCTCAGTGATATTTATGCTTTGTGTTTTTATGTTGTGCCATTTGTGCCTCATCCAAAGGACTCTTAGGAAAACCCGCTTTTAAGCAAGTACATCCAACATTGTGCAGTATTTAGTGATATAAATCAGCTGAGTCCAAGCAATCTTTATGTCTGGTTCTCCCTTGCTATTACATTGATCTAACAAAGTACTAGTAAATAAGAAATAAGCAGAGGACTTGCCAGGCTGCAAGTGCAAGTGCAGGGAGTATTTTAAGACAGAACTCTTTCTTTTCCCAACAGTAGCACAATATCCCCCGGTCCCACAGGAGAGCTGAGCCATCCCTTTGCTCACCCCCTGGACAGATAAATGAAAGTGTGGTGTAGGATCTGGAGAGTGACGGACTTTGTGCAATCTCAAGCTTGATACCAATCAAAACCAGCCACCAGAAACACTTATTGAATGATCGAGGTCCAGATCCTGCACCACAATAAATCTACCCCCTCAATTTGGATCAATAGGGATATTCCGGATTTACCTACATGTAATTTAGAGCAGATTTTGCACCCTGCTCATGAGCATTATGCCTTTCTCTACAGGAAGGAAGATTGTTTCTGACCTTACTTAAACTAAGCAGCTTTAATCGTTCAGCATGGAAACACCAAGACTGGGCTGGGGGCTGGGGACACAGACATGGGAATCCTATAATCTTTGCTTAAGTTGTAATGAAATTGTCCAGGATGAGAAGGAAACAGATGGATTCTGATTAATTTCTCACAAGTGTAGACCTCAGCATCCGATGTAACATATGTGGTGAGCAAATGTCACTCATGCCTCCAAAGTGCAGAAAATATCACTATTGTCAGGATATATTCATTGGCATATTGGCTGCTGAACTCCCAAGGGTATAAGGATGCTGTGCATTACATTGAGTCGTGAATTAAATATTCAGAGGCAGAGATACCTAACCCTTTCCTGTATGCCTCACTGGTTATCACAGTTGAACTTAATGAATTGCAATAGGAAGGGGAAGGGACATTCCCCCCCCTGCTTCTTTGCAAATCATTATTTACTGTGGAAGGAATATCAAGATGGCTTGATATTTCTGCTTTATACTGTTCAGTTGACTAGCAATACAGCCCGAGTTAGGGAAAATAATGCAGCTTTGAGCTGTAAATGAGCAACTGCACTACTTTGATCTCATACTGTTAGAAATCAGAGCCCAGCTCTGTTTGTGGAGTTGGTCTGGGTTTTGTCCCTTCTATAATCTGTTTCATGTAACTGCATATTTTTTAAAAAATGAAGTTCATTTATTGATTGCCACTATATTGTTTAAGGCAGGTAAGCATAAGAGGCCAGAGCTACTTGCTCTTGTCTCCTTGTAGACTTCAGAAGTGGAAGAAGCTATTCATGTGAGTAAAGTGGGGCCCCATCTGCGCCAAGGAAAGAGATTCATTACAGCTGACTTGTCCTGTTAGAATTACTGCCCCAGACTGCTTCTCAGAAAAGGATGTCACTAAGATATCTGCTACAGTATTTCATCACCAAACTTAGGAAACAAATACTGAGGAGTGGGGCTCCCATGTAGCTCCAGCTCTGCCCCTGGATGTGGCTCCCCTCTTTCAGTGAATCCCTCTGCAAAACCAAACAACGTGTACATTGGTGGTGTCTCTTCTAAAAGTGAATTCCTTATTGGAAAAAGGGAGGGGGGAAAATTATTTTGCTCTCTGCTTCATTATCTGTCAAAATTATATCTATCTTAACTTGCACATTTCCCTCTCCCCCATTGGCAAACTCTGCTGTGGCTCACACCACGGGCTGGTTAGTTTGTCTTCATGATCTCCTTTTTAACAAGTAAATGTATGTCTTCTTTTAGGGAAGATGAATCACCTCAGAAAGAGCTTTATATTTGATGTGGCAGATAGGGTTACGGAAAGTTTGAGACATCCACGTTTGCTATTGTACACTGGCTGAAACACACTCGCTCTTTCTCATGCTGCATTTTGTTTTGTTAGAAACTGAAGATGCAGCAAATCTCAATAATAGCTGGGACTACACTAAATGGCACCCATCTCCTGAAGTCATAACCTTCATTTTAATTAAGACCCCTAGATTTGGAAAACTTGACCTGAGCTGCTTTTTCACCATTTAATGTTGCAACCTATGTTGGCCTCCAGGCTTCTCTCTCCTTGTGAAGTGCAGCAATAATCTGCTTGACTTCTGTGCTCATTAGAGACAACTAGTAGTCTCTGTGCTTAAACATTTAAAAATTCTAATAGGACAATCAGACTTAGATTCCTCAGGAAGCTGACATGCACTTGAGTGTTGGTTTTGCTGAAATTCTGATTTTTTTTTTCTGAAATTGGTTGTTTCCAGTGGTTTTCACCTGTCGTTGCCTTAATTATGTGCCAGAAGGGAGGGAGCAACTTGTGTAGCTGCAAACTTTTTGAATAGCAATACTGTCCTTTGTCAGTTGGAGACTTCTGTTCACTTTTTCTGTGGTTCCTGACTGTGCGTTACTTGTTGTTTCCCCTCTGAAGCTGTTACCAGTACCAGTGGAACTAGGTTTGACTTGTCATGTCAAAACTGCACAAAGAAAAATCACATAAAATCTCTGCTGCTCTCCTAAACCACTAAACAAGGTCAGACTGGCTCTTTTCCCCTCTTGTTTTATCATGTGGTGCTTGAATTTGCTTGAAATACACATTCCCCTCTCATCTTTTTGCCATCCTGAAGACTAGAAGCTGCACTGGGACTCCTTGGTCCATAAGAGAGGTGACATTGCAAAGCTACATCAGGACTTTTCAACCTGGCTTGTGTTGTGTGAAAACCTCAGGGTCTCGTGATGCCGTGTCCCAGCTAAATGCATATTTTGCTGAATGGACCTACCTGCTGCTTTCCTCAGCAGAGGTTTTTGTGGATAACCAGGAAAGCCTGAAACCATACAAAGAGGTGAAGCCAAGGAGAGAGGTGGGAGATGGATTTATATGGAACTTAAAATGGTGGGTGTGCAGGTTTGTGTTAATTGTGAGGCTAAAGAGAAAAGGAATATACAACCAATACAGAAGTAGCTTGTGGCTAAAAATGATTCCTTGAATCAGTTTAGCTGAGAATATACTCAGTCAAGTGAAGCCATTTTCAAGGAGCAGCATGATGAGAACGGGACCTGAGTGCATGCTGCCTTTGTCTCTTCAGCTGAAGCATCGCACATGGAAGTCCCAGTTGTTGCTTCCTGCGTACAGCAGACCAGTCTAGATATTAAATTGGGGCATAATGATGAATGGAACTGTGGGATGTGTCTTGATTATCCCAGGTTTCTAATGTATAATTGAATTATTTTGGTAAGTATATTTCAAGCCCTTTGATTTCTGCCCTCTGTTTTTAATTACTCAGCCCCCTCTTGCCCTTGTGCATTATAATGCTGCTCATTAGCATTCAGTGAGACTACAGAAGTTTGACTTCTGAATAAAGTAGCGTACAAAAGGGAAGGGATGCTTTTTATCTTACCACTTAATAATTTAAATGGAACCTTTTTCTTTAATCAATGTTTAATAGTACAATAGTTGTTTATTTAAACTGTGCATTGCCTAATTTTGCAAATAAAAAAAGGGGAAGGACAAACACATTTAGAAATAATGAGCTTTGTAACTGTTAGAATCTTCAGAAGATTTAAAATATGTACAACACTTACTGTCGGTTCATCTCAACACAACAGTAACATGGGTCTTGGATGTATCTGTAACATTTATGCAGCGTTAAGTAGTGCAAGCCTATTTTTTATTTGAGGGAAGCAGAAAACCTTGCTAATTGCAAAACTGAAAGCTACTCAGCAGCGTTAATATTGTTGGCATGACTGCCAGCTGTGATGATTAGGATGTGTGACAGAGGGAGAGATAATTTGATCACAGGCCTGGGGACTAGAAGCTCCGGTGTCCTGCTCCTTCCCCATACACTTATGAAGACAAGGAAAAGACAGGGAGGGATCTAATTCAGCCCCACAATTCTCACATTTTCTGGTGGGAAGTCCTGCAAGTCACAGTGGATGCAGAAATAAGTGTAATGCCTGGCTCGGGGAGGGGAGCTGAAACCTAGGCATTAACTTGTCAGAGGAAATAGCTTTATAGGGGGTTAGAAATCAGGTGTGCGATGCTTGGTCTGTCACCAACAAAATGTGTCTTTGGATGGGACTCGGTCACTGTGGGTTGGCAACTGAGAACCTGAGCCACAGCAAGGTCAGGGGGACCCGCAGAACCTGACTTAAAAGAGATGAACTCAAGCATCCCTCCCTCTGCTCAGCTTCCTCATCTGTAAAACAGGAATTGATCAGGGATATCTTGAGGATTTAGAGATATCTGGAGACCGCTTTGGAGGCATTAAAACTAGTGAGCATAACATCTGCATTTCAAAGTACTCTTTGGACATCACTTAATTCATTTTGACAGCAGCCCTGCTCACGAAATGTGGCTGTGTCTGTTCTCTGGGTGGGAAAACTGAGTCTCAGGTCCATCTCTTAGACAGAGGTGGTTTGGAAGGGAAACATGAGCACAGGATAGCACCAGGTCAGGGAGAGCAGTGAACTCTTGTCTCCTGCAGCTCAGCAGCAGCTTGTAAGAGCACCCATGGCAGGCGAACTGCTCTGTTCACACATACCGGGGTGTGTATAGATCCTACATAATGTCTGTTTGAGTCCTGACCAACCTGCTTTCAACCAGTTGTTCCCCAGGCAGTTCCCCTTTTCCCTGCTGATTTGCCTCTTGTCCTCTAAATCTTTCCATTTCCCCCTAGAACACACAGTTCTTTCCCTTTTCCTAAGATCTGACAATTGTTTGTGCAAGCTTGAAGCTCCTTTCCCTCTCCACCTTTTCTCTTGTCCCCTTTTCTAGTCTTTGTGAAGGTTTGGAGGGGTGTTGTGTCAGGGACATCAGGCAAGAAGTTGTTAGCTCCACACATAAGGAATGAGACGGAGAGATGGGATCTGATGCTGTGGGGCTTGTTCCCTCCTATTTTAACTGAATCACAGCTGTTGATTAAAAGAGTGTAGCCGAGTTATGCTAACGTGAGATGAGGGAGAGCAAAGGCAGGGATTTGGATCCTTTCTTTCAGGCTAAATGAATTTATCCAAGGTGTGAGAGTCTGCTACTGTATTATTAATTTACAACAAACTGTGGTGTGAAGGCTACTGAGATTTTTCCTGGTTTTCACACGTGCACTGGAAAAGTTACACAGGGACAACTTGAAAGGCAATATGCAATTCCACATCAGTAACTGTGATAAAAGTAGCCTGCCCTGTTCCCCATGGCGTGTTTTCTGTGGTTCTTCCCATTGAAGGAATGACTTGTATCACAACAGCATTTAGGGTACGTAGCCAAGGTCAGCCCAGCATCGCACCGAGCTCGACCGTCACTCTGCCCTGTCTCACGCAAATGAGACTAATACCTATAGATACGTCAATGGCTCCCACTGGAGCACAGATTTAGACATCACTGTTTAAGGAAGCACCAGAGTTACAGGAAACATAGAGGGTGTAATGTGGGGTGATAAAGGTTGTACAGAAAGCCAGTGACAGAGCAAGAGCAGAATCCATTCCCCATTGGCTGGTGGAAAGCCTGCCGATGTGACCCCGGCTTTGCGGTTAAAAGCCCGGGCAGAATGCTTTTTCACTTAAACTAAATTTCTGAAGGTGATAACTTATTGATAACCTGTAGGGCTGCAGCATACGGGGCAGCAGCGATCCGATAGAGGGTAAAGTGCGGGGTTAACTTGTGACCCTGACCCTCTGCGCTCTTCTCAAGTTGCAGCTGCCTCCAAAGGATGCTGTGAACTCCGGCTGGGCTGCGAGCTGCAGAAACGTCTCTTTTTCTCTTTCCTCGGCTGAGCAGCGGCCACTCGGATGCTGAAATAAGGTCAGGGCTCGGCGGTTAAAAGCCCGGGCAGAAAGGGGGTGAGCAGCTCTGCCTCCGGAAGGCAGCGCAACCTTCCCCCGGAGCGAGAGGAGGAGGAGAGGGCACCGTGCCCAGACAGTTTTAGCTCTGCACTTAGCGTGGAGCCAGGGGAGAGGCGAAGGGAGGGAGGAGGGAGCCCCGCGGAGGTGGAAGAGAAAGCGAAGCCGTCGCGTTCTGCCTCCTTCCCCCGTCTCTGAAGAGGAGGAGTGGGAGGGGAGCTCAGAAGCCCCTTCGGGCTCCGTGCGGAGCATCCTCCTCGCGGCTCCGGATCCAGGTGCGCTCCCCGCTCTCCCGCGGACGATTCCTCCCCTTCCCGGCACCCTCGCTCCTTTCTCCGCGGCGCTTCAGCTCAGCCTCTCCCAGGTGGAGCCGGCGGCCAGGTAAGCGGTACCCGGGGAGAAGCATCGCGGGCTCCGCGGTGGAAACTGCGCTTATCGGGAGGGCGGCGGGGAACCGCGACTCCTCTGCTCCCCAAGAGGAGGGTCTCCCAGCCTCCTTGGGTTATTGGCGTTTTCGAGCGAGCCCTGCGGGCTGGGCGAGCTCGGGAGTGGGACCGGGGGAGCGGCGGTGCCCAACACCTCCAGGGGTTGTGTTAGGGCTAAATGTATCTACGAACATCTCTGTGAGTGGTTCACTTGCTGCCACAGTCGTTTTAGCGAGGAAGGTGTCACTAGCAAAGCGACAAGCTTGCTTTGCAGAGACCACCCTTACTTTTATTTTTATTTTTTTCCTTTTTAGATATGTTTTTAACTTTGGCTACTGATTTTATAGCTCCTGAAATACCAACTGATCTGGATAATAAAAGTTTCTCACCACTGGCACTTTTACATTTTTGAGTGGGAGATCTTGAAGGTTTACTTTCTTTAAAATAGAGCTCTAACAATGCCCACTCCTTGCAGTGACCAAGTGTTATTTCCTCACCCCACCAACTTCACTTTGACAGAAAAAAAAAGAGCTGGAAATAGAGATGCGACTTGTCTTTCAACAAGTTGCTTTATTTCCTGCTCCAGCAATACCCTCTAAGACTCTCGTTCATTGTTGTTATGTAGATGATGTGATATGCGTGATGTTAAACCTGCAGTCACTGGGGATTAATGCATGGGCATGACATCACCAGCAGCCAATGAGGTGATGGGTTTGGACATGTACTGACCCAAACTGGCTTCCAAACTGTTGTGGTGATCCTGCTGCGAAGGAATTTTGCAAGTTTTGACAAACATAGTTTCGTAGCAGAGTTTCATTGTGTTTCTCAGTCTTGTGCCCTCCTCTGGCACAGGCATCCTTTACTGTATAACCATGTGTGTGTGCTTAGGCTGGTTGATCAAGGGTTTTGCTTCTTGGAAGAGGTTGTTGAAAAAGGACGTGTTGGTTCCCTGGTACAGAGAGAGATGATGTGAATGAGCTGATTGCTGTCAGGATATAAACAGCCAAAGACTTCTCAGCCTTTGTGGCAGGAAAGCCGCCCGAACAACGTGTTTGAGCACACTGTGGATTTACCTGTAGCAAATTGCTTCCGTATTGCTTGGAGTAGAGCTCACGTGGAGGTAGGTGCTGACTCTGTGTTAGGGGAGTGAGGAGGGAAATTGTGCAACCAGATGGATGCTGCAGTATCTGTCGAGGCAGGAAAGCACCTTTCCCTGTGCTGTGCTAATGGCTCCTGTTGCGCTCTTGCCTTCACCCCAGGACCTTGGTGCCTCCATGCTGCCAAAGTCTAGCAGGTTTGAAGCCCTTGGCCTCGGTTCCTGTCACATTGCTGTAGGGTTGCTCAAAAACTCAGCTGTCTTGGGTAGCTTTTTCAGAATCACAACAGATGTTGCTGAGCATGGTCTGGCTCCAGAAATGTGCGTTTCCGAGTTCAGGCTGCCTCTTTGTCTGATGTTTCCTTAATCTTCGTAAGTTTGCTGAAGAGTCATTCACTCCCCACAGGTCAGTTGGGGGCTTCCCTGCTGGCTGTGTGAGACCCTTAGTGTCCCTATCACAAACATTAGCACACAAATCAGTTATGATAGCTTAAACATTTTCTGTTTGCTAGAGTTCTTAGTTTTAAATGTAAATTTTTGGGTTCAGAGTTCATCCCTGAAGTCTTTTAATATTTTTGTATGTAATTTATATGTACATATGCACATGCACTCCCCTATCAGTGTGATGGCATCAATAGCCATTTATACTGAGGGAGCCACATAGAATATTAGCAGTACAACCGACATGCCTCAGAGGTGTGTATGATTCTTGTGCCTTCAGTGCCAAGATGATGTGACAGGATACGTCTAATGAATTACCTTTAAATTAGAAAGCAGTAAACAAGCCATTATTGGATTAGGGGGATATTAAAATTAGAAGAATGTTACCGTCTTTCGAAATCCTGTGCCATATTTTTACTAGCTAGAAAATGACATGGGTTACTGCAGAGAGAGAGGGTCTCAAGAGAACTGTAATGATTTTCATCTGTGTGAAATAGATTTTTTTTTAATGCTCTTACTATCTTATGTTTAGATGATGCTGTGCCAGATGTCTTTTTTTTTACCTTCTAGTTTCATACTGATCTTTGCTCTCTTTTTTTCTGAGCATCTTCAGTGCTTGTGGAAGTTACAGGTTTGATGTACTCTCACAGCTAAAAGCTCCTAATTATTGAAGAAAACACAGGCAAAATGATACAAGAGGCTTGGTGATAGATTTCAGTCCAATACTGAAGAGCTTTCTCCCTGGTGCTGAGGTAGTCTGGGTCCACGCCATTTATTCCGTGGCCCCTTTCCTCAGATGCCTAGAAGTCTGCCCCAGCTCTGGTAGTTCTGGGGTATGATCTAAATTGCACAAAAAGATTCCCATTGACTTCATTTTTCGGTATAGATTTACATAAATTTCTAAGAGACAGATTAAATCCACCAGTTCTGGTCACACATCTCACTGTGCGGATGTTACCTGGTATTGCCTTCCAGATGTGATCTCTCTGGGTTAGATCTGAATTGGCAACTAGTTGGTCATACTCGTGTGGAGCAGCTCCTGCTCTCCCCACGCCAACCTTTTATTAATCTAAGGCCAGCACCTGCTGTCCTCTCCCAGGCAACCTGCCCAGTTAAGGACTGGGCTTTGAGTGAAAAGGGCAGGATTTGGCCAGTATCCCTCATGTGTTAGAAAAAAAAAATGTACATTTAAGAGGTAAACAGTAAAATATTTGATGGAAAGCAACTAAATCTCAGGTTCATGTAAAAAAACCCAACATTTTCTTGTGCAATCTTGAAATCACTGCCTCCATGCACAGACATCATGCTGCGTTGGCCAGTGAAAATCTGAGTTCTTAATCTACACCCAAACCTGAATACGTAGATACTAGAAATTATTTTATTTGGAATATCAAACTTTACTAACACCATAAGACAAATCTTTTATTCTTTTAAATCACTAGCAATATGAATATGGAGAGGCAAGATGCCTTGGAGTGCTAATCCTTGTTCCAGTCTCCCGAGGAAAGTCGGAGAACACTGTTTTTTCTTGGATTTTGGAAGCACATTCAGAATAAAGAGCTTTCCTATATGTGTGCTTTTCATCCAAGGTATTGGATTTTCCTTGTCTCACTCTCACAGTTTATGGCCCTGGGACTCCTTGCCCCCTCTCAAGGTCTAGCAGGAGAACTTCCTCAGCATCTCTTTTTCTCTTTGAAAAATTTGATAACCATCATGCAAGCGGTTGTTTTGAAGTCAGTGCCAACCCTGCAGATCAGAAGATCACAGAACACTTTCACTTGAGGTGAGGCAGAGCAATCTGAGCTGCTTTACAGTGACAAAGCATCCTGAATACTTGCAAGCTATGGGGATTTCTATTGGTCTGTGTCACTGAAGCCTCTTTACTATGCTGAAGAGGCTTATAAGGAGGAACAAAGGACTGTGGATTTCACCAATTTTGCTTTATTTTATATTTCCCAGCTATTATTTTGGAAAGGCTGTGAGCCAAAAGACCGATTTTCTCAAACTTGGTACAACTGTGCTAGAGTAAGGCTCAAATGAAGGAAAGTAGTAGCAGGTATCTCAGTGACTCAGAAGGTGACCTGTTGTTTTTATTGCCCCTTCTGTTGTGTTTCAATTTCAGTTACACTTTACAGGGAACATCTGTGGAATAGAAACTCTGGTGGGGTCAGGACTTTCTCCTCAAAAAGATATTTCCCTCTGCACAGCATCAGTAACAAGTTCTTTCCTCCATCCTTTAAAATAATAGATGTGTTACCAGTCTGGTTAAAGAACTTAGTTCCCAGCCCCTGAAGGAGAGCTCTTGCCCCTTTCTGTTCTCCAGTTAGTCACTTGAAATCACGACTTAGTCGTGCGTTACATCCTTCTGAACCAAGGGATGCGGCATAACAGGAATCAGCCTAGCCTTGCTGGTTCCAGAAGCAACTAACCCCTTAGGACAGAGCAGGACTCTGATGCTTTAGAATTCGTAGGCTTTTTCTAGTATGCAAGAAACTGCTAACTATACCAGAAGAATCTGAGTTGTGTCTAGACATGGATAGACCAGTTAATGTGAGTTCTTGTAGATTTTTAAAAACAAATGGCTAATCTCAGGTTCATATTTCTGTAATTTAGGTTATTGATTAATGTATTTGTGTTTCTTAAACTGTGTGCTGATTTCCCATTTAGTGCATATTGCAGAGCTTTAATCTCAGTGTAAGAGGGAAAAGGAGAAATTTTAGTTGTTATAAGCAGCATTGAGTGGTTAGCGATTTTTCTTTTCAACAAAATTAAATGAGCTTCTGGTTTTTGAGTGAGTTCAGTGTCACCTCAGTTATTCTGTGAGAAATTTGGAAATTCTTAATTGATAGGTTATCCAGCCTTTCATATGTTCATTCCTGGGCTTTATATATATTGCAAGTTCATAAAGATTCCAGCATACTTTCTGTGCATGTATAATTAAGGAGTAACTGTACTTTGGTGTCATTTGCTGTATTATCTAGACTCTAGTTATAGGGACAATGGTATTTCATGTTGTCGTCTTCAAGCAGGAACATCCCTGCATGAATGAATCTCTTTGAAGGACCAGGCTGTGGCTGTTTTAGTCCAGAGAACATAGTTACCATTCTTCAGTGAGAATTATGTGTTTATGATAGTCTGATCAGCAAATACTAGTGCATTGCAGATGTAGATATATTGTGAAGTACAGCGGTTTACATTAATAGGAAGAATTTATCTTGTTGCACTATTGAATTTATGATGCTAAGCTGTTTTCCTGTTTCAAAAATGTTATATTGCAGTGAGCTGATATCAGGGTGATAAAATAAATGTTTCTTTTTTAATTTAAGCCACTGTGACATGCTAGTAATGTTGGAGACAAGAAGAGAAATGCTTTATTTCAGAAATGAATATAATGCAACCATATTATAATTTCCTAGCAAGATTCATTTAACTTTGACTCCTAAATGAAACTTCTTGTTTTATTTAATCTAGAAGACAGATACGGTTGAGATCTATAACGGAAGTATGCTTTTGGACACAAGCCGTGGGGTTAATGTGCCCTTCTTAAATTAAGTCTTTGGGATGCTTTGTTTCCTGTAATTCTGAAAACGAAAGAGAGACGCTATAGTTGTTAGTGATGGTCCTTTTGCTGGGCATTCAGGCAGCCCAAACTCCTTGCTGGTTTCCTTCCTATTTCCTAGCAAATGCTCAGTGGATAGGTTTACCAGGAAGGGAGGAGGGGTCACCTCTCTTTCTCCTTGCTGTTATCACCTCTTTTGGCCATTGCTAGGGGGACTGTGCCCATGCCAGGTCTGTATTCAGGTTACCTGGTTGCCCTATTCCTAGAAAAAGCAGTAAGAGTGTGAAGGAAGAATTTGTGACGCCCCACAACTCTTCCACTGCCACCTGTGTGCGCTACATGCATCAGCTCTTGCGAGAGACTGGCTGAGTCTCTTTGAAACGCTCCCTGGGTTGTGCCTGGTCAAGCACTTGGGGAAGGGGAATCTCGTTGCGCACACTGACAGCTGAGCAGAGAGAAGGCTGTTGTGGCTGATCTGCCCTGAAACCCAGCGCGGGGGCCACAGCGCTTCTTCCTCCCCAAGGGAAATGGGATGCAGTGAGGCAGCGATGTTAACATTGATCAGGTGGCATTGTTATTAGAGGCTAAATCTTTTCCTCTTTGTATGCAGCTGTACCTCACTCCTTGAGTATTTTACTGCTTCCACTGGAATTGTCCCAGCATGAACACAGGTAGCTGTAAAAGACTGATCCTGACTGTCTGATGGGCTCGTGTTGACTGCAGTACTATTAGCACTGAGCGCTGTCAGTTTAATGACTGTGAAGCACCACGGTTAGAAGTCAAGTGCTATAAAATTTTCCCCAAACACGTTAACAGCAGTGAGTGGTCTTGCACATAAAATAGGCCATTGAATCTGAAAAAAAGGCTTAGTAATTCTGTGGAATACACAAAGATTGTCATATGCATGTATTCCTGTAACGTTTCTAAGTAAGTTAAACAGTGTCTCTGAACCTTTGAGGTAATATCCATTATTTGGAAAGATATAAGAGAGTAGTTGACACTGCCTTATTTAGCTGAAAGGCACTACTGGGGTAACAAACTGTGGAAATATCTATCAGTTACAGGGTGTGTAGACTTAACTGGTGCTGAGGGGGGGAAGAAGCAAACTAACTATTTTACTACTAAATTATCCCCATATATTTGGTGTGCTGCTAAAATGATTAATTCTGCTTTTGTTATTTACATATCTGTTTCTGTTCAGTGACCATTAAAAGAACAACGTTTTGTTAGGAGAAGTTGCTTTTAAAAACCTCCACTGATTCTTTTGATCTAAGAGAACATTGGGTAAAAAGGATTCTCTTTCCTTTACGACAGCAAATTGACATGGAGGAATGGATCAGAGGTGAAGCGGGGCAGTTTCTGGTAGAATTAGTGTAACCTTCCACCTGAGAAATGAATAGGTTCATTTGGTTTGTTAAGTGTTGGAAATTAATTGGTATTGAGCTTATTTACACAGTTGATAGCGTTTCCCTACAGAACATTTCCTTCCCAAAGATGGTTCTAATGTATTTTTGTGATATATATTTAGGTTTAACAATAGAATAGACATAGAAGCCTTAAACCTTTAGGGGTAATGAGTGTTTATAACTCTGAAAAGGGTGCAGCAACTTTAAATACAGTTCCTTGCTCTGCCAGTGTGCATCATTCACCTACAAGAACCTTCAAGTTATGCTTGCTCTCTAGTTGCACCCCAGGCTGAGACGAGCTGTGTCGAGCAGGTGAACAGGTTGCTGCATTCACCTAGCATCTCTGCAGATGGCTGTAAGAATGAGAAGGAACTTCAGGTATTTTCAGCAAAACTCTTGGTTTTTGCATATGTTACACATTCTTCTTCTTGAGCTGAGTCTTCAGCAATGTATAAACTGTTATTGTAAGATCTCGTTTGGAAATGTAGTGGAGACTGGCAGTTATTTGTAATTCACATATTTGGAATATAAACAATCGTATTATGGCTGAAAACTTGATATGCCCTCGGTGTTTTCCTCCTCTAAGAGGAAAAATAAAAACTGAATAAGGTAAAACTGATCTTGTTTTAAATGCCTTTTCCTACAGTAGTAACATCTTGTTACAGTTAATAAGCATTGTTGTCTTTTGTTTAAATTCTTTGTTACAGAGGCTTAGAGCAAAAGGGTTTTACTAAAAAAAATGCTACCTTCTCTGAAATGTCTGTCTGATAACAGTCTTTAAGATTTAAGAATAATACTAATACTGTAAAATAATCAGTTTAAAAATGAATTATTATATATAATAAATTGGAGGGCAAATGGAAAAATCTACATCCTCCAAAGAAATGTAGTGTGTTTCTTTAAATATCCAAGTAATTTTTCCTTCTATACTTCCACCCTGAAGACAAAAATAATATCAAATCCTGTTCAGGTTGTACTTAAATATGACCAAACTGATAATTACATTATTATAGAGAAGGGCAGGATAGCTGGAGGATATGTACAAGGTGCATTAGTCCCACAAATAGAAGCTGATTTACTTATTGATAGTAGAGACACGTTTTAGTCACTTTATAGAATTAACAATTGATCAGCTTGTTAGGTTCTAGTTCTTCATAAGCACAGCATGTTTATTCATTATTGTCATTACATGGTGCAAGCAGCTGAGGTCATGATTAGCAAGGCAAAATCTAAAAATATTTAGGCTTGCTTAAATATAACTTTTGCAAAAGGCAGTTTTTGAGCAATGCACTGATTCTCACATTTCAGAAATAAGTATAACTGATACCTGCCTGGTTAATTTGCATTTCATTTACGTTTTTCAGAACCATCGGATCTATTTGTTTTCCAAATGCTGGTGATTCAGGCTTGTAAAAGTGTAATAAGATGGGCCACATAAAAGTATTACTCTCAAATTGGCTCGGTCACTGTAAATATACACCGATATATAGTATTGCAACCGATAAACTAAACATGCTGCTGGAGGAGAATGGAAAGATGTTATTCCAATAAAAATATTCATGACTGTTTGTTACTAAATGTAAGTTATATTTTCTAAATCAGCATTGACTTAAGCTTGAGCAAACTCGATAGCAAAAATTCCCACAGAGGCTTCTCCTGCTCCATATGACTAATATATTAAAGAAGATAAATAGTCATTTTTAAAATTTATTACACAGTAGGATTGAACACAAGAGGAAACCATTTTACAAACCTGAAAGCTAAGGTCACCCTGAGAAGAAAAGGACACTTAAGATGACTAGAAAAAGTCTGCTTCCTCAAGAAACTGAGATTCAAAGTTTACTCTTTATATGGTGTCTTTTATAAAGCTTTAGAATCCCAGGTGTAAAGCTGGAGTCTGTTTTGATGTGCAAATATTTCAAAACTGTATAGTGGATGGGCATTTAGACACTTGCATCTAAACCAGTGCTACCGATTAGCTCTCTTTATTCATTATGAACTGTGAAGCTTTTTGACAGTGGTTTTTATAGTACATTTCAGTATAAGGGATGAACTCTACAATGTTTCATTGAGCTTTTCTAATAGTTTTTAATAGTTTTCTGCCTTGTCCTTCTCTATTTAATATCTCTTACCTGTATTTTAGTCGTACAGAACACCATTAAGCCTCTGGTTCATAATTCAGACTTCAAGATGCATGAAAATGCTCAATAACATTTTCTCAGGGCTTGTTAATAAAGTTAATGAATTATTTTTCTAGTAGGCTGTCTTATCTTAGCTAATACTGCTTGCTTGTTGGAGCTGTAGCAAATCAGGACCACATTGATTTTCTTTAAGAGATGAATAATGAAAGATATACGTTCTTAAATATGTAGATAAAGATAAGTGACTTAATTAAAAAAATATCAGTGGAAGGTAGTAAGATGAATTAGCTGTTTTATTTTGTTGTATATGTCGATATGCTGTAACATAACCTGGAGTATTGCATAAAAGCCATTTATGATACCCTTTTCTTTAATTTTCAGTGTGATTTCATAGTCTCTTCAATTGCTTATTCTTCTGGAAATTGCTTATGTATTTGGAATGATAAATTCTTGGAACTGCATGCCCCAGCTTCAGCTTAGGTAGGCCTTGACTCTGCAGATGTTTCACGTCCAGTGCAGTGTAGCCTGATGAAAATAGTTCTACTCTGATCAATAGAAATGTTTACTGGCTTTGTCTTCTGTGGTGGAAGTCAGGTTACGAGCTGATTGTTTTTCCAGTGAATGGCAAATTCTACTCTTTGACCACATGTGCTATGAGTATCAGAGCTGGCAAAATTCCAGACTAAATTGCTTGCTATTTTTTGACTAGCTTTACAAATTATGCATGATGAAATGGGAATCTCGGAGCTGCTGTCTTTCATCTGATGTTGCTTTTGATGTCGCGTAGCTCTCGTCAGAGTACAGAACACAGAGGAGGAGCTGTTAGGAGGAGCTGCTCTATTAAGACATACTAGTTGATCATATTAAAGGAGGAGATAAATGGTGTTCTACAGGAAGGGCTGCTCTGTGTCAGAAACTCTCTTGTTCTTTTTTTTTTTTGTCTCATGTAATAGAGCAAGCACCCACACAAATTCCACCTGTGGAACAGTTGTGTGTAGTACTGTGCCTTGAATAAACCTTTCACAGTTCTTATGCTCAAATTCTAAGTGACTTCCAAGTCATGCTGGTTTTCAAGCTTCAGGAGCCTGTTTTTCAGAATATATTTTCAAATCTCAGTGTAGCTACAAATACATCATTTGACAAGCATGGCTGAGCTTCTGCTTCGGGTCTTTGGGTCACTGCTCTTCTGTTGCAAATGCATTGTCTAACGGTTGTTTTGAAAGTTAGTTATTTCTATCTTTTCTAGGCATTTCCTTTAGCTTTCTGGGGTAAGACAACAGCTTGGTCCACAAAGATTTTCAGACTCTGCCTTCTCCTAATGACTTATGGCTGTCCTGTTTGAAGTAATTCAGCAGGGTGGTTGGAAAGAGGGGTGTGTTTTAAGTAGGCTACACTTGTAATGGGAAAGAGCAGGAGAGAGACTTTATAAAAAAGTCTGCATAAGAATCTTTAGTAGATAGGACGTGAGTGGAGAAGTCTGTTAGGATATCTCTGTAGAGCTTTCATGAGTCAGTTTGACAATACAGTGTGTGATATAGGCAGACAAATTTTACCCTTTAAGGTTCTACCCAGTAACACCCTGCCAAAAGGTGAAGGGACGAGGCTAGATGGGTGCCTCATGCTCTACTTTATTAATTTTGTCTTGCTTCAGTTTTTGATTAAACGTAATACTTGTGTCAATGAAATGAGTAGCAAACACCTGCCACATTATAGATTTTGCTGTGTTAGGAGTAACGAATGGGAGCCGGTGTTTCTCATTCAGAAGACTGCCAGGATCAAAGATGTAAATAAGAGCAAAGGAAAATTAACTGCAAACCTGTCAAGTCTGTTCTGTCTGTCTTTTTATTACATGGTGCTCAGCAGATCTTTCATAGAGGTGGTATAAAAAAATCTTGTTCTTTGTGCAAATTCAGTTGAAACCTACCCAGTCACATTGGAGATGCTGTTAGTGGCATTCCATGCCAGGGAAGCAGCCTCTGGATTTTGGTTTTCACCAACATTTTGGCTTTTGCTCAGCACTGTGTAACACATACGGAGCATGTGGTTGTGGTTGTCTGCTTTAAGACATAAGTCTTAGGAGACAGGAGGGCCAGAGGTCTCTGGTGGATGAAAGCTCCAAGGGCTCCCAGGCACAGCTCTACAGCTGCATCTAGCCTGATGCAATGGAGCTTTAGTCAGGCTTGAGCACCATATTCAGAGAACTCTGCTAACTTAGTATAGATCCCAGCACAGAGCAACAATGACAATGCTTCAGTACCTGAAGGGGGTGTACAAGAAAGCCATGTAGTGGCAGGACTAGAGGGAATGGCTATAAATTGGAGAGGGGAAGATTTAGACTGGACATAAGGAGGAAATTCTTCACAGTGAGGGTTGTGAGGCACTGGCCCAGGTTACTCGGAGAGTGGTGGCTTCCCCATTCCTGGAGGTGTTCAAGGCCAGGTTGGATGGGACTTTGGAAGCCTGATCTGGTGGGAGGTATCCTTGCCCATGGCAGGTAGGTTGGACCTGGATTATCTTTAAGGTCCCTTCCAACTCAAACTATTATATGATTCTAAACCCCATCTTGCTATCTCCTCTGTGCAACACTTGCATTTCTAGCCTGCATGCTGGCAAGTAGCATGCAGGTCTTGGCTCTTTATGCAACAGCCAGCCTGCTCTTGATATCTGCCTGCGCTTCTGTGTTTCTGTTGGAAGAGGGGACACTGCTGTTAAATGATCTGTTTAACATTAAATGCTCCTGAATGGAGAACAGGAAGCTTCAGAAAATAATACTTTCCAGGTAGGGTGGCTATGACAGGAATGTTCATTATTAAATCAGAAATTTTTGATATTCTTGAAGACCAGATGCCGAGATCTTAATATTAAAAAGGCAATAGATTAGTTTGCACTATTGCTATTCTCAGGTAATAAGTTGGATGTGCTGTTGCAAGCAGAGAAATAATTAGGAATTCCTCTACAATTGAACAGTTAAATAAAACAGGAGAAAACTATAGTTTAAGAAGCCAACTGTCTTTGACTGGAATGCAAAAATAATTAAAAATGGTAAACCACAACCTCCAACAGACATTTAGTCGGTTTTGTGCAGTAGTGTCAGTATACCAAGCAAGTTATGCTGTATTCCTGACACACAGATCCTATAAACCGATTCATATTCACAAATACCTTCTCAAAATTGAAGAGTCTGAATGAAGCTGAACATCTAAATACCCAAGTATTTATTCTATTTACTCAAAGCCATAAGCTTAGAAAACCAAAAATGACCAGGATGGTGAAATAGGGGTGGTTTCACTCTCTCAAAAATGTCCTCTGGGTGCTCACCAAACAGTATCCGTGAGCACAGAAGGGAGTTTTGACAAATTTCTGTGAATTTTAAGGGAGGGTAGAGATGGGCAGGACTCCAACCCTGTCTGAAAGTTAAAATATTAGACCAAATTGGCAGTAGATAGCTATGAAAATACACTAGGCATGAAACAGCACTAGGTAGAGCTTTAAGTAAAAGACCTGTATATTTCTCTTTGCATGCAGTGGTACCCTCTGGTGAATGAAGATTTGGTTACCTGCAGCATCTCTTGTTAATCTTGGCCAAAATGGTTGTCTGCTTCGAGGAAGCGGTTGCGCTTGGAGTAAAGATAATATAAACACAGTAAGTGATTTTTCCATCTTTTTTTTTTACTGTTGCTGTTTTTCTATTTAATTAGTGACCACTACTCAAGTAAAAGGCCTAACGAATTCCAGCTATGGTCTCTGAAAAGTAGTGCATTTTTAATCTAAAGCAGTCCTATGACTGTCATTGCTAATGGTCTTCTTTCATTTTGTGTGGCTGTCTTGCCTAGTGCCAGGCTGTGGAAATGCTTTGTGCAATAACCTTAGAGTTTGAATCAATGATGCAATCACTCCATAGGCCTCTTTAAAAATGTATCTCACAGTGCAGGAAACTCAGATGGGAACAGTTAAAGTGCGAGAGTTTCACTTTTGTGTTCCAGTTCATCAATCTTTAAAGAGACACTAGTAGGTCAGACGGGTCTAGCACTGATCGATTCACAAGAAGAATCCTTTTTTAAAGTGAATCACAATTCCTCTCCAATAGGCAATTGAAAAAACCCCAACCCAAATAAAAAAAATACAGCCACTGGAGTCCTGATGGGGTAGTACTTAATTAGCTCAGCCCCTCACACATTCTTTAGTTACTCGCCCCTTAGAATCCAAAATCCAGTCTGATCTGTTTCTTTACAGCCCATTAATTTTGGTTCATGTAACTCTTGCTGGATATCAGCACTTGCATTTTATAGCGCCTGCAATCAAGAAGGGCATCTCTCTTTGGCTCAGAGGATAGGTTCCCTGCAAAAGGATAACAACAAAGCACGTCTGTCCTCCAGCCTTCTTACTGAAGGCTTGTTGCCACTAAACTGCACCTTAGCAACACAGTGGACCTTGTCTTGTCACCACCCTGAAGGGCAAATATCTGTTGAACAGTGATTCAACAACAGAGCAAGAGCAGTTGTCTCGGGATCTAGCAAAGCATCCATGCATTTGAGTTACAACCAGTGTACCAGTAAAGGTGTATGTGGCAATACGGTAAAAGTAAATGAGGCATGTTGAGCGTGTATTTTAATGGGATTATTGGCAGGGAAAGTTACTGGAAAGTTATATGTGAGATGGAGAGAGTCTGTCTAGTTGTGTTGCCTATCTGAAAACACAGAAAGGCTTTATCTGCTGAGACATTCTGTACCGGTTGCTAATTCTAATATGACTGAAATTCAGAAGTTGCCCTCTTTGTTATAGATAAGTTTGGGTAGTGTTTCTTTTAGGACAGTATTCACGATTCACCTGCTCAGAAATAGAAAAAAATGTATATTGTGGGGATCTGAAAGACAAGGTCCTATGAATAGTTGGAGATCAGAGAAATGAGAGACTCCTGAAATCTGTTTCCTTAAAAATAAAATGAAGTTCTGCAGAAATGAGCGTCCACCCAAGGTGGCTCAGAATACTGATTCCTATTCAGATGCCAATATTTGTAACACCAGGAAGCACAAGTAAATATACAACCAAGCCAACTGTATTTCTGTGGATCTGTAGATGTTTTTTTCTTAAAGTCCCAGTTACCTGGATAAAAATAATTGAAGATTTTTCTTTTCTGTTTTCTAATTATTTTTAAGAGAATTAATAGTTCTCTAGCAGTGATGAAAAGCTGATTAAAAGCTCACTGTTGTCTACCCTGAAAATAAGCAATCAACAATTTATTACTTTCAACAGATCTCACATCTTTGATGCAACAATAATTGCCTTCAAGTGATGCAGGGAAAGTGGGGGGATCTCATTCTTCATTTCCAACCCTAAGCATTTCAAGGCATAATCAAGATTATGCCACTTAACCTCTCTCCAGCACCTCCCATCAATCACGCACATGATTATGTGATCATTAAATGGCTCATGCATGACTGAAGGGGCAATAGAAAAGTAAAAATCCATCCTTGGCAGTGTGAGAACTGGAAGTGTAAAGTTCAGCCTTCTCTGAGCTTTGTTCTAAAAGAAAATTCATTAAAAACAAACAAACAAACAAACACACACAAATAAAAAGGTTTCTAGCTTTAGCCATGAAGAGGACTTGCTGTTGCCCTGTCCAAGTCTAGCTGTGGTCTTATTTCAGTCACAGTAACTGAGCCTCCTGTATGGAAATATGTTGTCACTTCAGCTGTGACAGATGCTGGAAGGAGGACCCTCTGACAGTTCAGGTGCTTGAAGGGGAACCACAGTGCTAACACCTCCTCTTACTGTTTCTGATCTTTTTCTGTTATCAGTTTGCTGTGGCTGCTGCTGTCCTGTCTTGGCTGTGCAGCAATGGGAAAGAGTCTAGGACTAGTCTCCTAGACTATCCCTCAGCACCTTTTGAGTTTTGCTCCTTTTTCACTGCAACAGGAGCCAGAGCCCTATCTGGCTTCCTCATGCCTGGGAAGGGATGAAAATTGCAGCCAGCAGATGATTAACCTGCTCTGAACAGGGAGACCTTTTTCTGCCATTGATCACTACATAACCAAGGTGGGTGTCTCTCTCTGCCTGCCAACCATTCTCTTGGTGCTCACACACATGCTGCTGCCAAGCAAGTGAACTTCCCAGAGGAGGCAAGGAGAGACACTATGCAAAGAAGAAACAGAGAGCCTGAGAAGAGACAAGGACAGAGGCCTGAAGGATTGGGCTGGAAGAGGAAAACATGAAGGTATTCACTTCTGGAGGTGAGGAGGCAAAATGTAAATTATGAGACTTCTGAAATTCTCTTGCATTGGGGCATGCAGAACTCAGACTGCTAGAAACAACAGCAACAAAAAAAGAGATCGTGTTACCTTATATATTCACATTGGAATCTGGATTTTTTCTGGTTACAAGAAGAAAGACAAGGACCTGCAGGAGAGAGGTAGAGTCACTCCATGTACATGTCAGTGATCTGCCAGGGCAACTGAATGAGCTAGGGCATGCTGCTTACACATCACAAATGATGCATCTTTTTGAGATCCGTCCACTTCTTAAATTTGCTTTTTCTTCTGGCAGTGGAATATCGATTCCAGGGCCACAGGACCAATGGCTCAGGAGATAATTAACAGATACATCTATTTGCTCATTTTTCTTCCTGACTCATTAGTAGGCTGCTGTCAGGGATTAGAAAACCTTATCTGACACCAGGTACCTGAAGAGTGCAATATGAACAGCGTACAGCTACGGCCTCACCCAAGTCTCTCGAACTTGAAGAGAGCTAAACCTAATTGAGCCATACCCATACTGGGATTGTGGTGCTCCGCTTAGCTCCAAACAAGCAGGTACTTCTCTATGGTACAATCTGAGCAGAGATTAGAGTTCGAGTATCAAGACCAGTGCTATCAGTTATCCCTGATAAGGACAGTGCTGTGTACAGTGTTAGTGTGGTCAGTACTTCCATCCAGGGTGATGTTCCCACACCACAGGAAAATAAATACAGCTTTGAGCTTGGTTGTGAAGATGCTTTTGTTCATTTAACTAGAATTAAGATTGAACCAGATTGGTTTCTCCTTTAAAGTATAAGTTTTTATTGACTGAACTGCACGTCTTCATGCCGTACAAATGCCTTATCAGCTCATTAGCAATATTTTGTCTCTGTCATTCAGTTACAGAAAGTGAAGTAACAGTTCCTGAACTGATGGGTCAGGAACCCAGTTCTGGAACTTTCCTGTTCAGTACAGCAACGATTTATTTTTAAAAATAATTTGAGAAGCAAGTTCCAATAAGCAAACTGTTTTCTAACACTGACTAAAAAGCTTGTCCCATAGCATGGAAGTCAACTGATGAAAAAAAGATCAAGAAGCTGGGTTATAGCTCTTTGCTTTATATGTCTCCCTTCCTGTGCAAGTTTTGCCTCTCACTATTGTCACAAGAGAATCTGTGTTAGGAGAGAATTTTCAACCAACCTGAAACTAGCTGTGTTATCTTTGTACAAAAATGGGAATATAAAAAATGTTACCTTTCAATTTGCTATTAGTTATCCTACATACTATCCCAAGACTGACAGAGAGAACAGAGAGAACACACCACAAGACATTTTGCTATGGGCTTACGTAGTTGATAACACAGGTGTCAAAAATGTGCGTTCAGCCCATAATTACACTTCTGGAAACTCAGTCCTGTATTTATGAAATGCTTTTCCTTAGAATCTTTTAATAATTAGCTAATGAGTCCCAAGTGGAACAATTATCCCATATACCCAAACAGTTGGGATACTTCATCAGCCAATGTGCTTCCACTGCTCATAAAGCATGTTTGTGTTCCAAAATCAAATCTAGCTGTTCTGTCCTTTCCTCTTGGGGTGTTTTTATGAATTGAAACAAAAGCAGGGACCAGATTACATAAGTGACACAGAAATGGGCAGATCCAGTTGCAGGCAGCATCAGGGAAGCGTGAGTGGACATGCTGTAGCTATTTACTCTGAACAAGATGCTTCAGGAAATAAGAATACAATATAGTATTCTAATGCAGTAGAATCAGAAAGAACCCAATTTGGTTGCACAAGGACCTTCAGGACCACCAGAAAGATATCTAAATTTAACACAAGCTGACCATGTCTGCATGAAAAATATCAATATGTGTAGGAGGTATTTTTAGTTTCTTTCTGCCACAATTTTCTTCCACTACCCTCTGATTTGATGACCATCTGTGGCTGGGCTACTGGGGGTGACACTGAACAGCAACTATTTACCTTGCTGTTATATTCCAATGCTTTTTGTGCTCCGAGGCATAAGGGAGATGTCTGCTCAGGCTCTGTAACAGGACTACATGAGATCCAACCCTACCGATGGAAAAGGGAGCCTTGACCATCCCATAGGTATTCAGCCAATTTAAAAAGAAATCCATCAAAGCAGGCTTCATGAGTTTTAAAGCAGCTTGTACCACTAGTTTCCCACACTTAGACAAAGCTTCTCCTCATGCATTCACCAAATTATCTTTACAGGACGCTTAATTTATTTTTATGCTATTTGCAGGAGCTACAGAAAACCACTTCTTTAAATCATACCCTTCTTTAAAGCAAACTTCTCCAAGGAGACAGTTAGCATGTCTCCAATAAACTCTTTTCTCAATTAAACTAACACAGCTACTTCAACCTTTCTTTAGTGCTCACACTTGCTGAAACTCTTAATTTTAATGTTATTTCCCCAGGATTGTTCTTAATTTAAATGGTCATCTGTAGTCAGTGATCATCAATTTCTTGCATGTGAGCCCTGGGCTGGCCATCAGGCACCCTGAACATGTCTGTGACCTCCCAGTGCATTATCCAGAGGCACAAACTGACATCCCCTCTCTCCTTCACTGCTTCCCTTCCCCAAGTGATCCCTGCAAAATAACCTACCAGCTCACCTGGAGTGGGAAGAAAGGTTGTATCTTCAGCTCAAAGGTTGCTCTTCAGCTACCGGTTTAATTATCTTTTCCCTCCAGAGGAAAAATGAAATTCCTCCATCAATTCAGGGTATAGAAAACAGCATCTCACTGCTCGAGATAATCTGTGCAACAACTTTACTGCTTTGCTGCCTGGCAGGCAGATTTTGCAGTAGGGGAAAGTGTGTATTTGCCTTCTCTGAAACATCATGCTGAAGAGAATTCCTTCAAAGACATTTCTTTCCATATTTTTTTTTCAGTGTTGCCTCCTTTATGTGAGTACTCCTCTGCTTCTGGAAGGTCATTTGGGAATGGAGCGGGGCACTGCCTCTGCCCTGCCTCCTCTTTGAACCAGGGCTGAAGCAATTCCTGTACTTCCTTGAACAAAGTGCCTACAAGTCCACCCATCTCTTAAGCAGGCTGTGCATCAGGGGGTGGGGAAGACTTTGAGATTTAGTGACTGAAAAAAACCTGGATGATCACAATGAAAAATTCTCACTGAGAAATGTACTCGAAAGAGTTGAAATGCTGAGCTGTAATGAAGAGAGATCCTGTGTTGGCTGTCCAAGTTGGGAAGTCTGTGCAACCTTAAAAATGGAACCTTGATGGCAATACTTACCTCTTCAGGAGTTTACTTTGGCAGAAAGGTTCTTTGTGGGATGGTGATTAATAATAAATAATGCTGTATGGAGAGAAGAGTCTATGCTGCCTCTACTCTATAGCTGGAACAGGTGTACTTCACTCTCTGAGCAATCCTGTCTGTCTTGATGGGCTTTTTCCTGGAGGAAAAAGGAGTATTCAATTTGAGTTGAGAGAGCAGGTTCTAAAAAGTTGTCCTAAAAATTCAGTTTCTACATGTGATTCCATTTAGATGGTTGTCTCATATACAGAGACTTTTGGACTGCAAGCAATCAGTTATTTGTGCCAGGATAACACGTTTGCTTCATTTGCAAGATTATTTCTTCTTGCCACATAAATATACTTGAAAGTTGTGAGTTCAGGTGACCACAGGTGCCCAGAATACACACTGGTGTTTGTGTGTAGGAAGAAGCTACTGTTCCCTTTCCTGGAGGGGTCCTTGCCCTTGTAGCCAGCTCTGCATCAGATTCTGAGCAGACATCTAACTGGGTCTGTCTCAGCAGAGGAGGCAATGGCTTTGATTTCAAACTCCTCCTTACACTGTGTGAACTTCAGACATTCTCGCAGTCCTTTAGTTCTCTCCTTCAGTACTTTGCTTGAAGTTTTTGGATTCTGTGCGCTGCTATTACTGCTTATGTATCACCTGAGCTCCACTGGAAGAAACTTGGTGGCCACAAACTCTCACCCCAAATGAGTTCAAACGAAAAAGGCTTTCCAGTAGAGCCCAGCTTGCTGATTTAGACTAGACATAAGGAATAATTTCTTCACTGTGAGAGTGGTGAGGCAGTGGCTCAGGTTGTCCAGAGCAGTGGTGGCTGCCCCATCCCTGGAGGTGTTCAAGGCCAGGCTGGATGGGCTTCAAGCAGCCTGATCCAGTGAGTTGTCCCTGCCCAGGGCAGGGGAGCTGGAACTGGATGGGCTTTAAGGTTCCTTCCAACCCAAACCATTCTATGATTCTAGTTTACAGCCACTCGGAGTCTTCAGATCAAGGTTCAAGCGATGAACCTGGTGAAGGGGCTGGAGAACAGGCCTTATGAGGAACGGCTGAGAGAGCTGGGGGTGTTTAGCCTGGAGAGGAGGAGGCTGAGGGGAGACCTCATTGCTCTCTACAACTACCTGAAACGAGGTTGTGGAGAGGAAGGTGCTGGCCTGTTCTCTCAAGTGACAGGGGACAGGACGAGAGGCAATGGCCTCAAGCTCCGACGGGGGAGGTTCAGGCTGGATATTAGGAAAAAAAATTCACAGTGGACAGTTCATTCTTGCGAACTGGAGAGCAGCTCCCTAAGGGCTGGGAGGGCTCTGGCGGGGCACAAGGCGCGGGGCCGGGCAGGATGCAGGGATGGGATTTAAGGAGGTTGGGATGGGATTTAAGGAGGTTTCTTTCCGGACGGTGATGAAAGCTGGAAGTGTTTCAGAACCGCCGCGGAGCTGCAGCGGAGCCGCGCGGCCGCCAGGGGGCAGCGAACCCCGCAGCCGGCGGGGAGAACGAGCTTTGGGCGGGGGGTGTTGCTGAATCTTCCTATCCCTGGAGCCCTGAAAGGAGTTTCTTAGGTGGTTTTAACAGGTACAACTGGCCAAGCAGGTTTCGCTCTTGCTCTTATCTGGATTTTGTCCCTTTATTTCCCCTCAAATAGCTTTTATCTTGATTTTTATCTCTTTATTTCCCCTCAAATAGCCTTTATCTTGATTTTTATCTCTTTATTTCCCCTCAGACAGCTCTTATCTTGATAATCTTTCTTTTATTTCTTCTCAAATTGCATGGATTTTTAAAAACATGTAGAAAGCAGGCTGGATAGTTTGAGGTTTTTATTGTTTTTTAACTTTAAACTTTTAAAAAATTTTATTGTTTTTTAATCTTTTTATTTTTTTTAAATTCCTAAGAAATTGCAGCTATTTCTCTGTTTTCTCTTATTTCTTCACTCACTGGGATGTAGGGGTTTAACAGGGCTGATGGTGGGATTAAAATTTCAGGCTGTCAGATTGCCTTGCGAAGTCCTTGGCGTACGTACTGGCTTCTCTCATACTGGTAGCTTTACAAAAAGAGGAGTCTTCTTAGGGATGTTACATATTTATTTTAACTGAGGAATTATTGAGAGTGGAGAAATTAAGGCCTTTTAAATATTTAATGGATGGAGGTTTTCTAAATTATTTAATAGCTTATTATAAAAGATGGCATAAAATGGTTTAGTAATTTATTCTTCACAGAAAGTAGCCGTAAGAATTATTTTACAACATGTAAATATTGGTAGCAAAAGTACCTAATTTAAAATGCTGTCTTATTCCATCTATCAAAGGAATTATACACTGCTCACACAATTTCTGAATAACTTTAGGCCTTTATTGTTTCTGTTCTTGAAACACTTCTCTGGTGCAGGGAAAAACTATTTATACTCATTTTAGTAGTGTACAGAGGCACAGAGACAGGCTGTGCTGGAACTGAGGTGCAGCATATCCGACCATTGCAATTCATAGAATCACAGAATTACCTGGTTGGAAAAGACCCACTGGATCATCAAGTCCAACCATTCCTATCAAACACTAAACCATGTCCCTCAACACCTCGTCCACCATTCCCTTAAACACCTCGAGGGAAGGTGTCTCAACCACCTCCCTGGGCAGCCTGTTCCAGTGCCCAATCACCCTTTCTGTGAAAATTNTAACATATAAAGCAGGAGTTGTTTATGGCCAGTCCAGTGTAAAAGCTGAGAGTGGAGCCCTTCCCCTCTAATTCCTTGTTCCTGCTTTTCTTTTTATAGCTTCGCTAGAGGTGAACGTAGGGGTTCAGTTGCCTCCTTACTAGAGCTCATTGTATAAAAATGACCCCTTTTTTCATAACAGTCCTTTTCATGCGTAACCTTTCTTCCAACCCCTCTTGTGTAAATTAAACCTGCTGTGCTGAAGTTGAGGGCTTCATCCACAAAATTCTAGTTGTTGTCAGATGTCTCAGTGCCTTCTGGGAGACAATACACATTTTATTTTGTTTAAAGTGGTGCTCAGTTTGCTTGCAGGTGGCCAGGAGGGCTGATGCCCGCTCCTGGGAGCAGCTGCCCTCGCAGGCCACGCAGCCCCAGCAGAGCTGTTGGCACAGAAGGTCAGGAGTGATTTTCTTGTTTGTGCAGCCTGTAAATAAACAGCTCTGCTTTCCAAAGCAATGCTGTGCCCTGAAATAAGTCAGGGACCAGCATTAAAACCACCGACCACAAAATACACACAACATATGGTTTTGCCATGAGAAGCCTGGATTCCTTTTACCATTATTAACCAGGTGAGCCTCTTGCTTCTGTTCTGATCTGCCTCCCTTATTGACATAACCCAGCTGAATCTCAGACTTAAGATTGTGTTGTAGGAGTTTGCCTTATGCTCCCCCCAAATAATGCTATTTTCTTAAGAATATTGCTGCCTGGAAGGCATCAGAAAACCCCAAGATATGCTGGTGGCTGTATCATCTGCTGCTTTTGCTGTATCCATTTAATTGGGATGAGTTAGAATAATCAATACTTCCTTGTCTTTTACCAGTGTTTAATGTGTGTTTAATGTGTGTTTACAGAACAGGTTACACTGAAGTTTGTATTTACCTCTAGATGGACTACACAGGGTTTTTTTTCCCCCTTTCTAATAAAAATTATGGAACAGATAAGCACTAAAACCTGAGTTAGTATATTGCAATATTGATTTCTACTAGAGCACTGTAAGAATACATTTATCTATCTGTCCTATTATGAAATGGGTAAAAAGGGACCGCATAAGCATTTCAGTCATGCAATACTATGTTGAAAAGCTTGCTTGTTTGTTTTTCTCAATAAGCATTTTGAGGTAGGATTTTTTTTATTTGATGTGTATTTGTGGAAGAAAAGATTAATACAGGGTAGTAGTGCTTTGTCTCAAGACAACTCTTTGCCCATGTTTTGTTTGTATTAGAACTGCTGCGTTGCAATTTTGGTTTGCTCTGAAACTACCCGCATTGGAAAGCGACGACAGAGTAAAATGTGATTAATTATAGATTGCTGGCCTGATACCTCTTTAATTCCAGCATTTACTCTATTTTCTCATGGCATTCTGAATAGAAAGGAGCTGAGTGTATTGAGCTGGGGGTTTTCCTGTCCTAAGCTTTTCAAAGGTGTCTGTCTTCATGCTTTTATAACCCCAGAGATTCTTTCCCCCCCCCCCCAATGCTATAGTGTAATTTTGTGTTTCTTAAAAGCAAATCTCTAATTGATCAAAGGAAGAGTGAAATGAAAAGAGTGGTGGGAAAAGATGAGAAAAGGTTATTGTGCTCACTCCATACCTAAAGACCACATTATTATTACGCTCACAAATTGCACTGTGTCATGTTTTCAATAGCAGAAGGTCAAGCTGAGCTCAGGGATAGAAGTGAGAGAACAAATATAAACAATAAAAGCAAAGAGACTTGAATGTCTGTGAAATGAAATCTTTGAGCTCATTATTCTGTGGAACGTGTGTCAGTACTGCTGCAAAAGTGTCTCCGTGTAGTGATTTCACAGTGTTGCTTCTGGGTATAGGTGGACTAGGTATGAGATGTGATGCTGAAAGCAAGTAGAGACAAAAGTGTCAGAGGGTGCTATAAATGCATTGATCACACAGACCCAATCCTGTGCGTGTGAGACTGCTCCTGGGGCAACCAGGCTCCAAGGGCTTTGGCCAAATCTTTTTGAAGACAATGAAAGTTTTTCCCGTCTTTAATAATCTCTAGTTCAAACTCTTGGAGTTTACAAGTAGTCACACGGAAATCTGAGTGCACTACGGGTGTGTCTTAGGGCTTACAGCTTTCACAGCAGTTGGGTGGTGAGAGGCCACATAGTTATAAGGACGCAGTGAGCTGTGCACACTATGCTTGTATTTTCTAGTATAGTGAACTCTGCCTTTAGTTAATGCAGTGATATTTCAGAGCTGCCTTATCACAGTTTCTCTGTGCTCTTGGAAGCAAGTGAAAAGAGCAATATGACTGCTGCCTTTTGCCTTGGATTGTACTGTAGATGGCACTGTAAAACAATGATTTTTGTAACGAAGATCTATTCCACAGTGCCATTCCAGACGCTAATTGCAGTGTAATATGGCTTTCTTTCTAGGTCCCCAAAGTGAAGGAAAAATTCTGAAATGCAGAAAAGCTTATTTGGTGCTGCAAATGGGAATCTGGAATAACTATGAAAAACACACTGAAATAATTGTGTTTGACTGGAACAAAATTCTTGCAAAGTCCCCAAGGTAAGACCACTTTTTATCTTTTAAATGACACTGAAGATTTGCTGTTCTGGTTAGCAACAATATCCACTTGAATCCAACAGAGAATGAAGGCTTGACATTTCTGAAAACAGCAGCCCACTAACACTGGAGGGTTCAGCACTCTTTGCTGCATCTGTCTGACAAACTTAATATTTTACTGCCTTTTAAAGATCCTCTTGTAATTTCTTTATATGAGTGGGATGAAGACTTGTGTCCTGTCTACCTGCAAAGCAGGCTGAAGTGTGCAAATTAATGGTGCTGGATGCTTTTATCAGCTTTTCAGTGTGGCTGTAACTAATTTGATGCGTTGTAGCAACACACTTATTCCTGGGCATGAATCTACTGACAAAGAGGTAAGATTACCCTATTAACCTGATGAGGCCTGGTTTTGCATTCCTTGTCCAATATCAGGGCCGTGACTTCAAACGAGGCAAACTCATAAGCTGGGAAAGGTTTTGAGATGGAGTCCGCACACAAACATTTGCATTGAGATCAGCTTTGTTCCTGCACTGGGAATAGTAGGAACACCTGGGTTCACTTACATGCTGAAATAGCAGCTGTTGAGCACGTGATACATGATCTGGGACTAAAAACCTGTCCCATTCTTCAACTCACACCAGAAAGGGCATGCTCAAAATATCTGACCTGTGGTATTTAATTCTGAGGTTTAAACCTTGCTTTCACTCACACCTCAGGAAACCTGAAAGAAGGTCCCTGTCTTCATTTTAGAGCAACAGAATGATTGTATTGCAAGATGACTGGATTATGACTTCCTATTTAGCAGTAACTGATGCATGACGTGTGAGCCACGTGCTTCTCATGGGCAGAGCAAGACATCGAAGGTTAAATGCAGCTCTCTCATCAAGAAAATGAGGTTTAATTACTGGGGAAAGATTTGGGTGACTAAAATCTGAAATTGTAGGTTGATTTTAGAGCTTACTGGGCAGTTTCCTTAGACTAATATTGGATCAACAGCAATAATAACATTTATGCTGGTTTCACCGTGGCTCAATCCCATTAGCTGCAGTAGCATTATGTGGTTCAGCTGGGTACGAGAGGTGAATTAGGTCCATGCTTATTAGCTGAAGTGTAGCTGCTCTGAATTAGCCTTGGAGTACTCCGTAAGAGGATACTTGTAGGGTAGGCGAGGACCAGTGATGTCTTTATCTTTGGGGCTTGATTCGTACTTGCAGAAGACTCCTACAAACAGCTGCAAAAGAGCCTCAGTTTGTTTCTTCCTGTACTGGTTCATTTGCATTCAGGGTGGACACGTATTGGGCTCAAAACAGAGCACCTTCTTCACACAAGGAAAGGTACCTTTTTTGCCAAATCAGTCCTTAAAATGTGCCTTCTTTACATTCAGTTTTCTTTCCTTCTTAAATCTGTAGACATAGTGAGGGTTTTTTTAGTAATATTTGTGTAGATTTTTAAAGAAGTTTGTAGGCTGAAGTCAAGTCTACAAGGACTGCCGAGGTACTGTTTTTTTCACCAATGTATTTTTTTCTCATGTATAAAATAGGGTTTTTTTTCTCTAAAATGTATTTATATACAACTGGCTTTTGGGCTCTTAACTTTTGATATTAATAATTTGTTTTGTGATATGCAAAGGGGAAATTTATGCAAGCATTTTTAAATGAGAAAACATGGGATCTGTTTTGGTATCATTTGTAGATGGTTCTCAGGTTTCAAATGGGATGGAGGTGCTTTACATGGCTTTGACAGTAAAGTTGTCTAAGGCATGAGCAGTGCTTCTTTTTTGGTAAAATCTGTCAGCTGAACATTGGATTAGCTAAATAGTCTCAGGAATTTTAAAGATATACAGATAAACAAATTGTTTAGAAAATACTCGGAAGAATCAGAACTGAAAACTGTAGGGGAAAGAAGTTCCCAAAGGACTTTTTGGTGCAAATAAACATGCTTATGATAAACTTGTTCAAATCCCAGCACGTTGATTAACTGCAGACTAACGTCACTGCTATGAAAGCAGTATTTAGTTCAATTTATGCAAATCTATAAATTGCCTTTAATTAATTTGATGTATTCCTGCTTGCAGCATTTGCTGAAAGTGTGGAACATTGTATCTAATGGTTCAACTGCATAATGCCCATTTACGTATCACATGAGTAATATATCATGGTAACTGAGTTTAAGAAAATGATTAGATTACCTTTCTGTATGATGAATGGCATAACATAAGCAATTGAGGGATTTAATTCTAGATATTCACAGCAAAATTACTGAAGATTTGTGGCCTTGGTTCCAACACTAACATGACTACCACTAACAACATCCGCCTTCTTTAGAATGACTGTTTTCTGAAATGCAGTTTCTAACTCCCTGGAAGAGCAGCGAGTCCTTTGTGTATTTGATTGGGGTGCTGTTTTCACAAGTGTTTAACCCTCAGCCAACTTATCTATTTCCAGGAAAGCTAGCAGACCTGTGGTTGGGAAATCCAGATGATGCATGTACACGGCTGCATGAGAGTTGTTAGTGTTAGCAAACATGTCCTGAGATGTATTCAGTAAAAAGGACATTTTTCTGTGATGTTTCTGTGATTTTGAGGCAGGTGCAGTTTAAAAACAACAGCACAACCTAGAAATATATGTATTTTAATTTTTGTGGATGTATCTTAAAAGAAAATCCCAACCCCTTATCTCAGATTCATAGAAATGTATTGCACTCAGTGTGTTACTATACACTTGTTTGAGAGTAATAAGATGTGTGATAGCCATTGCATTGCTTCTAATTATAGAACATGCTTAATAAGGAATTGATCCCATCCAAACCATGAATATGGTTTTGTTGGTGTTGCCTTGTAATAAGCCATATTATTTATTCTTCAGCATCTTTTCAGCTTTTTCTTCCCCATGTCATTTTTATGTTACTCCCTGCTCACGTTGTTCTTTCATTCAACTGCTTCCTTTTCTGCCTCCAGGATGAGATTCTGTGCCAAATCAATGCTTCTATCTGACTGGCTCTTTCTGGTCTATGTGTTAATGGTCTGCTGTAAATTGTTGTCCGCCTCTAGCCACCATCCCCGGGGGCACGCAGGTAGGAGCTTTTAAACTCATTATGTTCTACTGAGACCAATTAATACTGCTTGCAGAGTGTTAGAGCCCACTTTTTAGCAATGGATAATTGATGAGGTTTTTGACAGCAAGTTATAATCAGTGCAATGGGTTAAAAATATAACAACAACAAGAAAAAAAATGAATTATTGTAATTTTTCATGGTTTTTTCTATATTAACTTTATGCACTGAAGCTCACCAGACAGTTTTTTGTGTGACTTCATGACTGCTAGGACTTTGGGATTTGTTTGTGTCCTTTTGCTTTATCCTTACCCAAAGATACTCTGAAATTTATCTTTATCTTCTCTCTTTTAATCCAGTTGTTATCAAGAGACTTTACAATGGTATCATTGGCTTTGGTGGACAATAGATCAAAGCCCTCAGATTTATGTTAGCCAGTTCTTTCACCAAGTAACACAAATATTGTAGTTTAGTTCAGCTTGTTATATGCTCCCTTCTGTTCTTAACGTGCATAATCAGGCAAACAGAAAGATGTGTTTAAGAGGATGCACTATTGCAGTGGAGCCTATCTGCCAGACACAATGTAATATCTTATTATAAATGACAGAAATAGCTCAGAACAAGCTGAGCTGGCTTTATGAAGGGATATCAGACTGCAACTCTGTGCTAGGATCATGCAGATGTATCAGCTTGAATGCAGAAATAAATACAGATGTACTACTGCTTATGCAAAGGTATCAGTGCAAGTCCTAGAAAGGGATAGCTGAGTTAGTCCTCTGTCACCTTTGAACCTGGGAGAGAAAGAGGTAAGTTAACAAGATATCACCTGTGAACTCTATCTTAGGAGAGCTCAAAAGCCTGGGTGCAACACTGGGATGAGATGATGACATTTTCAGCATCACTTTGTGCTGGCTTGGGGATTTCTGCAAGTGTTGCTATTTGTGATGTTGTCTGAGTCTTAAATTAGGTGTAATGCCTTAAATCTATTTGTAATGTTCTTAGCTCTGAGCCAGGCTTTTGTGGGTCCAAATCTAACGTTAGCATCCACTTCAGCTCAGCGCTAGGATGCATTTGTTAGAGGCTCCATCCTCCAGATGAGACAACCTATTGATCTCTTTCCTGGCTGCTTCTAGTCTTTGTCTAGGTAGTACCTGGAGGCTCCTTGTGTCTTCGCCAATGTCTCTTCAGGCCTGGCAAGCAGAACTGAATGTGACCTGCATATAGCTGCCACGTCTATCTATGTGTTCATAGCACATCAGCAGGGTGTGTATCTAGGAGCTGCACAAACCACCTCCTTGCCTTACCACCAGCTCTGCATTTCCTGGTGCTGGACAGCACTTGTGTTTGCCTTAAAACACAGTCACTGGTTATAGAGAGTAACTGACATGTTGCAGCAAAAGCCACTAAAGTGATTCCAGTGAACACAGTGTTAGAGAATGATCCGTGTTACCACGTTGCAGGTAGCTGTATGGAAACTCACTTCATGGAGGAAGAAGGTCCATGCACAATGACAAGTTAATTAGGCCCTCTTGACCTTTGCTGTAAACAACTGCTTAGCAGAGTATTTCAGAGCTGACTGCACACCAAAACCTGGAGAACAGACTTCTGCAGCTTTTGTTGTTGAGGGAAGAGCCTTGTAAAAACAAATGTATTTTTGCCTTTCAAATCCATGCTTTGCATGTGTACCTAAGGGAAATACCTGTAATAAGGCAGGGGCAATCCTGTGTTATGGGCTCGTACGATGAACACTCATTGTGTTACGTAATTTATGACAATCTCTCTAACATAACATTTCAGAATGATTGACTACATACTTTTAATTGACACCAAGAATTCTTTCCCCCGGATTAAAGATAAAACAATCAGGCTGCTTGGCTGTTAAACAGATTTGTGCACTGTACTTGCTCTGGTAGGTCAAAGAAAGGTCCTACTCTTGGTGAATACTTTGGTAAGATTATGGAGCTATTTTTCAAGTATACACTTCTGGAGCTGGAGCCTTCCTTCGTGTTTTTAGACAATGGTGTCATGTTCTTCCCTGGACGTGAGTTTCTCTTACATGTACACTGAAATGACCCCCATCCCACTTTATGATTCTATGTAGCACATGAAATAGACACCCTATTTTTATTCTCTGGCTCCCTGTGTCTGACATATGGCACCATAGAATATTTGGAGGGCTTGGGGGCCTTTCCTCAAGGGGCCTGTATTTCCCAGCTTCATCTTATCTTTGCCGTTTCGTACAACACCTAGATCGACTTTCTAATGTGTGATAAGATCTGTGATAGGTTCTGATATGTGAGCAAGACAAAACTTTGTCATCAGGAAAGCAAATAATTTAGATCTTTTACTGTAGCCTGTTTTGTGGAAAGCAATTAATTAACCTCATTTGTTTAATACAAATTAGCGTGTTCTTGGATGGCAATTGAGATAAAATTTTTGCAGTCAACAGACAACTTGAACATTTTCAAAGTAAAATATTGTGAAGCACATTAGAGAGATGAATTCAAGCTTTGGGTTTGGCAAAGGCTTTGTCCTGTGTCCCTTAGTTCAAGCAGCTGCATCCTGACAGGTATAAACTGAGTTAGGAAATATGTGCTGTTTATGAAGCATGAGATGCCTAGCCTGGGATATTTTAGGAGGAATTAGTTTTAAGAACATGCCATGTCCACTGCTGAAAACCAGCGTGTTTCAAGCTATGTACTTGACATCCCTAATCACTTTGGAGAAAATGCTTACTCATTAAAGTTAAGAAAATTTATTAACTAAGAGTAGACAATAGAATTTAAGATCAAAAGTGAGGATTGACATTTTTTTTCTTTTCAAGATACAGCCATTTTTAAGGAACCTAATCCAGGAAAAGACAATTATTGACTTTGGTCATGTTAGATGGTGCCTGAAAGAATGACACTTGACAGCTGTCTCTGAAATATTCAGGCAGGAACAGACTGGATCTTTAAGGGCCCAATAACCATTTTGTTTCTGAAAAGTGGAAGAGAGTACCATTGAGCAATCTTTGACAAAAAGGACTCCTTCACTGTAATAAAGTTACAGTTCTGGTCCTTTTGTTCTGCAAAATATTCACCACCTACAAATAACTGTCAGTGGAGAAAGAGTGTTCAATCTAGCAAGCCAGTCCTGCCATTTCTTTGAAGCAGTGTGGATCTTGAGCCCAGCTTGGAGACCACAGGCTATTTTTCATTCAAACACTACAGTTGTTTTGACTGGCAGTTAACTAGGCAAAAGGTAGAGAAGAAATGTTTGTTTTCATTACCATTAGATCACTGATGCTGCTGCTTATGCAGATTATTTCAGCAGGGGCCCTGTACATCTTTGTAGAGAAGGCACTTGAGAATATTCATCAGACATTGTTACCCTGAATTACTGTTCTGAAGAGATTGTCTCTTTCACTGACAATAGCTGAAGGTAGCATAAGCACCAGCCTTACTATAGCTATTTAAAACGGGGCAGTATTTCAGGCTCCCAGAGTACCTAACTGATACCAATATAACTATCAGTTCCACACTGTGCTGACTGAAGCAACATATATGCGGTACCAGAAAAGATACGTTTCTGCCTTACTGCTATAAGTCAAGATCCACAAATGATGAAGGACTGGAAAGATACTCCCTTGGGTCACCTCATGTGAGGGCTGAATTTGTAGACCATTAATTGATATAGCCAGCTGAGTAGTTTTAGTCACGAATTACCAGTGCAGCTTGGCCTTTTTTGAGGCTGTAGTGTTTGATTTTTACATGATGATGATCACCTGAAATGCTTCCAGCCTCCTTCTGCTTGCTGAAGGGTCTTAATTTTTGGGAAGTCCATTATCATTAACATGCACAGGGTCTATATATTTAATAAACATCTGTAGCCTAAAGCAGGGCCAAATTGATATCTGAATTGTCTTACACAGGTTGCATTTTCTTTTTTGTTTGTGATTTCAAGTGAAGACTTCATTGGTTTACTTGCTTACTGCACCTGCAGGATGATGCAAATCACAGAGATAAATCTCTGTCTGAGTGCGCTGGCACATCTTGGTCTTTTAGCTAACTGGAACAAAAAGTAGCGATTTCTTTTAATGAAGTTTTTTCCTTGTTGCATTTCAGACAGTTAACCTTTGATAACCCTGAAAATTAAAATGGGTAAAGTCTTGTTACAAATTGCAGCGGCAAGCAGATACGCATGACCACAGAGATTGGGAAGTGGGCTCGTAAGGGAATTATCACCAACCTGCACTGCTGTAAACTCTACATCTTTGCTCAGTGAAATCCACCTGCAAATTTGCAATTTGTTGCCTAGCATCTTACATGTGATCTCCAGCAACGAGAATGGTATTCTAGATGGTTTTTAGAAGACCAATGATTTCCAGCCTGGGTGAGCAATGCAGCAGAAGACAAAGGCTCTCCTTTCTGCGGGTTCTGTACAGCCTTTGCTATTGGCTTAAGGAAAGCAGTCTTCGGAACACATCTCTCTCTTCTGTTTCTTTGTCCTTCACTGGTTGCTCTTTGAAGAAGTGCTGGTCTAACCTATCAGCAGGATAGTCAGTCACTTGCTGGGCACAGAAACATGCCAGTCATTTGGTAGTGGCAAGTATTGTATGTATGGGGACTGAGGCAAAGATCTACCCTTGATGAACAGAAACCTGACCTGCTGAAGGCAGTAGAGAGGGTATGTGTTGAACTAGATGTTTAATAATTCTTTTCCATCTCCCAAACAACAAAAACAAATCAGTACCCTGGAGGAGTGGAAGAATTGCAGACCCCCAACATAGCAATCACTAGCAAAGATGTTTCACTGCCCTCTGTTAGATAGTGAGAGAGGAATAGAAGCCTTTGATAGGAAAAACCGTGCAGAGTGGTCAGCATGGGGTGTGTTATCAGGAAAGCAGGCACTGGGTGGAGGAGAAATGAATGGTACAATTCATCTAAAGATAAAAAAGGGATTCAGTGAAGCTGTTGCACTGGACTCAGGGGCTGAGTGGCAGGTGGGCATAAATGACACTGGGAGCACCCCAGCAGAAGGTTGCTCGCTTACATGCAAAGTATCAGTTCATGTGCTGAGGTATCTATCAGACATTGTTTTGGTCTGCAGAACCCTCTGAGTCTTTTTTTTTTTTAACTCTGAATGTGAAATGTCTGGAATTTAATAGCTGGAATTTAAACTAGATATTACCTCTTAATCATGCTTTTAGTTTCAGGTTGTCTGATAGCAGACTAGATTGTTTCACATCAATCGCAGGTTTTCACAACTTTAAGGACTTTATGGACAGAATTCTGTCCTCCTTGGAGTCAGAGAAAAAATTTCCTTTTTCATGCAGGCTCCGGGACTTCATCTGCTTAAGCAGGGACTGTGTCTGAAAAAATGCAGCTGTGTTTTAGAAATATTGCTGCTTTTAAGGAAAAAGGGGAAGAAGCAGGCTTCTGTTCTCCCCTTATTTTTGGGTTGGAGCATCATTCTTCCTAGCGATGCAGTCAGGCTGCCATGGGCAGGGTTCCCAGTTCCACCAGAGGGCCCTGCAAGTCTGCCAAAGAAGCTCCAGCAGACAGGCACCGTGCTGGCTTTTTCGCGGTTTAAATCATAACTGTGCATTTTACTAATGAGAATTATGAGTCCTTTGTATTTCGACGGGTCAGACATGGTTAGTGCACAATAAGCTTTAGCCCTTTGTACTATTTAAACGCTTTTATGTCTTAATGTTTTATTCAGTGTGTTATTTATGTGTTTTATTATCCAGCTTCTAAATATAGGGTAGCTGCAATATACAGCCCTGGCCGTAATCTCCTCAAATAATAAGGTAGGGGAAGCAATTCAGTTGAGCAACAGGTTCCTTTTAAGACAAAAATGAGCAGAGTTCACTGTGTGAAGCTTGCTAGTATATTTGATTTTGAGAAGAAAATAGAGGAAGAAATACTTTTCCCCCCCCCTTAAATAACAATGGGAACTTTTGATACATAAGACAGATTTTCAACAAATTCAGTTTGGATCCATAGCTATGTTAGCAGTAAGGAGCAGTTGTTCAGTGTTAATTTAGTCTTTTCTGTGGTAAACCAGCTTCTGATATCTGGTATAGTCTCCCATGAATGTGCACTTTAACCCTGAGGAATATGATAGTATGTGAAAAGATTTGTTTATTCCACAGAGTCAGAGCAAAAAATTACAGATGCACTGTTGAATATGTAGGTTTTGTGTATCATATTTTGTTGTGTCTCAAAAAGCTGTTGGTGAGGGAGTTCTGTAAGGAAAAGAAGATGGAGTCTCATTTAACACACAAATAGCCAAGTCTAGTGTATCAATCTGTGTAGCAGGAGGCTGAAACCAATCTCCTTCCCATAATATCAAAGTGACCTTATTTTAAAGCCTTTGGGGAAAGCTTGCAAAAATGCTGTCTTTATCTTACTCTTTTTACATTGATAACGTTTTTTTAATACAGCTGCTATTTGCAATAAATGATAATCTTTACATTGCATTGACCAAAATTCTTAACAAGAAAGTCTTCTTTGCTCTTTCTGTTTTTTTTTTAATCTACTCCACCAAAACTTAGAACTTACAATATAAAAAATTACTGTAATTCAAATGGATAGGCTTGTGCTAATGTGGCAAAAAAGAAATGATTAGATAAGTTAAAATCCGCAAATAGGATGGAAAGCATCTTTTCCTCAGTTTTAATCTGGGTGAAGTGATGCAACAGAAAGGTGGAACATGTTCTGCTCAGGAGTTCTGCTCTGTGTTCATGTGGAGGTCAACACGCTGAGTCCTTGGGAGGATGGATGCTTGAGCGATGGAGGCAATAGATTGAAATGTAAAGGGCTTGCATTGAATTCCTTGCTTTGAAATGATTAAAGGACCTGACTAAGATGAAGTCCTGACCCTGCTGAAGTGGGAGTTTGTGATTCTTCTGTGATTTAGATTCCAGCCTGCTCTGGATATGTCATATGGCTTTTGGTCCCAGCAGAAAAGTTAACTTCATAGTTATGATTTTATTAACGCTTAAGCCAGTCATTCTTACAGAATTCATCATTCAGTGTTTTGCAAATCACTGCCATTTTGAGGGATGGAAATTGCTTTAGGGCCTGTTCTGCTATTGATCAACATGTCTGTGCTTACTGCATTGGCTGCATTGCCACAGCCTCACAATTACATTAATTGTAATAGCAGCACAGAGCCTATCCCAAACTTTAAGTCCGACTTTAATGTAATTGTAAGGCCTTTTGCTGCTGGAAAGTTTTGTCCCAAATGAACGACTGCACAGACTTGAATAAAAGTCGATGGAAGTGGATAGCACTTTGTGTTGATTTAGGGATTTAAACTTAACATGTAATTTTTGATTTGGTGTGGGGTGATTCAGAAGCAGGCTGGGATGTGCCAACCCTCTGTGCTGGCTTCCATTTGCCTTTCATTTTGCCTGTGGATGGTGATAAAATATGTACCTTGTTGTTGTACCTGGTTGTAGCATCAAACATACTCTACCTGTGCCTACTTCACCCAGACTGCATGAGAAAAATCTCAGCTTGACTCTTAAGCAAGTGTCGTGTTTTCCCCTGCCAGAGAGCTGCCCCTTGGTGTCAGTTTGAAAGTTTACAGTGTCGATGTGTCTGGTGTCAAAGACACGTTTGAGCAAGCTTTTACTGACAGAAACCAGAAAATGTTTAATTAATAATGGAAGAATGGATTTTTAAGTAATATTGAAGTGGTTTTTGGGGGGAGCACCTCCAGATTGCTGCTGATAGCCCCTTGCTGCAGCTGTCTGATTTTCAGTGTTTGGCAGCATTCTTGCATTCCTTCAGGAGAGTGACAACTAGTAGAGGACAATGGATTCTAAATCAGGAGATTATAGATGTCTTGTAGGGTTCAGCAGGGTAATCTCTCCTCATCAGACTGGAGATGCTATCCATCAGCACAGTAGTGGAGGCTACACCTGACATTCGTTATCTTCAAGGGTGGCAATCTGTTAACGATACCTCACAAATGACAGAAGTTATGAGTGGAAAATTCTAGGATCAACATTTCTATTGCTTAGTGTTTGGCCTGCCTTTATTTATTTATTTTTCTTTATTTACTTCTACATTTTTTCCCCTCTAATAGACAGCATCCATATGCCTTCAATGCAGTTATGGTCGCTATTCTTTTGATTTAGCTTGTTGTTTTAACAAATAATCTCCAGATAAATGTGAGATGTGATTTCTCTCAGCATTATTTAGTCATTGTCTTTCTGATATCAGTTCTTCCATTAGTTTTACACCTGTGTTTCTTTAAAGTAGCATCCTTGATGATACTTTGGAATAAACAGACCTCTTTTACTGTCTTTTTTGCACAGAGACAAATTGTCGTAAATTAGCTTGGAGTGTTATACTTCTGGGGTGGAATGGCAGGATCTGTGTATAACAGATCATGGTTGTGTTAACAGGTGTTTGTAGAATGTTGTGTGGAGCTGATTTTAGTTTCATGTTGACTGTTAATGCCTGATAAAAATGGAACTGTAAGTAATAGTAAAGCAAAAATTAAAAAATATATCTGTGTTATATATATCCCGTTCTGTTGGAGTTCACATTGTTGGGTCACTGAGGAATTAAAAGGTAGCTGGTATTTTTATTTTCAGTGTTTCTAAATACATCTTGTTTAAAGAGAACACAGAAGTCAGATTGCACCGGAAGTTGGCTTTTAGTACTGATGCTTTCTTGACTGTGTGTCCAAATGAGCTGTCTGGTTTTTGGGAGTGCCCACTCATAATAGAGTTTAATAATTTATTTGCATTGACATAATATTTCAGATTTTGTTCTACTACCAGGACTTCAGAAATGGGGAGGGAAACAATACAGAATTTAACTATCAGATCTCTGCTAATTTTTTTGTTGTTTTTGGAAGTGCATGGGAAAAACCACTGGTTTGACATTTTGTTTGGACGTACTGTTGTGAGTGTACTGATTTTCTCCTCCCACCACACTATTTTTACTGGAAATACAAAACCGCCACAACTTTGTGTAGACATTCTTTAGAAATGGGAGTGAAATTGCCGCCCTCAGCAAAATGCAATTTACTGCAAGGGATGCCACAGTCCCCAAACAAGGAGCCAAGGTAATTAGTCTGCAACTGACAAATAAGTCTGCTGTGCTAAAGTAAAGAAACATCCTTTTATCAGACTGTATCACATGGTAGTTTGTGCCAAGCTAGAGAGAAAAGAGAGTTTACTCTGAAAACATGTTGTCTTCCAGGGGAACAAATCTAATCTGACAATGGCTATGGAAAGCATTTCCTGACCCTTCCCCAGTATCAAGGGGTTTGGATTAACTGAATACTGGATCAGAACCAAGACCTGAGTAGGGTTTTTGCAAAATCATTTCCATTTTTCTTTCAGCTGTAGCAAGAACTGTGTCAAAACAGCATAAAAAGAACTGCGGCTGCAGCACGACCAGTTTACCAGAGGGAAAGAGGTGATCCAGCATTCTCTCTGTATTGACTCTCAACAAAAGAGAAGGGTCTTTGCCCCAAGTGCTTCAATCTAAATAAACAGCGATATGCTGGAGTAAATCTGCTCTGGCAGCCAGACTTGCTGAAATCAAAGCAATACAAGGTGTTTGTCAGTAGAACACGACGTGCTTTACAAATGAAGTGTGATTATTCTCATTTAACAGATGGGGGAGCTGAAACACACATGTGTGCATAGTGAGTGCTTCCAGGTCTTGGGAACAAATTGGACTCATTTGCAGAACAGTGTTAGAGGTTATATTTAGTTTGCCTTGCCTGGGACTCTGCGACTGGGCTACTATTTATGCAGACAACACAGAGTGGTACTTAAATACCATCATTGCAGTGTGCTGGCCAGCTACAGCAAAGGTACACACCTTTCAAAGCTGACAAGTGATGGTTAACCTTCTTCTCAAACTTATTTCCAATAGTTCCTAGTTCAGAGACCATTAGCAGAGTTGGTCAAAAGGCCATGCAAAGAAAGGGCATTTAAAAATTATTATTAACATTTTGCATTGAATACTAAAAACTCCATTCTTACAGTTATTAAGTTTTGCTTACTTTTTTTTTTTTAATGGAGCATGACATGGTCTTTCAGTCTGAGATCTGTTTAGATAATAAACAGTATTAGCAAGGTCATTCCCTGGGGAAGGAAAAACTGCGTATAATGAAATGATAAATTCATTCAAAGGACTAACAATGGAAAGATGTTTGTTTTTGTGGCAGCCTCAGCAGATGGCTGTAGTGAGACAATTGAGGGTTGCTAATTGCCACTGCTCTTATATTAGCAGATTCACTACAAACTGGTTTGCAATTTGCCTGTAGAGATGGAGGAGAGAAGTAGTGAGGTCCTTCTATCTCAGATGAGGTGATAATATAGTCATTTCATACCAATAGGATGATAGAAACCTTAATACAGTCAAGTCCTAAGACAGAATCAAGATGTGGAACATTCCAGTTCCTGCAAAACAATAAGGCTTTTTTGGTGAGACATTCCCTGTAAAGATGGCATGACTGCTTAGCTGAAGAATAACATAGTTTTAAATGAAAGCGAAGATACTTTTGATCTGTTCTGGAGGTACCACACCAGGTGAGAAGCATGAAAGTAAGTTGCTCATCAGTGGAGTTATCTGGGTTTTGTAGTGTGTTTAGAAGCTTGTATTTTAACAAGTGAATTAGACTAGCATATTAGTATATGTCTCAGATCTTAATTCCATTTTGTGTTAATGGATTTCTTAAATATCCGTATCTTTCCTCTTTACCTTCTTTTCTGTAGCTGTTTGAAAATCAATAAGTAGTATTTTTTTAAAAAAAGTCATTGATGTAATGACATACATATGTAAATATAGTATCAACCAAAGAATTGAATATAACATCAAGACAGTATGAAATATGCACAGATAAACACCGTGCTTCAGTAAGAGTGTAAATAAAGAACAATATCCAATAGTAAAGTGCTCTCTGGGGTGATGAAAGCTACTTGTCATTTTTTTGCATAAATCTGATGACTGAAGCTATCTGCTCTGTGAGAGAAAGATAAAGTCAGGCTGATTGATAGAGTGAACAGGACATGACAGTCTTCAAGGAAGAAGAAAGGCAGAAATCACTTTCATTAGAGATGGGATCTCATGATGTTGTTGAGCAACTGATAAGTCAATTGAAATTAAAAAAGAACATTTAAATTATAGGATGATGAAATGAGAAGGAGATAAATAGGTTTGTGCTAATGCTTACATACCCTCTTGACTAGAATCAGAGACTAAATAATGTATTGTGTGTTGTCAATTAATTCTGCTGTCCTGTATCCAAACAAGAGTTAAAAGTTTCAAATGTGGTTAAGTATAACTTGGTAGAAATGTGTAAAGGCTGAGATTATTTACGTTATGTGCTATGCAAGTCTTGCCTGTGCTATGTTTGTATGGCTGTGTGAATTACCAAGGCTTTAATGCTACAGGTAATTGTTTTTAAAGGTTTTCATGTTTTGTTATAGAGGCAAATCAAGGACATCTGTTTACTGACAAGGCATAACTACCTTAAATTAATCCTCCTGAAATTAAGCAGTGAGAGGGTCCTGGGCTTGGTGTCTTCTCAGGCAGAGCAGAACTGAACATATGCCACAAAATAAAAGTAGATATATTTGCATATTCTCTCTAAAAAGCTGACTTGGTACCCGGTGCAACACGTAGTAAGTAATCACAGGGCAGCTCTGAGTTTTGTCTGCGACCCCAGAAGAATGTTATTCATAGCACCCAGGACTTGCTAAAGAGTAGAGGGGTTCTGTTTGTATCCCTGCTTTTCAGGGTGGTTAACTGTACAAGAAAGACAATGTGTCTCAGTTTTTCCAACTGATATACAAATCACAAGATAGTCAAAGAGTTAGGCTGACTTTGATAAGTCCTTAGCAGTCAAAACAGATGAAACGTGAATTGTGAGTCTTCTATTCTGCTGATGGCGTAGTTGAATGTCAGTACTGGTAAACAGTGTTTATTGGGCCACAGGTTACCTATTTCCTCCCATACACCAAATGGAAAGCTTCATTCCACTACTGCTTCCACTACTGCTGTTTGGGAGAGCTCTGAACAATGGTATTTGATGCTAGAGATTAAATGATAATTTTTTAGTAAGGTTGCCTGTAGTAAATTTACTAGAAATAGTATGAAGATATAAAAAATATGGTCATAGAGGATCAAATGTCAGTCTTGGCAGCATCTCACAAAGCAGAGTGCTGATTGTGCAGCTGGACTGCTGAGGAAAGGTTTGTTTAGTCGCAGTTCAGCCCACTTCTCTGCTTCCCTCCTGTCCTCCTTGATTTGCTAGAGGACCTCTTGCCTATTGATGTCTTGCTGTAGAGTCCTGTTAGTGTCAGACATTTATCTTCTTCATGCATTGCTCTGGAGACTGTACTCTGACAACTTGAGTTCGCTTTAAATTGTTGTCACTGCCTCTGCTTCATCATCCCCAAGTAATGTTGTTGATAATGAAAATGTTATGCTATCGTTTACCAGGTCTGAGGCCCTCTGTTATCTATGAGGGGATGCTAGGTTGATAGCAGAGTATTTAGCTCAACACATCTATATTCTGAGCTCCGAAGTAAAGAAACAAGGCAGATATGTGCTTTTAAAGCCAGATTTAACAAAATATTTAGATACCAATCACTCCAGGTTAGCAGCAAATAGGATTTTTCAAATGTGTGAATATAAGGTGGTTGCTGAACTTCTGTTTTAACTACAAAGAAGTATGTAGATTTTTGATGGTATAAGCTCAGATCCCGCGTGTTAAAAAGCTCTGTGTAACCAACCCTTTGTCACCTCAAGCATCTTAAAACAGCTAAACAGCTGCAGGATCAAAGCATATCAGGTCTGTAGAATGATTTCATGGGCAGCACTAGAAATGAGCCGGAGCAGCAGAGTTTTTTTGTTCTTGCACAGGGTGGTGCAGACTGTTAGAACAATTTATTATTCAGCACCTGTTTTATTTTACTTTCTCCGAAAACTTTTCCCTTGGTAGCCATTGGCATCAAAGTGCAAAATAAGCACCAATCTGAGAGTGACTCAGGCTCAGCCCTTATTAACCATGGACCTTTACTCGTGCTTCATACTCAGTCTCCCCACTTGATGGCAGCAGCAGAACACATCCTCGTAGTCTTTTTTTTTTTTTCCCTCTGGGTAAGTAGTGGGACTGTTGATGTTAGAACATATTCTCCCAGCTTTCACATGACTTTCTCCCTACTTAATCTTCTGTTATTTACACCTTTGTATCCAGGAGAGGCACAGCTTGGTCCTTGGTTCCCTCCTCTCACAGTGTCTGAGGATGCGCGTTGCTGTACTAGCTCTTCAAAAAACCAAGGACTAGGTGATGTGCCCATGAACCTTGTGTGGCTCAGACTGCAACAATGACCAGCTCAGCTCACTGAACACCAAGTAGAACTTCAGCTGGAAAAGGAGCTGAAACTGAGCATGAGCTTTTCCCTTCTCATTTTTATTAGACTCTATCAAGAGCAATTAAAACAGGCAGGTATTTACTGCCAGATAGTGTGGACAAATAATTTAATTTCCCACTGCTTAAAAAATGATCCGCATCTTAGCAGGCTTTGTAATTAGATTTGACCTTGAGCAATCCCATGTTCCTCATGCTACTTGAAGTAGCACCTGAATGTTTGAGTCAGTTTATTTAAAATGTAAATTGTATTACTTAAAATTTGTAACATCATCTTGCATAGCATTGTGCCTTTAGAACATAATGTATTACTTAACTAAATGTCATTATTTTATGCTGAGTGCCTGGACCCACAATACTTTATATGCGTGCCAGCATTTAAATGGGATCCGGCTCACCTCTGAGGCTAACAATCCATTAAGATGAAAGTGTGGGCAGTTCACCTTAGTGTCAGTGCTGTATTTTTCAGCTATTTGTGTGCTGAGTCTGTACAGTAAGAGAGATTGGTACAGTTAAGTTTCTCTCTGCAGTATGAGAAAGTCCCATAAAAATGAAAATTCCATTGATGGTGACATTTTTCGGTATCTAGATAGAGACTGGTCTCATAGAACTAGAGCTCTTCTATGTTTTTGACTTCTGGTCTCTTGTGACTAAATGCTGAGAGTTGGTACATATTTTTTCATTTGTTCCTGTCTATTTGGTAAAGACTCCAGCTGAAATGACAGTAAATATCACACCTTCTTTCTTAGAAAGTGATGCTAATTTTAAGAGGAAATATTTTTATTTATTAGGGACTGGTTATGATATTAAGTGGGCTAAGATAGTGCTATTTTGTACGAGCAGGAAACATTGAAACACAGTTTCCCCAGAACAAAAAAGCCCCTAAATGCTGTAGCAGTGACACCCAGTGACTGTGATGTTAAGAGTACTTCCTCAGTAGCCCCTTTTGGATATGTAGAAGATGCTTAATCGTAGCCACAGGTTCTAGTGATGATGCTAGACTAGAATGTGGAGATAATAAAATAAGGAAAATTATTATGTGGGGGAAAATACCAGCTTGGAGCTGGTACAATTGTTCTGACCCTTAGACTTGGAAACACAATTTTGGCTACTACTTCTCCTCCTCCTGAACTTGCTTTCAGATACAGTGACACAAACCTGTTGGAAACTTATCAACACAAGTCATATGCACTGACTGAATGTATTATCTGGTGCTGTGCTATGGAGACTGGGGCCTTTTGACTTATGGGACTCCTCCAGCTGTAATTTATCTGGTTGTCTTAAAAACATAAAGGAAAAATTACTTTGAAGATGGATTTGTTAGAAATAAAGAAATCTCTTAATTTGTGTTAATTGTATCACACAAAGAAGGTAACTGGTTAGCATTATTAATCTGGCTCCTTGACTGACTTTTTGGGGTTGATGTTGTGTATGTGGCAGGTGACAGACGATGGAAGATCCAAGGAGAGGACAGAACACCTCTAGCTGGCAGACACATGAAACAATCCATATAAAACTGGCGTGTTTAAGAGGAGCTTGGTAATTTTAAGGGCAACTCAATGTAGATAGGTACTAGGATTATCTCCTGTACCTTCACTAGGAAATGATAGAGTATAATCAAGACATGGTTTATGTAGCTGTAATAGTTGTGTAAAAAGGCTGCTCTTAAGTACATCCTTATGTTGATGTCTTATTCAAAGTATTTGGATTAGCTAGAGGTGGCAATAACGGTGCTGTTGGTTTTGTCCCGAGTAAGTTGTTTCTTCCTTCCCTTTGGTCATGTTGTTCCATTTCAGTTTGCTCTTGTGTACTGTGATGCTTGTCAATCCAACAGTCCAACATGTTCTATATTAATTAGGAAATGCTTCAGACTAAATGGAACTGGGACTGTTGAAGAGAAGAAGAGATGGCCGACTCTCCTGTGTTCAGTGAGATTGTTTATTTCAGTACTCGCCCAATTGGGAACCATGTGGACATCATGCATTTCAAACACCTCTCAACCCTGAAGGACTTAAGGCCCCTGAAGGAGCAAGACAGATGTAATTTCACAGTCCCTCTAACTGTCGCTGACAGAATGTTGGTTTTCATGGCATTGCCACTGTGAAACAGACCAAATTGTGGGATGATGCCATGTGGCCTGCAATGACTGAGGAACAGGAGCAAGTATTCCATTAGCTTTAAAAATCCACTGAAGGCACATGTGGGCAGCTGTTTTTGACTGCAAGCTGTAGCTTATGTGTCAGTGTGGACTGTGATCACAATACTGGTGTCCATCCCTCCCAGCACAGCCATTGCCATTCTGAAATGACAGGGAATCACTGGTGACAGCTTGCCTAGTGCATCTCCTTAATCTTGTTTCCTATTCCGTGCTGAAGTTCTAAGAGAAATGAAGCTGGTGAAGGGGCTGGAGAACAGGCCTTATGAGGAATGGCTGAGAGAGCTGGGGGTGTTTAGCCTGGAGAAGAGGAGCCTGAGGGGAGACCTCATTGCTCTCTACAAATACCTGAAAGGAGGTTGTAGAGAGGAGGGTGATGGCCTCTTCTCCCAAGTGACAGGGGACAGGACAAGAGGGAATGGCCTCAAGCTCCGCCAGGGGAGATTTAGGCTAGACATAAGGAAAAAAATTTCACAGAAAGGGTCATTGGGCACGGGAACAGGCTGCCCAGGGAGGTGGTTGATTCACCTTCCCTAGAGGTGTTTAAGGCATGGGTGGACAAGGTGCTGAGGGACATGGTTTAGTGTTTGATAGGAAAGGTTGGACTCAATGATCCAGTGGGTCTCTGATTCTATAAGATGTGTTTAGCAGTATTCCATAAATAATTGCAAGCTGAGAAGTGAATAATGATGGAAAGCAAGTATATGAGTAGCCAGATCATATAAATGCATACTAGGTGTTACCAAGAAGAACTCACGCCAGGTTGCTTGCAGAGTTGCCATTTTGAACTTCCTTGAAACCTAGAGGATGTCTAATTTGAGAAATTTTATGGGTTTCTTTATGTAATAGTTCCAAGAAGCCTTGCCCCCAGTGACCTAATTATGTCACCTGCATGCTGCACAACTTTGTACTGAAGCAAGACTGCCACAAGGTATGTGGGCTTTGCAGTGATTTTTTTTTTTTTGTAAATTTGATTTAATCTTTTCTTCCCCATTCTTCCCCCCCCCTGCCCCTGCAACCAGTGCAAGCTGCTGACTTTAACATTTTACCTAAGTTTGGAAGCTCCACCGATTTTTGACTTTTTTTTTTTTAATTTTCAAAAGGCCAAAGATGCAACGATAAAACTCGTTTGTCTCTTTAATCATTACCTTGTAATTAGAACTGAGAGGCTGGAAAGAGATGCCAGGCAAGTAAGCTCTTTTCCTTTAAAAGCTCTCCGGGCACATAACTGAGTCTTGGGAGAGCTTTAAAGGAAAGTAGTAATGAAAATCCTGCAAAAAGGAAAAATAAGCCAACAAAATGAAGACTTAAGTGTGCTAGTTTTATTCAGGACTGGGGGTAAAAAAGGCCTCTTATGCCTCTGGATTCATTTTCAGGTAAAATGTTTGAATCACTAATTATTTTGAAATATTCTTTTTGTACAGATGAGCTTCCCTCTTTGTTTCTGCCCCACTGATTTCCCCAGTACTGAGATTTTAAGTTACTGAAGGTCACCTTGACTGAAGGTTGACCTTGTTTGGGGGTTTGGAATAATTTTATTTCAACTTTGAACTTTGTTTGAAAATTGGGGGTTTTTTTCTACTGAGAAATTAGGAATTTTCATGAAGTTTCGTTTTTCTAGAAGACAAAGCACCATAACACAACCTCCAAATATTTAAATGTTAGAAATATGATGACTTGACTTCAGACACTTGACTTGGGAAATGTTTAAAAAGGCTGCATCTTACATTCAGGCAGAAGACTGAATTAGAAAAAAAAAGCACAGTCACAGTCATCCTTGTTTATACCTAAAAAGAAGGTGATTGTGGTGGTGAGAGAGAATGGCAAAGGGTTGAGGATCCAGTGCTGGTGTCTGGAGAAACTGAAATAACATTTATCATGCCTTTGGTCAGGATTCTGCAGTTTTAGGTGACTAGATTTCCAACAGTAGAACTATGCAAAGCTGCATTTGTGCATGCATCTGCTGATAGGATTGCTCTAGCACAGCAGATTCTTTCTTTCTAGGAAACGCGTATATAAAATTTCCATTATTTGTTTCTTTCTGAATGCATCTGAATACATCACCAGCAAAGTGAACTCTGAAGCTTTCCCTTAGCTAGCTGATCCTCTAAGGACCCCATGATATCTGCTCTTAGTGGCTTTTTCCTTAGTCTTCAACAAGATTTGTTGTATAAGTACTAATTTCTAGATTCAAAATAATGACTCTGAACATTGCTCTTATAGTCAGACATTGCAGAACAAAACCATGTTTTCTGTTTGCATGTTGTTCTGCATGTGAGGCTTCTGGTTTTGTGTTTCATGGATCATAAGCCTCATCCTGTGCTTGCATTTCTGAGGACGAATGGAAACAGATGTTTTTGAACAAGATCTCTTTTGATAAACCAGGAACAAGTTAAAAAATGAAACTAAAGCTCTTTCTCACTTATGCCAGACTAAAATTTAGTCTTTTAAGGAAGTTATCCAGGTGAATACACTGGACCTTAGCTGGTTTTGCTTGAAACTGGATTATTCCCTGTCCCCTGGTGGGGCTGTGAATGGTTACCTTCCCCTCATTTCTCTCTTTCTGTTTGGATGTGGAAGATTGCAGAAGTGGTTTTCACCCCCTGTTGTTGAGTAACTATCCTTTGGGGTATTGAAGTGGTTTGAGTTTTTTCCTTGTCTTCTGTAACTTAGTGAAGGCTGCTTTCTCCACTCTCTTAGCTGGAGGAAAAAGCTGAAGTGCAAAGTGACATGCTATCCATGGTCTGAAGAGAGTTAAGATTTGTAAGCTGAATTGTGAATGATGGGGATTCTTGTATTTTTAAAACTAAATTTTGTAAACTGCCAAAATTGGCCATCATCAAGGGTGTTCTCAACTGCGCACCTAACTTATATGTATTAGTTTTCCAGTGATGTCAATGAAGTCAATGGGCCTGACTTTTTTATTACCTGTGCCATCACACAGTCACTGCCCCGGTATAAATGCTATCATTTGGACATCAGCAAGCAGCTGTAAACCTGTATTTCTTATTGCTCCCTTGTAACTGTGCTCTGTGATGCAGCTCAGCATGCAGATTTTTGAGTAAGGAGAGGCAATAGTTTTCAACATAAACAAGTCTGCTGGGTCACATTAACCTCCTTCAGTCTCTATGTTAAATAATTAAAATAAACTTGGTAGTGTTTAACTATACGTATTTAGAGGCTTACTGGAGAAGCTTATTAGTTCAATACCCTAACACAGTGTCTTAAACCTTTCTGAGCTCAAGGATCCCTTATTAAATATTTAGTGCATATTGCTGAAAAAGTCAAGATTTGCTTTATTTTTTAGAGACAATTCCTATTATCAAAATTCTTCCAACCCTTAAAATACTGACCATCTATAAATAGTACTTTTCTCAAGTTGTCATATCTTGCCACCAAGGAGCATTTTACCTTAGTACTGATTTAATAGTACCCTGGGAATTAATACTTGTAGAAGGCATCCTTGCTGTATCCTATAGAACCACCTCAAATAACTTTCCAAGCAATTCATTTGACAGCAGTTCCTTCACATAGAAAGATGATGCGTGTCAGCCGCTGACTGTGGTTTGGAGACATCAATTTTTCTCCTCTTCTGTTTCCAAAACTGTCAAAATGAAATTAGCTAATTGGTGAGTATTTTTGTGTAGTTGCTGTGGGATAGTAATTATTGGTGACAAGGGCTGCTGGTTGTGCATTAATACAGTACAACAAAACCTAAAATCTGAAAATATAAGGCACACTGCACTTCTATTACGACTACTTATTTTACCATAGTCTGACTTGCTATAGATTCAGACCATCAAGTTCAAGGTTGTCTTGCCAGGAAAGAGAAGATTTTGCTTTGTACACAGCAGAGTTTTATAAGACTTGCCATATAGCTGAGCAGAGGCAGCTTAGTGGATTAAAATAGCATCAGTGATATCTCTTGTCTCTAGGGTAATGAGTTACGAGCAAAGCAAAGACCTCCAGGAAGGGATTTTGTTTCTCTGGAATTTCTATTAGATGATACTGTATAGTAAACAAATAACAAATCGTTTCACTGAGTCCATCCTAATTTTGCCTAATTGCCTGCCTTGATTCAGTGCTGGTGAAGATAAGACATAAGGCACGTTGCATTTACTTTTACACGCAAGGGCTGATTGCTTACTAAAAGAAGCTAGACTGTGTTTTCTCTCTGTTGTTTCTCTCTTTACCTGGAAAACGGTCACTCCTTGCCACAGGCTTTTCTTTAAAGATTTTAATTCAGCACTTACTGTGTTGTTCCATGGTCTGAGATGGCATCTGAGAGAGAGTCCCTGTTTACTGTCAGTAAAAGCATCAGCTTAGTAGTGTGAAGATATCTGGGCAAGCCATTTACAGGATCCTGCAAACAAAGATGTTCTCTGCTTCTAAGCCTCCATATATTGTCTGCGTGCCTTGAAATGTAAACTATCTTAATAGTCTGCCTTGATCCAAATGCTTAAAATTATCGAAAAGCTAACAAAGGATAATGTGTTGGACTGGCAGCATGTTGAATCTCTAATATATCATCCCAATAATTGCCATCCCTCTCTCATCTGAAGCTTACCTCATCCTTAATCAGTGACTTGTTAACAGTCATAATACTGTTCTCACTAGCATTAGGAAGGACGTGTAAGAAAGTCTTTTAAAGAAGGTAGTCCTAATCTTCACAAGATACTTCATGCACAAATATATCTGGTTTCTTTCACTGTAGTATTTTCATGCTTTATGGTGTATAAATTAACAAACTTTTCCTCTTCTCTGCTGTTATTTTTACTAAAATTTTATAAACATGTAATAAGTTTATTTTTTAAAAAAACCCCTCTGGTTTAAACTGACAGGAACATTAAAAGAGATAGAGATCTATTCTCTCTTTACCAAATGTCAGTGTTGTCTTTTTTTTTTTTTTTTTAAATAGCTATACATTACCAAAGTTCCTGATAAAATGTCAATGATCATACTCACTTTTTATTTTCATTTATTTATTTTATGATTTTAGAGAGACTGCACCTTTTAATTTCAGAGAGCAAAATTCTTTCCTGCAGGAAATAAATGATGCTGGGTTTTTTCCTAGTCCATTGAAAGTAACTGTCAAGTTTTTGCCAAATAACATGTCTGATTTCATGTCTAATAGTTAGCAAAATTTAATGAGTACAAACTGAAAAATGGAATAGGGCACGTTCTCAGTAGGAGGGTAGCTGAGTTCTTCTTTTGACACACCCCGTCGTTCATTTTACTGTAAAAGATAACTGTAGGTGGCCATTCAGAGCTCTCAGTGCCTTACCTGTGTTAAGAAATGAATGTGAAGCCAGGGCACCTTGGAAACGAACCCACCCCAGCTCACAGTCTGAACAGATTTCAAGAGGAGAGAAGAAGGGCAGTCTTTGTAGTTAACAAGAGAGCGTTGGTGGTCTGAGATTTTTACTACTGGTATTTAAGGTACTTGATATTTAAGGTATGTAAAACTCAGGAAGAGAGTGAAATTAGTACAAAATACAGTTATTGAGTCCTTAAGGTGCCTAACGCTGTTGCAGTTAGTTTGGAAGCCATACTCCAAAAGTTCTCTGAGCTTTTCTGCTGGGAAATTCCAATCCTGCCAGCAAGAATCATCAAAACACAGTGTGCTATGGCCCAAGTGTGCTCTATGGAGAGGTGGCAGGGAAGTCCTTGAGAGCTATCACATTTTTGTTAGAGTGTTTCACCCCTGACCAATGCAGAATGTGTGGCTCAGAGACCCTCTTGTGGGTGGATCTCTCTTAGAGTTGCCCTTGTACTTGGGCTATGACATTTGCCTACATCATTGTGATGATTCGGTTATTCATGTCTTATCCCTAGGATATGTTATAGTTAAAATAGTTTGTGAGAAAAAGGAGATGCTGAAATGTGTCATGTGGCCACCCCATACCTAGAATATATAAGCACTAGGAATGAGTGTATGTTCTGGTGCTTCCCTGCTTTTCTAGTGAACTTAAGTGGCAAATTTTCTTCAGTAAAAGTAGGATATTTTAAGTAAGATGTCAGATGTTTTTCAAGGTCATATCTGAAGATCTAAGCCTTGTGAACCAATGCTCTGTGTAACCTGGAGTTAGGGATACTCTGTACATCACCAGGTTAAATTCTGATGTGTTGACTGTCAGCTCATTGGTCAAGCTTGCTATGCAGTTTGGAGTTGTTGTGATAGATCATTATTTTTCAGCTTCTTGGAGCACAGGATGCTTGGAAACTGAGGGTGGAAAACATGATTTCCTGTTTATAAGTGAACTCTTTTGGGGTTATGTTGTTGAAAACATAGCTTCTCAGCTAAGGGCACTTCCAAAGTGTACATATTTATGATAACCTCAGGCCATCTGCCAACAATTTCAGAATGAATAAAAATACTCATCCTAGGTGCATCGTTTCTTATCACAGCCAGTGATTTGCAACAGAATGTATCTTTCACTGTATTTTATTGTTTTAAACCCAATAACTATTTTATATATTTCTGTTCTAGGATCTTTTAAATCTTCCTCCTCTCTTGCCTCTCCCTTACCTTTTGCGCAAGACAAGAGGTAATCTTGCCTTATCTTTTCTTCTGCCATTTTTATAGTCTCAGAAGCAACATTTTGGAAACCTCGATTAAAATTTCCTCTTATTTAATATGAAATACATAAGTAAAAAGTAAATGATTTCGTTAGAAGTATTTAAACATGAATCTTGTAGGCAATAGGGCATATATATAAATGAAAAAAAAGACTCTCAGAAAGCCATTTCTTCATCAGCATTTTTATGCTGAATAATGAAAATTGCTGTGGTTGTAGTTTTCTTTCTGGCTGTCTCCTTCCATCTTGCCTAGATGGGTAAAGGAATTTCTGCTGTTTTCTTGTGTTTAGTTGTCTGGATAAGATTAATGTGATTCTGGCCAGGTTTGCTGCTGAGAACTATCTCCTGAGCAGCAATGATGCTGTCAGCCTTGAGTCCTGTGGTGTGGGCGTTGGAGGGATGTCAGCAGAGGGAAGCTCTACGATAGCTACTGTTTAAAGGGGAGGCTAGACAAAGAACAAGGTGAGGGCGGCACTCCAACCACACACAGTGTTGTAGAAAGCAATAGCAGTTGAACAGACATGAGCAGAAGTCTTTTTCCACGGCCTATCCAGCCAGCCTACAAGTGCATTGTATAGACCATGAAGGACTTCACAGCTCATTGATGACAATGGCACTAACACAGTTGTTGTTGACTCTTGCTACTATGAATAACCACAGGTTGAACTCACCATTTCTTGGGTTCCCAGGACTTTCAAGCAAGAAGTCTTGCAGAGGAATCTACATTTATAGAGCTGCTACTACTCTGTAGAGCAGCTATCATGAGCAATGCCTATTGGTCCTTCTAACCCTGTTCCTGGTGGGACGCCTGAGATAAAAGAAGTACCATAAGGACAGCTTATATAATCTGACAATGTCCACGGATTTTCAAAGTTAGTTAATATTCTGAAAATGTATCTTACCAGAGAGGAAGTGCATACTTTAAGATCAAGAAAAGCCAATTGCAAGAGCAGAAACTATTTTCTAATGAGACAAAGTCATTGCAGTTTTTTGAAGGTAAGAAGAATAAGCAATGTAACTGTTGATTTGACTTTTTTTTTTGAGAATATGATCAGAAGAAACAGTTTTCAAATTTCTCCTTTGCAAAATGCACATTGCAAGAGCTAAAACCCAACCGTTTTAATTAGAGTACCATTTAGTGGAACTAATGACAACTGTACCAGGTCACCTTTAATCATATTCAGACAGGGGAGATGGTGGAGCATTGCCATTAAAATCAATGGCTCTTGGGGGAGTCTACCCAGCATTGTGTAAGATAATGGTGTGCCCTCTCCTGACGCCTATGGTTGCTCCATTATCCTTGAAAGCAGCCGTCAAATTTGCAGATTTAACAGGAACATCTGCTTCTCTCCCCTGGTTGTTTCCTTCACATCTGCAGAGGTTGTGGCAGGGCACGTGCTCTTCTTCATTCACCCTTGTTTCTTTGACCTTTCCTGTGGCTCATTTTTTATGCTCTGCCTCCTTAATGACTGTTCTAATTCATCTCTCTATTTGCTGCTAGTCTCATTAGGGCCAAGGGAAAATTCACCAGGTAAGGAAACCTGTTGTTTTCTGTTAAGAATAAAAGTTTGTCAAATCTGACAAGCTAGCTGGGATACTTTAGGAAGACAATTTAACTACACTGTTTCTTCAACTTGCCTGGTTGTGACAAGTGTTCCTGCTAAAAAGGGTAATCCCTCTCTTCTGTAGGGCATGAAATATGTCTTCTCTTCTGACTGACCTGGTGTCTTTTTTGACCCAGGTGGAGAAAGATATCCAGGTGTCTTCCTGGTATTTAAACATCTCATTTGTGTTAACTTAAAATAAATTTCTTTTCAACATAAAACTGGACATCTAAAAGCCCTTGGGAATCGTAAGACTTCCTCTTCAATTCTACCTTCTTTGAGCCTCTAATCCAGATATGTTCTGGCAAGTGTCCTGAGACTAAGCCAGTGACTGTCTCACTACATACAGATGAATAGAAGTGTTGTTATTGCAGCTGCTACATCACAAAATAAATGTGCTCAGTTATCAGGGAGCAAATTTCCATCTCATGGTAGAAAAAACCTCTTCCAAATACAATAATCTGCAAGAGTCAAGAGTCTTCTTAGTCCTTTGAGCGATGACAGTGAGGCTTGAATATGATTCAAGGATTAAATTGTCGGACTTTCTCGCAGAGTTGTAGTCTCTTTCTGTCAAAGCTAAGACATGGTTTGGAGGATGACTTCTAATGTTACTCTCCAGTCTGTTCCTGTTGTGCAAGATACAGGATACAGTGGCTTCTGCGCCATTTTTTTGAGTTATATGTTTATTTTTCACCTTAAGCTGAACGGCTTAATTAAAATGGAAAACCTACCTAATAGCTGTGAAGGACTTCCCGTTTTAATAACTATGGAAGAAAAGCTGGGTTCTAAGGTGCTTGGGAAGGAGATCTGTGGATCAGGAAAAGAATTTCTTTATGTCTAGTTCTTCTAGTTCTTCCATTTCTGAGAAAGGTCTGCTAGCAGTCTATTTTTACTGATTCACACAGATTTTTTTAATAGCAATTGGCATTTTAAGCCTGAATGAAATATCTTTGTTGTTGCGAGTTTCCACATATCTCCAGGTGTGGCTTTCCAAAGTGCCCTTCCCTGGGATTTTCTTGGATTACAGCCTGCAACAGAGAAGTCAAAATTGTAGTTTTGCACCTTTTCTTTTCAGTAAAGATGATGATAAAGTGAAAGTTGAGAGGCTTAAGAACCTTGAAAAGAAAAAAGTATTAATAGTGAAACTTTGAAAGGGAGTCATCAGTATGAAAGAGGAAATGTACAGATGCTCACAGTTTATGAATTCTGACTTTCTTTTAAATTATTATTTTATCATTAGCTGTAAAACTCAGGGTTGTGAGTTATAATGTGGGCCTATGGGAAATGGTTATCAGATTCTGATTCTCATTTTATTTGATTGTGACTATATTTTATTGTCTCTTTCACTGTTACAGTGTAGCATAAAATGATGGGCATTCTGCAGGCTTATTTTTTCTGTGTAAGAAAAGCCACATTATTCAATAATGCTGATTGAAATAAGTGTGTTGTCATTCTGGAAACCTCACTTATGCTTTACATTTATGGATACAATCATTAAGTCAACTTAAGTTCAATTAGCTGTCCAGTCAGGTTGGGTACAGACTACACGTGCTGTAACTATTTTAAAATTCTCATGCTGCTCAGAATTAAAAATGCATTTCTGCAATTTAGTTTTATGTCTTGTTACTGCTTAACTGGCAGCTGGATCTTATACTTGGACTTCTACAATGCTTTTTCTTGTCCATTCCATTGGAATAAACCCAAGATAATCATTACAGGTGTATAAAACCTGATATAAAATGAGGCAAACTCTGAAAATAATTAATCAGTGGTGATCAAGACTTAGGGACTTTCCTAGGGATTAAAGACCAGCTGAGGAGCTGCTGGCCTCATGCCCAGTGCATTAACCAATCTGATTGCTTGTAACTTTCTTTGAAATTCTATTTGCCTGATTTGCCTATCACATGAAAGTTTCATCTCATTTCAGCAATGAAATGTATCATTCAAACTCACAAATTATCCACCGGTTCTGTTTTTCAAAAAAGACAGTTCTAGTAGCAACAAACACTGCTGCATGATTTTAATAATTGCAGAGCAATTAATGGAGAGATTCACTGCCAAAATAACTCCTTTAAATTAAGATAGAAAAACCAGAAAAACTTTTGTAAACCATACCATTTAACGACAACAGTTACGTTTGGATCTTTCTTGAGCAGATTCTTAATTGAGGGTTAATTAATGAATAATTTATTCATTTGCTTACCTCTAGCTGCCAAATTCAGGCACAATCCTATTGCTTTAGAGTCCCATGAAAGCAATTTCATTTAAGGAGAGAAATGTACCTTTGCATTTAAAAAATAAAAAGCAGAAAAGCAGAAGTTGTTTATACCTAGAAAATTTGAATTATTTTGAGTACTGAAACACAGTTTCTTTGGTTGCCCTCTTTAGCTTTACCCTTTATGTTTGACCATGAGAATAAAGATTCAGCTTTCATTTGAAATGAAGAAAATGCTTCTTTCCCAAACAACAATTTTGTTTTCTGGCAACCGCCATTTACTTAATCTACAGAACCCATTAATGTGGATGACAATTTCTGTTTTATACTCCTTAAGAAAAAAATGTAATTCTTATTTGACAAGATACCTCTGATATTTAGTAGATTACAAACATTTGTTTTGCAGAGCTAAACCCCAAATGGTTGTTTGATATTTCAGGTGATGCAGGAATGCACAGAAGGGCACAAGGCCTAATCCTCAAAACTTAATCTTTTGCATGTGTGAGACAAACCTAAGAGTTTTGCTTTCTTATTTTATTTTTTAAAGTGTATGAGGGTATTAAACTTCTGGCAGGCCATAGAGGTGAAGTAATAAGCTGTACCACTGCAGTGGTGAGTTAAAGCCTGGTGCAGCTGCAAAGGGCAGCAGGCTGCTGGGGACAGTGAGCTCCTCTTGGCCCCTCACCTGCTAGGGCTGTGTCAGTGATGTCTTGGTCAGGATGGTTTCTACCATCGGTGAAGAGCTAGGTTTGGATAGTATAGTCCTTCCCAATTTGCAGTCATAGAATCATAGAACAACCAGGTTGGAAAAGACCCACCGAATCATCGAGTCCAACCATTCCTATCAAACACTAAACCATGCCCCTCAGCACCTCTTCCACCCGTCCCTTAAACACCTCCAGGGAAGGTGAATCAACCACCTCCCTGGGCAGACTGTTCCAGTGCACAATGACCCTTTCTGTGAAAAACTTCTTCCCAATGTTTAGCCTAAATCTCCCCTGGCGGAGCTTGAGGCCATCCCCACTTCTCCTGTCCCCTGTCACTTCGGAGAAGAGGCCAGCTCCCTCCTCTCTACAACCTCCTTTCAGGTAGTTGTAGAGAGCAATGAGGTCTCCTCTCAACCTCCTCTTCTCCAGGCTAAACAACCCCAGCTCCCTCAGCTGTTCCTCATAAGGCCTGTTCTCCAGCTCCTTCACCAGCTTCGTTGCTTCATTGCTCAGTTCCAGGTATGCTACTTTTGCTTTCCTATGACAAAAGTGACCCTGTTTTTAGAGGCCATCAGCTCTCACAAATGGGGCAGAAAATGTAATTTTTGCTTATAAACTGGTGAATAACCATAAGCCTCACCTATATGGATCTGCGTGTACCTGCTTTCCTCAGGCAAGCAGAAATCTCTCCAGGGAACTATTTTCATTCTTTTTCCCCTTCTGTCATGATAAATCTGTGGAGGAAGGAACAAATGAGAGAAAAAAAGTGGTCTGTGTGTAACAGCAAAAGTGAATGTTAATGGGACATTTGGGAAATACTTCTGTATTACAGACCGTAATGTTGCTCGTTTGCTACAAGATATGATGGAAAACCAAATCTTGCCCTTGTACTTTCTTCTCTGCCTCACATTAGATAGCCACACAGTAGAAAGTTTCCTGCAGGAAATGATTAGCACCACTTTTCTTTGAGGTACTTCATGAAGTTTTATGCTCATAGATTTCATTTGTACAGGGGATACTTGCGCTTGAACCAGGATGAATATTATTGCCTGGCTGAAAGGCAGTCCTTATTGATTAACTTCAGTGCAGCACCCCAGCAGGCAGAGGGGCTCATGTTTTAATTTGGTTTTGCTTCCAGGTCACTTTTCATCCACCTTACTTTTCATTTGCAGCAACTTTTCCCTCTTCCCTCCCCCACTTACAGCATCTACTTTGGTCTCAGCTGTTTTGATTTATTGACCATTCAAACTTAATGCTTTGTTCTTGGAAAAGTCTCAGTACTGGTGTCTGATTTAAGGTCACCTATGCTACTTATTCCAGGGGACTTTAATCTCCATATGGATGTGACCTCTGACACTCACCAAAGAATTCACTGTATTACATGATTCTCTCCAGCTGTGTCAGCATGTTCCTCCACCTGCACTGAAAGATTGTGCTTTTGATTTCATTAACTTTTTGTGTCTCATTATCAGGGCTTGAGGTCATTCACCCATTTTTTCAAATACACATCTACATCTCCTGTCCCCCTAGGGTTCCTCTCAAATTGGTTGCTCATTTTGAGAGTTGTTTTCCTCAGGTGTCACTTCTGGCTTACAACAAATACAACTGGTTCAGTGTCAGTTCCCTGGCAATCCAGTTAAAATGCTCATTGTGATTTTACACATGCCATTCTACTGGCTTCCACAGCGGATGAAGCATGAATGTCTTGATTGGAATAAAGGTTCTAACTTTACAGGTTGTGAGAAGCTATTTGGTTGGAAAACTGCACATTATGTGAGCATCAACCTCAATTCCTTCACCTCTGGCATCTTTGTGTCTTTGTTTACTTGCTTTGTCACAGGTGTTAGCTTTAGTAATCACAATACCTCTATGTACTTAAGGAGTGTGAGAGTAATGGAGAGCAAACTGGATTTGTCATTCCTATTTTTTTGTGTGTGCACACTACATCTTACTTTACCTGTTATCATAGCCAGTTGGTTATTGTGTATTTATCTGTAGAGCAGATGAACTGGCCTCTTGTGGTACTTCTGGACTATCTGACCAGCCCGTTACAGCCCATGAGTGCAAAGGTAGAACTTCATGAGTGAAACCAGACTGAATTGTGTATGCAGAGAAAATTTGAGATATTATATATGCAAATATTTTATACCTTTAGGAAGGAGAACATCTAAGTCAGGACGTTGTGGCATGATTATGAAATAATTACAGAAAAATCCAGTGGCTGATGGCATGGTAGTAGAGAAAAGCTCTGCTGAAACTTTCAGCCTGGAAGATGGTGTGTAACCTTCAGCTTCTTCTCTTGAGATACCATCTTTAGAAATGTGCCTTTGTCTCTGCCAAAAAACCCCCACCCATGAGCTGGAATGTTTATCATAAATATGTTTGGCAAAAAAAATGTGAAAAATAGCAAATGTTATTTCCCTTAATATATATGTTTTTCTGAGAATATTTGCCTCTTGGTGTGTGCTTCTATACTGACACCAAGCTTTAGAAGTCAGCACTCTAGAAACTCACTTGTTTCTTTTCCTGCTGTGTGCAGTACTAGGTTTGATAGCTATTTGTCTCCCTATTGACAGACGTCCTCATACCCTTTAAATAAGTATTGCAGTTGATTTTGTGCATACTAGGCTTGCTGGTTTAGGGGCTTACTGAAGAATATACTGAGCTAGGGTTATATTATCATACAGTCTAGATGTGCTGTTCCTCACAGTACTAGTTGCTTTCTTCATGAAAGAGGGCAGCTTATCAATCAGGAATAAAAACTCTCTTTAAATGTGCCTTTTCCATATGTTTCTTCACTAAGAAATTAGAAAAAGTGGAGGTTATTCAGGATTTCTAATAAAGGCATGCTGCCTGCATGTATATTGCATTGCAAGAGTACTCCTTGGGAGTGATTAGCATTAGTCAGACATGAAATGGATGTGGACAGAATTGGCTAGCAACCTTCTGAAAGCCTTCCTTTTTCTTTGATATTTTCCTTGTAGTTTTGAAGTACATCACTATGATGTTTGATATTTTATTAACAATAATTGTATTTCCCTCTCTTTTCATTTGAGGATTTCAAAGAGTTTTAGAAGCATTAATTGCATATCTGCCCCCTGACTTCTATGAAGAAAGTGAAAATAAGGTCTTGTCAAATATGTTAGTTGAAAAAAAAAGAATGTATTAAAGTGAGAATAAACAGTTCAGTGGTGATTATTCAGGCAGCTCCACTCAACAACATGTATGCTGGCTTGTAATGTGCAAGCCTAATAACTTCCTAGTTTGTACTTTTTTGTTCTTCAGGGATGATGACTGCTCCTTCTGAAAATTGTGAAGTCTGCCAAGCAGGTCTACACAGCCTACCATCTTCTGGGCTGGAAAGCCCATATATTACAAAGAAATAGTTACAGAGCCTTCATGCAGCCAGTCCATGAGGTCATTAGGATGCATTCTGGATCTGGGCACCTGAAGGCTGCTATTATCCATAGGTATCTCATTACGAAAGGCAGCAAAGTTAATAGTAGGGAGTGTCCTGGAGGTTTCTTCCACTAGCAAGCCCTATCCTGTTATGTTTGTGCCGTGTATGGAGAGACAGGGAAAATGCTCTTAGGAAACTTGAATAGCATCGATATCCTAGGGAAGCTAAACTTAAAAACTGGGATATGGAGAGCAACACTTATGCCAGCTCCTGATCTGAGGTAACCTGAGCCCCACAGTGTTCCACTTCATCCTCTGTCCTCCACAGCCCCCGACTGGCAGACTTCCCCTTTTCGATATGCAGAAGGTGTTCTAGGACATGAACCTTTCTCTGGTACTGTTGCTGATAAAATGTAACTCTCATTGGAGAATTTTCTTATTTAAATGTGAAGATGTAACTGAATTTCAACTGCAAATATTGACAGCCCTTAGGATGCAGATCTGAATAGGCTTACAGGTGAAGAGCTATGAATTTATGGGCTTTTTATAAGTGAGCCCAAAGGGGCTCTGCTCGCTAGAGCCTGGCTTTCCTCCATATCTCTCATTGCAGTTCTCCCTGAAATGGCTTTCCTGATGTGTCTGGTGTAGAATTCGCTCACTGTGATCTTCACACTTAAAAAATTCTTCAATCCTTGCTCCTCTAATACCATGACTCCCTGAGAATCCATTGATTATAAAATATTTTAAGACTGTTAGCGAGTTTTTCCTGTCATTATATTCTCAGATGTACCTTAAATGCACTTTTAACCTGAGTTGAAGGTTTATCTAGTGCCAGATGGAGATTAAATGTGCAAACGAGTATTCTTATATTCTTCCTTTTTGCTACCTTTGGGCACCTGAATGTAGATGCAATAGGTTTCAGTAGATCTAAACTGAGAATAGACTGAGTTGATGATCAGCTTTTTAAGACATTCTGTGGATTTTCTTAAATCTGAAAGCTAGTCTTCTAGTCTGTTGAACACTGACAGAGGTGGGATAGAAAGCTAACATGTTAACACTTTATATTTCTTCAGCACCTGTTCCCAGATGTCTCTGAATATTAACAAGAAAAGCGTATGGTGTTCAACAGAATAAAAAATGTTAAGATGTGTGTGAATGAGCAGGAGGAAATATAGATGTGAATATGTAGGAGGGGGAAAACGATTACAAGAGCAATCCAATTAATGCAAATGATGCATGCAGATGTCTTTGGTTTTTAGTGCCTTTCCCTATTATACTCCATCAGCGCTGTGCACTGTGGACAGGGGAGGAGAGCGCTGTCTTCCTCTGCATGGGCAGCAGTACTTTCAAACCTTAACATCCCACCCCTGCCAGCAGACAAAGTGGGGATGCTTTCTCTTACCTACATCAATAGGTGTACAGTAAACCAGCTACTAAACCAAAGCATTCATTCATAAAGTAACTTAAATTTGCCTTCTGCAGATATCTCTGTGCCTGTTGGCTCCTGGCACTTCAGGGGAGCAGTGTCACTGCTTTAAAACTCAAACAATAATTGAAAGCAAGTCCCAGGCTTTTTAGGATGTATGCTCAGAGCCAACCTGTTTGATTTATTTTGGTATTGACTTAACAGAACTGTTCACCTGAAGGAAGCTGGATTTGAGCTTGAAAAAAGACATTCTTTCAGCTACATATTGATTGTTGGAGCTGGATCTAGTCCATCTGTATGATGTACCTTTTGAAAAAATGGCTTCTACTCTTATCTTGGCATCTGATGTCTGGTGAATAATGGCTTTAATTAAAAAGAAGACCTGGCCACTTGGTCTTTCAGATGAGATACATAGCAAACTCAACTATGTGGCCTGAGCAGTTCCAAATTTTTGCTTTTTCTTCCCTCCCTTATAAAATCTCCCTCTCATAAGACAGTCCAGACTGTGACCTTGCTCTCCTAAAGTCAACAGAAATGTTGACTCCAGTGAATGCAGGACTTGCACTGCTGCAAGTGCTGTCAGGAACCAATGGAAATTTTCCCTTTTTACTCCAAAGGGTTTTGACTCAGGCTGTAGATCTAATAAATAAGTAAATATATATACATATACTCCCCTAAATTAGCAACCTCATTTTGCATAATCTTTTCTGTCAGAAACACCGTCTATCTGCTTATTATCTCTGAGTATTTTCATGTAAGGTGTTTTGTAGCACAATACTTTGGATTGAAGTGGCATGGCCAATGTCATTTTATTAATTGTGTATTTATTTTCCATAGTGACTTACAGAGAAATTGCTGACATAGAAGCTGGCAGCTATTTTAATTTTTTTCATGTTAATTATGATATGAGTATAAGGTACTTGCCTGAAAATTCACAATCTGCCAATAAACTTATTACAGTAGCTGTGAGACACTTCTGTGCTGTCTTCAACATTTTTCCAACTCTATGTAAAATACATTGCATATTTTTCTGCTGTAACATATTTTGTTTCAAAGTAGTGTAGCTTTTTCCTCAGGAAAAGAAAAAAAAACCTAAAAACACCTCTGCAGATATAATTTCTTTTACATGTTGAGTGCACAAATAGAAGACTATATTTCCTTTCCAGGGTTGCACGTACAGGGTTTCGTGTCTATTGAGGCTGTTGTGAATACAAATTTGGCAGCAAAAGTCAGGCAGCCCCTTAGCTGTGCTTGAAATAGTTGTGAAACTGAAACATGCGCAGCAAAGGAACATTGACGAGCAAGCCTTTTAAAAAGTTTTATATGTATATATTTGAATACTATGGTTTTTTTTTTTTTGGAAACCCTTTGTAGAAGCCTAAATTGCTTTGCTGACTCTTTTGAAAGTTAGGATTTTCCACTTAATCAACTCATAAAAATTCCTGCTCCGAAAGTACAGTGATCTAGTGATCTTAATCACTTAGTAAGATTTTATCTGCAGGGATGTCAGCCTGGATGTATTACACCAGGCCAAGAGGTTCTCTCTCTCCAAGTCCTACATCTAGTATTAGTAACAGATGCTGTAAAACAAATAAACGAAACACAGCAAGAACGGAGTGAGTAGGGAACAAGACAATCCTCTAGGCTTATCACTTATTATCTGTTTCTGAAGAGTTTTCCCTTTCACCTTCCTTTCTTTAGTCTGCTGTACCTTTGAAATTGCCTACATCTACATGAATATCTGTACTGTCGTTCCCTCTGATATAAGGAGCTGTACTGCTTTGATAGTGAATATTTTTATTATTCTCAGCGTTGTCTCTCTGTCTAACTCGCATTAAAAACCAACCATGTTCTGTAAGTGCTGTTAATTTACAAGGTGCTTTACAAACATAGATAACAGCCATCCATGGCTCTACTCTAAATAAGACAAGACAAATGGAAGATGAAACACTTGAAGGCTGTTCAGGGAGGTGAGGACATGGAAATAACTTACGCAGACTGGAGAGGGGTTTTGCGGAGCGGGGTTTCTGAGAAAAGGTATTAGGCAAGGCAAAGTCTAAATTTGGCAGTAGAGGAAAATGGTCCAGTGCGAGGAACAGTGGAGCTAAGATGTCAAGGCAGGAGCAAGGAAAAGATAGGAAGGTGAAAACCTCAGAGAAATAGAGAAAAGTGAATTGTGTGGAAAGGCACTTGAGCAGTAGGATGGAATATTTACAGGTTTCTTGAAAATAAGCAGGGAGGGAATTAAAAAATATCCATAGAGTTTGGTGGTTTCAAATTCTTTTTTGACAAAACTTGACTATCTGTGATAGCTTTTCAGCCTTCCTTGTTCTTAGCCTACCTGTAATTATAGGCATAGCAAGAAGTGCTTATGTATTACTGTGTTAGAAAGTTTTCTACTACTTAAGACAAGTCTCCCTTGCATTAAATATTATCCTGTCCGCAGTGTCCATTTATGAAGGGAAAGAATTAAATATAAATCTAATGCAAGACAAGAAGCCAAAGGAAGGAGGAATGTGCTCCGTATCTTCTTGTCTAATCCATCTAATTGAGTACTCCAATCTCCTTTTCTCCCTATGGCTTTGTAACAGCCAGGGAAGATAGACTGAAAAATTGACTTGTTATGATGAACTAATCTTTATTACTAAGAACAGAATAAACTCTGAGAATAAGCCAGATCCTACAAGGTGCTTTGCTCCTTTGTCTTCCTGGGATTTAAACTGACACTTGAGAGATTCAGTACCTTGTAGGATTGTACAAACTGTCTTTTTCTTTGCACACCAATGTTTTGTTTTGCTCTCTATCACTTATCTCTGCAATTATTAGGCCAGCACCAAGTCAAGCAAGGGACATGTGAAGTTGTGGCAGTGCATCGTTGCTGCAATAAGAACCGGATTGAAGAACGATCGCAAACAGTCAAGTGCTCCTGCTTTCCAGGGCAGGTGGCTGGTACGACAAGGGCTCAGCCCTCATGTGTAGAAGGTAAGCTTTCTCCCCTTCGCTCATGGTTCATTAAGATTGTTTGAGAAGTTTAGTCTCCTTGATTGTTTGACTTCCCACTGCCTCAAAAGCATAATCTTTTCTTTTGTTAATTTTGGAAACACCTCTGTGCATTGATGATAATGAGCCTGTGCATAAATCTGTGTGTAATTAATCCTCTTAATATATGTACTCGTCCATTTCATGTCTATGCCAATAAAGCTTCTTCCTTTTTTTCATGCAAGGATTCTCCTTTAAAACTAGTCTGAAAACAGCATAAACCAAGAAAGTCAAACTTACAATATTAACGCTTTGAGTTGTCAAAGCTTGGCTATAATGTCACTGGTTAATAAATGGAGCTCTAACACTGGGCATGCAGATAGTGCTGGGATATTGGATATTGTGAGCTGTTCTCTAGATGAACGTTTCACCATTTTATATGCTTATTGGTTTCTTATGCTGAACATCAGTGCCATAATTATGCCTTATGTCTGTTCAGTTCATTCATTGCAACCCCAAATATACTAGAATTTGGAGAGCAGAGCAGGCATAATGCTGCACAGGACACCACGTCTGAGCTAGGTCACCTACTTGATAAAAGGAAGAATGTGATGTGATTGCCTTAGTTGATCACTTTCCTGGGTGTTGAAATCCTCACAGAGCACAATGTTGCTACCCTTATGCTTTTAGCAGTATAATTAGTTTGAAATTAAATTGATTATATAACCTAAAGCTAAAATCTTACTGTGATTGTAATGTTGAACCAGGCATTCTCAGGTTACGTAAAATCTTGCTTTCTGAGATTCTCTCTGCAACTCAGCCCCACCATTTTCCTCTCTGTATTATCAACAGTTCAGAAACTGTGGGTCATCCTTTTCTCCACCATCAGTCTATTCTCTAGAGAAGCTGCTGCCCTTGTTGTTAGCAATTACTCCAAGATAGATTCCTTTTTTTTTAATTTTTAGGGTCTTTTTATAAGATCCCTCATTTAATTAACACATAAGCAAGACTTCTCTTTTTTCATTCTTTCACACAAAATTACAATGGTTACAAGTTAAATATGAAACAAAACCTTCCAAATCCAATTTTCACTTTACCATTCAGAGATCTTTAGTTTTAAACATAAAACACTAACTACATGCAACATGTTTGATCTTCTTAACCCATTATGTCTTTTGAGAACATTTTATTTTAAAAAGTAGGTTTGGTTTCTTTGATGCTTAGTCTTTTCATGCCTTGTAATTCAGGAACAAAATAAACTTTATGCAATTTGTTAAGTAGTGTTTTTGCCAAATCAGAAATACGTTCTGTATTTTTAGGTGACACATCAAACTGCAGAAATACTTTTACATACAACAGATACTAAAAATCAGGCACTGTTTAAAACTTGCTTAATGGTTGTAAAGGTGATTCTGACATGCGTAAAGGAAAGATATGAATGCATGATACAATAGAAGCTTAATTCTGTTAATGCAAATAGTTGCTGAAAGAATTTAGTAGATGTTTTTTTTCTTCAAGTATAGTTGATACTAAACACAACAAAATATTATGAATTCAAGATTTTAGTTTCTAAAGTGGAAGCTTTGATCCCCCCTTGTTCCTTAGGGTAATGGTTTAGCATGCTTCGCTTATTTTTGCAAGCATCTGAGATTACAGTCAGTGTTGAGTTGCTGTAGCATGGAAACTATAACTATCTGTCCTTAGCCTCAGGATTAGATATGTTTTCTCCCACTCTATACATATCCTTCAGTAGGTTTCTACACTGTGGAAGCCAGAGAGAGTTTGTGTCTTGAATTCACATATTTCAGTGTAATACAGACATTTCTATTCCTTTACCAGCACCTTTTTTACTGAATACAGAGCTGCTTAATTTGCCTATATTTTGCCGTGAGCTTAAAGGGAAGGAAATACCCAAAGCAGTCAGTTTTCTAACCAGAAGAAAAGATTTTGTAGAGTAGTTACCTTATAGTAGTCTTTCAAAGTATTTTCTTTGATCTTCAGACCTTATCCAGTAGTAGTTATCATTTATATTGGAGCAGCAATTTTCTCTTTCCTGTTGATCATTCGTGACATGCACGTGGTCGTTGGTAATTGTAGTTCCTACCTCAAATCATAGAATATTTCAGGTTGAAAGGGACCCATAAGGATCATCAAATCCTAATTCCTACTTGTCACAGGACTACCTAAATCATCTGACTATGAGCCCCATTCAGATGCTCTGTCATTGACAGGCTTGATACCATGACCACCTTCAAATTACTTATGTGATAAATGGTGTTTGGACAAGATAAGAAAACAATGTAATTCACATTATTTGAGTATGTGTTCCAAAACTACAGCCCACCTGCTGTGTCAGACTACACAATTCTTAGTCATATACAGAGAGGTGACTTAGCTATTACAATTCTTGATAAATGTAGCTTAGTGCTCAGTAGTTTTTATAGCAGGTATGTTTAACTATGTTCTGTTTGTATTTACACACACTTAAAAAGAAAATAACTGTGCAAGTCATACTGGGAAACAGTAGTAAATAGGATGAAATCAATCTATGTGTGTTGACATTGCCCATGAGCTGCTCTGGGTTTCCATGTTTCAGCTGTTTTTAGGCAGCACCAAAAAGACCATTGGAGCAGAATAAACGGGATTGCATTTCATGTTCTATGCAGGGTAGCAGCCTTTATAAAACTATTGGAATGTAATTATGTTTTCTTTTCTTGACCAAAAAATAAGGTTAAATAATTAAAATTAATTTTGTCCAGATCTGTGTGATGTTTTTCCAGAAGTCAGCTGCTAAATTGAAGATCTCTCTTATCATTAACAACCCAGGAAAAAATGAAGTGATTCTAGCCTTCCTTTAAGCCAGGCAAGCATATCACTGGTTGTAGATTGTAGATAGTCCATGAGAAATTAAGACTACTGCAAGAAATAGATTCTCACAGAAGACTGCAAAGGTCTGGGACTCTAGCAAAGTCTAGACAAACTGTACTTATTGTTGTGTTCTGGACTTTAAGCTGATGTTTGAGCAGCTGTCTGCTGTAATCTGTTTTGGATTAATTTTTACCTCAGTAAATTTTAAACAAATTAAAATAAGCCTCTCTCATTTGAAATTTATATATCTGTTTTTAGTATTTTGTAGGTTTTTTATTTGGTTGGGTATTTTTCCATAAATTTCTTAGTCTTGCAGCATGTGGGTTTCCTGACCTAGAACCCATTGGGTCTTAGTGACAGCTTGTTTGTTAATTAGAGTGGAGGTACACCCTAGTTCACCAAGTAGAACTCCTTGTTAATGAGTATCAGGCATCATGCCCTTATGTATATATAGGCCATGAAATACGCTTATAAATGCCATCATCAAATATTTTACAATGCAGTCATAGGCCAGCTGGATATTTACATTTTGCAGTAGGTTGGCAGATTCTAGAGAATTTTACAGAAGGTCAAATTTAAAGTGGCATTTTATTGAAGCAGCAGTACTATATATTAAGGTTAAGCCCTGCTCAAAGAGGTAGGGAATATGTGTACCAGTATTCATACCAGAATTTCAGGAAGGCCCCTTATTTGAGCCAAGTTTGAATAGATATTTGTGTAATTACTTTCAGGCATACACCTACACATAGAAGCTCCATTTTTGCTAAGAAGGAAAGTATTTTGGTGTTACAGAGGAAATTATAGTTATCCAGGTGAATTCTAAGGAGAAGGTGTTGAAGTGGTGCAGAATGAAAAGTAAAAGCTAGTCATATCTTGCAGACACATAATGCCTTGATTGCTACAAATCAGTCCTTTTCCATATTGTGCAGTAATACTGTGTTGTGGGGCCTAACTGATGTTTGTAGAGTATCTTTCATCTCAGAAAATTTAAATACTAGTAATACCAGGAAAAGTCAAAGTACTTCATTTAAAAAGAAGGATATGATGCTGCAAATCAATGTTTGTTATAGACTGAGATCTTCCTAGAATTTTTACAAGCACGGTAAAATCACATGTCATAATCTACATGAGAGCAATAGGGCAAGAACTGTCTTGGTCAGGATATTTTTTATTCTTTGCCCATGCAAACACACTTACTTAGATGATTGCATTTGGGATCCATCCAAGGAGAAATTCTGTCATTTGTGGTTTTGAACTTATTGTGGAAGCTATTAATAAGCATTGGCAAACAAAAAAAGCAGTTTCACACCTGATTTTCTTGGGGGTCATTTGAGTTTCTGAGCACCAGCCCATCTGATACTTTGAGAAATGTTGTTGTAGATAAATTGAGCCACTAGACACAGAAAAAAAAAGCAGAGTATCTGAAAGAAAGTATTTAAATAAGCAGAAAAGACATATCACATAGCGTGTATACCCTCCCCTGAGTTGTAGCTATACTGCTTGATGGCAGCTATAGAAAATTTTGCTTAGCAAAGGCCAACCTATTCTTCTGTTAATGACTAAACTACATTTAAAGTAGTCATAAGATCTTGTTTATACCTGTTTTCTTTATGGAAATAAATATCCTCGAGTAAGTACCTCCAGCTTCTCTAACAGCTACTGCCAAGGAGATAAAACATTAATAACTTCTGTCTGCAGAGTAGCTATCTTAGCTAAGTGCATTAAATGCCTCTAAGTAAATCATCACTAGTCAAATCATCTTCTATCCAGGCAATTCTGTTAGTCCTAAAATTAATGAGGAGGAAATACTTGGATTGGAAAAAAAGTGAATGATAACTAAAGAATTGTTTAAGAATTTTCTGCAGGGCTAAAGAACTGCAGTGAAGAAAAAGGACAAATTTGGCTGAGATCCCATCAGGGATCCAGACTGAAGGGAAGAGAGCAGACAGAAACAAGAGACCAGAAACTCAATACATAAGAAATAGATAAAAGAAGAAATAGATGAAAAGATTTACCTCCTACTGTTTTTTAATGGATTTCAGAACACTTGAGATTGAAAAGGATGCTAATGCTGTGTCAGTATGCAAAGAAAAAAGGAAATATAGAGTGAATATTGTACTGGAAACTTATATGGAAGAAAGCTTAATCCAGTGGATTAGGAAAGACATTAGTATTTGTCCAGCCTAAAGACAATATGAAACTGCTTGTTCAAAAAGAACAACAGAAATCCTTAAAAAAAAATTGGCTCATAATGTGTGAAATATTGGCATTGTTAACATTGAGATGGGTGAGTATTACAGTTCTCCTTTTGGTAAGTTACAGGATAGGGAGGTACTTTCTGGCTTGTTAACTACAGAAGGTGCTAATCAACAGCTACTGGGATAAACTTTTTGTTTTGTTTTGGTTTGGTTTTAATTCTGATCCTGCATCCTAACAAGCTGGCTGATAGATCTCTGATCAGCTGTTTTAATTCAGAATGTATTTCATAATACTTGGAGTATTGTAGGAGAGCACTAGTATTATGCCAGTTTTCAGAGGGCAGGTAGCATGCTTTAGAGACTTAGGCATGATTAAGGCTGATCTCACTCCTGAGTGAATACTGAAAGCTGATTTGATACCCAAGTAGCAAGGAATTCCTAGAGTACGTAACACAAGGCTTTATGTGACTTTCTGAAAAGGGATTTGCTAGACACTGGTGATTCCATTTCCAGAGTAGTTTTCAAAACTAATACAGATGGTTTCTGAATTTAGTGCATCTAAGCCCATGTTCTCCAAGTTATATTGGTAGATAATGTATAATTTATTCAGCTAAAGATCTAGTTCCTAGATACATTTGCAGATTCAAGTCTAAATTTTTTTTGTAAGCTATTTCATTTTGAAACATATGCCATTGTGGGCACTGCTGAGTGTCAGTTGACTAACATAGCTCAAAACCACATCTCTCTGTGGAGTCATCAGTAGGAAGTGTTAGTCAAATGGCACATACCTATTGGAATTTTGCGATGCTTAGCTCTGCAGTAATTTCAGCAGTACCCCAAAAGTAAATATAGAATCTCCTGACGAAAACATGTATGGATAGAATCTGGTGGGGCAAAGGAGTAATTAATAACAAGCCCAAGGCAGTCACATGGCATAGTCCTACTCACAGGAAGCTGAACCTGTTTGAAATAACTGCGTTAATAAAGACAAATGCATTGTGGTGTGAAACTGAAGTAGTTCAATCAGCTCAGCTTATCAGGCAGGAGATTGAAAAGTTGCTGGATTGCAGCATGTTCAGTACCTTCACAGGGAGAAAATGATGATTGCTAACAGGTGCTGTAAATCAGGAGAAGAAAGCATAATGGAAGAGGTGGGAAGAAAACTAAGGCAGCGTGTCTCATGCTGAGATTGTTTAACGGCTGGGAAGAAATGGCAATGGGAGTTTTTTTTTTTACTTTACCTCTTCCAGCTTGACTTGGAAGACTGTGTGTAGCCAAACACAGCTAGGGCCATGACACAGTGAATTGCATGAGGCAAGATGAGACGATGTATTGACAGCTTTTGGCTTTACTCTCTATGAAGAAGCATCTAGGAAGTGATGTCAGCAGAATATTTATTTCTGGCAGAGTTTATATCTGGTTTCTGGCCAGTTTCCTGCAAATCAGCTGGCTAATGTCAAACTAAAGTGGTGTCTTTTCCCTTCAGGAGGGTTGGTTGTGTATGAAAGTGACAGAGCTGTTGTCATTTCTTTGAAAAGTCACATGTTGAAGCCTCTTCAAGAATGCCTCAACCTGAAAAGAAGCAGCCTTTATATCCTTCAGCGAGTTGCACAGTTACAGGATCAAAAACAGTTAAAGAACTTCAACTACGAAGATGAGCCTAAAGCTCTGATAGAGAATTTTAATGGACTAATCTCAGAGGTGTATTTGACACAAACAGCTACAGCCAGTTAGGACATACAGAGCCACAGAGTGGACATTACAACTATAAAGAAATAAGGCAGAAAATGGATGTGAGAATTAGTGGATTGTTACAGCAAAGAATTGGGGATTTGCTGGAAGCTAATGGAATGAGATCTGTATTAAGTATTTCAGTGTTGCCTTTTGTCTGAGGAGAGGTATCTGCACAGCATAGAAATCAGTCAACAGAAGGGTAGGAGTCACTTTCTATGAAAGTGTCTAAACAAGAGGTAAACAGAAGGTGAAACATACAGTCTATTGAAAAGCTTGTGCATCTTATTTGAGTTACAGATTGACTCAGAAATGCTTCCAATTCACATCTATGTTGATTTCAATGGAAGATGGTTCTGACAGAGGTGATGGGCCAGTTTTACTATCATCAATTCCACCTGGTCAACATGGGCCAGGGATTTGCATGGGCACAGCTGGTCAAGAATGCCGTGTGAACTTAATCCTCTGCTGCAATTTTGGCCAGTCAACTAACACCTTTTAAAAATCCCCAAACAGGTCTTAGGAGCAGGTTACTGCAGGTTGTACAGATAAATAAAATCCACCATGTTTGGTGTGTTTTATGTTATCTCAAAACGTGTTGTGCCTAAACCAATATGAAAAAGGTTGGATTGAAGGGGTTATCAGACTAACTGAAGCACAAGGGGATTCTAGGTACCTGCAGGAGACAGTGAGTGAGAGCTGGTTTTCAAGGCTTGAAGCTGAGCTTGTGCTTTTAGGGGAGCACTAAATACATGAAAGCATCTTCACAGCAGAGTGCAGGCAAAGTCACGGCATGTCACTGCGTGCACACGCACAACAGCACCGTGTAGAGCTGTGTAATGCGGTAGTCAGACCTCCCAGGAGGGCTCGCTGGCTTTGAAGCAGAACTCTGAAGACACAGATAGCTTCTGCTTGCTTAGGGACCTCTGCACATACCCTCAGTCTTCTTGAATCTGGCTTTCTAGACTTGTTCGTGTTTACCTGAAATAAATGTGGTCTAGAAGTCAAAACAAATTTAGAATGTAGGAGAAATATAAAATTAGTGTTCTGTAGGTCTGGAGTCAAAATGATCCCTCAGCACCTTGGAAGCATGATGAACTTTCATCTGTTTTGTCAACCATCTATCAACCTCAATACAAATAATCTAATATCTGAATGAATTTTGAAAAGAATCATGCATTTATTTTATAATTTTGTGGGATTGAAGGAATAGTTTATAAAAGCCGAAGTGGTGTTCCAGAAGTATATTTTTCATATTGCTTTTCATGTAGGCTTAGCATGAAAGTGCAACAAAAATAATTGAATGAACGTTTCAGCAATATCCTGGTGTCAGTTTGCCTGCTTGTCACCTTAATTTGAAGGTTGCGGAAATATGAATCTACCTTGAAATTAAAAGGAAAAGAAGTGCTTTACAAGAAGTAGACTAAATTATTTATGTTTTTTTCTTTTGGATGCACTATTTTTAAAGCATGCAATTCAACATTTTGTGCACATAGTAGCATAACACAGACTAACTAAATCAACATTTTAAACCATCTTTTATTTTTAAATCCAATTTAGATTATGTGAGATTGTGAACTGATATATTCAATTATAATTTTCTGGGATTTGATGAATCCCATGAACAATGTGAAATTTAGAAATGTTGCAGATGCTTGCAGCTGTTTTTGGGCAAGGGTATCTGTTGTTAGAAGTACTATTACAAAGTCATGACTACATTTGTAAAAATAACAAGCATGGCCTTATTAATGGGAATCAGCTTAAGGGTAGAAAATTAATAAATTTGCACAGTTAAGGTGTCTTCCAAATCATACTGCAAAACTGGCAGTGTAACTGCAAGTAGATTTTTAGTTAATAATGTAATGTTTTCCAGCGGTTTTCACTTTATCTATGCTATTTGCTGACAGGCCTCACATGCTTACATTTCTGTGCAATTCTATTTTCTCAACCAGTGAAGGGATAAACTGGCGTTTCTCATCCAGTCTCACATATGCATATCTGGGTTAAAGAAGCTGCCATAGTTTCATTCCACCTGATAGCAGGTACTTGGCTGAAACATGTAAATGAAGGAGTCAAGTAATCTTTGCAGTCAGTGGAAACAGAAGGCACTTCTAGAGGTCGATTCAAGTGTTGGAGTCTGTCTCTGGTGGTGCTTGTGTGTCTTCACCATTTGCATATGGCATTTACTCTTCTGTGTGCTGGTAAAGTTTTTTAGCCACATTTTTTGGTTCAAACACAATTAGTGTGATACGTTGTTAAAGCAGTAACTTGGCTCAACCCTTTGTAATCAGACAATTGATCATCACACAGGCAACGTCTCAAGTAAACCCAACAATAATAACAAAAACCAAAACAGATTGTAATCTGTTTCTCTTTCCCATTTCATTTTCTAGCTTCCATTGTCCTACAGAAGTGGTGGTGTCATATGAACCCCTGTTTGGATGGAGAAGACTGTAAAGTACTACCAGACTATTCAGGCTGGTCTTGCAGCAGTGGAAATAAAGTCAAAACCACAAAGGCAAGTACAGCGATCACCTGTGTTTGAAGGTGGCAGTCTGCTGATAGCACTTGTTTATTGCATTGCATCTGTGGGTATGAGCATCAATATCGGACTTCTCAATATTTTGCAAAATGATGACTAATGCAATTGTTCTTGGAGTGTGAGATGTGAGTTCAGAACTATCCCTTCACTGCCAGCCTAGTTAAGTTATAGGGTGCTGGAGTCAAACGGAAGAAGGCCTCACTTCAGTCTTTAGATAGCAAAGAAACTACTCACTTGTAACCAGTGTTAGAGGGATAATCGTGTTCCAAGATCAATTCTTCAATTTGCAGACTGTGTACATGGATCCATGTCTTTACTGCTGTCACCTAAAGTTAGATTTGTGTGCTATTGGAATGCCCTTTTAGCTTTTGAAAGAAGTGGCCTGTCTTGGGAGTTGATGAGAATCTGCCTGATGTCAGGGGGAACTACAGGACACTGAGCACCGTTGGAAATCAGGCTGTTTCAGATAATTTATAATTACAGGCCATCCAGTAGACTGTCTGTTTAAAGAAAAAAAAAAGATTTTGCTCTGCCATTCTATTTCTTAATTAATGGCCAACAGAGAGAAAATATCATGTTCTCTGTCTGCTTAGTGATCTAAAATGAGTTCAGTGCATTGAAGTTCAAGAAGTCATAGTGAATTGCATATCTAAATATAACTTTAGCAGGCAACAGAAAGGAAAGATATGAGCTTAGCATTTTCCTTTACAAACCTCTTCTAGTTGGGAATGGATGTTGCCAATTAGGTTACAGTCTGAGTTAATAAGCAAATAATAACACCAAATGTTGTTTAATAATGTCTATTTTAAGGAGCAAAACATACTGGTTTTTGGATAAAAGAGAGAAAATCAGATGGTTTGGGCAGCTGTGGTGTGATATTAATGGTCTAAAGCCCAGTCACAGACATTGCAGAGTGGCAGGCTTGCTGGAAAAGTCTCACCACATCAACCAATCTGAAAAACCATATTACTATTCTTAAGATCAGAGGAATTGTTGGAAATCGATGTTATTTATCAAATGCCAAAGATTTAGTCCAGCTGTTTTCCTGTGACAGATGCTACAACTAAAAATTGACCTGCACGCACCAGAATCAGTAAGTGTACCTGTCAGTCAGTTATTGAAAGGTATAGATTACCCTCAGCCTTTGAATTTTTTTCCACAGTTACTGACTTTGAACTACTCCTGTATAGACAAGGGATAATGTAGCGTCACACTGAAGAGTGAGACTGGTGAAGTAGTTTTAGACATTGAATAAGACAACTTCATCTGGGGACACACCAAAAGAGAACTAGCACTTCATACCAAAATGACCATGTTGGGAATGGATAAGCCAGGGTTAAATGTCCCTGATGTCTCCAATAGATACTAGAGGGATGAAGGGTGGAATTAAAAACTTTATGTTGGCTTTGATGACTGAAGAACTGAAGCATTACGTAACAGTCTCTTCCTTCCTATGAACAGTTGCCCTTTTTGTTGACTGAGGCCAACTGGCTGCAAGTCATATAACCTGTGTTCATGACTCTTTCTTAAACAGTGAAAAGAGGCAGCTTCAGTCAGTGGGAGTTTACTAATAGAAGGGCAAATTTGGCACGGATCATTTATTTTATTATCCATGACAAATATTGCAGCCAGCAAACTATGGAATATGATTATGTGTTCTGATGAGTTTAGGGATGTCTTCATAAAGCTAGACTGGGACAAATCATCCTGCCTGCAATTAGACCTGTGCAAATTCATCAGCTCCAGTGAGTTTGTGTGGCTCTAACAGAGGGCATGAGTGCAAACATTTCATTGAACTCCTCCCCGCTTTGCTGGGATGTGGAGTAATGCATTTTTTATTGATTCTTATCACCATAGGAGATATCTTTGAGGGACATTTAATTGAAAGGATAAGCAAACAACTGGCACTTTTTCTTAGATGTGAATAATTCTACTGTATTACTGACATGAGAACTGTTCATTTTCCTTGCATGGATTTGTTTCTCATTAGCTGCCCTGCGTTGTTTTAGATTTGAGCGTGTTAAGATAGGACTGTATCTTCTTGTGCAAGCAGTTTGCAACAGTATAAGGGAGATCTTGATTCTGACTGAATTTTTGGAGTACTGCAACAATATAAATATGGATATGAATAATGAAGTTAGAGATCCCTAACCTTTAATTAGTGATTGCCCATGTTAGAGAAAAGAACAGGCAGACTTCCTTAAAGGGCAAATCCCTTAAAAAGATGACAGTCCCTGCCTTTTCAATTATTCTTTGCTAGAAATTCTTCCATTGTTTGCTGTAGGTCTTTTCTGTATGGATACTACAGGGAAATAATTACTTTCATGCTTTTAAGTACTTCGGTTTGACCCCTAGCAGCTTTTTCCATGCAATTACGTGTGGTGTTAGTAAGTGAACATTGAAGAGCTCCTTCTGGAGGCTGAAATGTTACATAGCTATATTCTCAGTAGTAGAGACAGTTCTAAAAGCTGATGACTTACCATACTATCACAAAGTCATAGTATTTCTGTAGTTAGCTGTTAGTCTCGTACCATTAGAATATCAGTCTGAAATCATTAAGTTTGTCTTTGTTGGTCCAAGTAAGAAAGGGAATGATTTGTCTCAGGTTCTGTGGATGGAATTCATTGTGCCCAGCTGCAGGCATGTTCCCATCCAAGCTAAGTTGTTTAGGATCCTCCAAAGTCACGTGGGGAGAAATGGATGAACTCACAGCACGACTATGCCCATCCACAAGGGTGTTTCTGAAAGTACTTCTTACTCTCTACTGTCCCTTGAGGAAGTCCTGGATGAAAAGTTTACATATAGATGTCTGCTTGGTAGGCAGCAAAAGCTGTTCTACAGAGCGTCCATATTTCTGCTGCAGGTATTTTGCCTGTTTTGTGGGTGTTTTTCTCTGTCTACCAAAACACAGTTGTTGCACAAATATAATGAGTAACTCCAAATCCTCAATAAAAGCTTGTGGCACAGGCAATATGGAACTGGAAGGATGAAAAGTGCCCTTGTTTAGGGAAAATGAAAGTATTATATAATTTTTTCATTCAAACAATGAACGAAAAATTTTTCCAAACTCAGTCCACAAAGAATATATTAAATGTATTATTAAAATATTACAGAGAGGGATGTAAGAAATGTTAGACCACTTGTCCAAACTGTACAGCAGCTTGTGGGTCTCAGTGCTTGGATACTTAAATCAGAAAGATACAACAAACCCTTGTGGACAATTACAGATAATGTACACATACATGAAATTCTTCCAATGTAATAGTTGGCTTATGTCTAAAACACAAGAGTTGAGATCTGTCACGTATTATTTTTTTCTGCGTTAGGTAGCAAAGATGATCTCACTACTATTTAAATTTCTAATAAATTTTAAAGCTTTCTAAGACCCCGGGATTAGTGTTGGTTGGGACAATGACTTCCACAGAATGATTGTACACAGAAAAAGGAAATGACATTTAATCAATTTTAAGTCTTCTGTCTTTCAATTTTATGAAAATATTAAAGAAGCTTGAAGTATATGGAGCACAGGAGACTCCTGATGCTGTGCAGTGTTTAGATGAATAGTTAGTAGCCGACAGGGGCACTGTTGTGTTTTAACCCGACAGGCAGCCAAATACCACACAGCCACTTGCTCACTTCCCCCCCACAGTGGGATGGGGAAAGAATCAAAGGGAATAAAAGTAGAATTCATGAGTTAAGAGAAAAAAACAGTTTAATAGGACAGTGAAGGAAGAGAAAGTAATAATAATAATAATAATAATGACAGAACAAGTGATGCGCAATGTAATTGCTCACCACACTCTGACCAACAAACACCCAGCCCATTCCCAATCGATGACCTTATCCTTAGCCAACTCCCTCCAGGTACACACTGAGCATGACATCATATGGTATGGAATATCCCTCTGGCAGTCTGGATCAGGTTTCCTGGCTATGCTTCCTCTCAGCTTCTTGTGTGCATGCTCACCAGTTGATCCTGGAAAGCAGAGAAGCCCTTGACTGTGTATGAGCATTACTTAGCAACAACTGAAAACATGAGTATATAATCAACGTTGTTCTGCCATGAAGTCCAAACCACAGCACTGCACTAGTGACCTCGGAGAAAATAAACTCTATCCCAACCAAAACCAGGGCAGACAGTTGAAACATGAAAAACCAAAGAGCTCGTATCTTACATCAGTTAGCTTAGGGAAGGAAAGAAATAGTTCTTTGTGCTAAGTGTCTGCTTAATTTTGTAGCATATCTAGACACACACTACAGGGCAGAGCTGACAAAGCTTTCCTGCTTGCAGGCTGCCTCTTTTCAGCTGTTTCCAGGGTGGGCAATGTACCATGACGACTCCTCACCATGTAGCCAAACCCCTGGGTTTGTACACTGTGTGTCCATTGCAGATACATCCCTGGGATTGGAAGGGGAAGAGACTGGAGGGTTCCATGAGAGAAGTGCTACCTGGGAGTGGCTTCTCCTGCAAGAAAATTCAACCCCTCTGTGGACTGTGTTCAGTCTGAGCTCCAATTTCTTCCCATAAGTTGGACCACTGGGAATGGATTATAGTTTGTGTGAATAGTTGGGGATGTAAGCCATACATTTGTCCTGTAGGCATTGGTGTTGAACATAATAAAGCAGGAGGAGATTTTTATAAGATATTGGTGGCAAATTTAGTTGAAAATCACATTTTAAAAAATCTGCATTTCTCCCTTATACTATTGAATAACCATGTAATTAGCATTTGGATATAGATTCTGAATTTGTGCAAGTTATGAAGGTGTGTCTAGGGTAAGTTCATTCATGATGTATTTACGTGTACAGTTCCTTTGCAACAACAAAGCCTGTGCCTTCATCCATGTTTGATGAATTCTGTGTAGGTAATGCTATCCTCTTCTTTTATAGGTGACACGGTAGCAAAGAATAAATCTGTGGGCCACGACCAGAACAATGGCATGTGCAACTGTTGCTTGGCTGTTACACAGAGACCCTGGTTTGTGATGACGCTATTGACTTAATTCTTTGAACTTGCAAAATGAGTCAATGGAAAGGACAATACTTCTCATTTCAACTGTGGCTGCAGTTCCTGTACCTGGATTTTGCTATACAGAATGGTACATTTCAATTTCACAAGAAAAAGCAAGGATTTTTCATCCTACCTATAATGCACTTGGATTCCCAAGGATCTAACACTTGGCAGAAATTCATGGAAGAACATACCTAAACTTCTGCAGTTCATCAAGAATAAGACTTTCTTAACGACACTAAGATATGCAGAATTGCTTCAAATGAGTTTAGATCATGAATGTGACCTAGGGGGTCATAGAAACAAAATGCTTTTTCAACCTAAATGATTCTATGATTCTATGGGTTGTTCTGAGGTACTTCTCATATACAGTACAACATAGCACTGGGATCAGCTTTGCATTTTTAAGTGAATCGAGAGGACAGTGTTAGTAAATTATGTCTTAGTGTTTTTTCAACTGTGATTTGGTAACTGTCAAGGTTGTATGAAGGTGAAAAGATGGAACTTAGAAATCAGTGGCAATTGTTGTAGGACATGCTTCGGTTATATTTGTACAATTAAATTTATTTCCTTAGCTAGTTCTAGGTAGTTTAACTTTTACATTCATCAGCAATGGCAGGAAAGCATGAGGAAGAGAGAAAATTTGAAAGTAGACATAGTTTTTCTTGTCCTAAAATAAATCCCATTCTCTAGGGGAGAAGCAAAGTATATGTATTCCTTGCCTCTTTGAATCTAGATACGGAAAAGAATTTAGCCATTAGCTAGAAATATTCATTCAAATGCCTCAAAAAAAGGAAAGCATGCTTGTATTGCATAAAAAAGGCTTGCTGGAAGGAGGGTAATTTGTTTGGATTTTCATAGCTTTGGTTATATCCTAATAGGTAACATACTTAAAATTCATAAGCAAAATTCCAGTTAAAAGTGAATCTTCACTTTCAATTAGCTCTTGTTTGGAATGATTATAATAATTAAATGTCCAGTTTCTTGACAGACTGAATTTCCAAGTGGTTACATTTTGTGACACATAATTGTTCCATATTATTGTAAATGCATCTCATACTGTTTTTCTTATTTGCCTGTTACAGTACTTTGTCATCCGTCTTCATAGATAGAACCATAAATAGAGGTGAATCTGTGTTCAGTCTGTTTCCCATTACATCATTTTGTGACTTAAGATGCATTGAAACAGACTAAAATGCAATGACGCAGATGGCTATCATGCAGATGAATTGCTGCTGACCTGGCTGCTGGATTCATTGTTATGCTGTACGTAAATATTAGGGTAACAATGTATATCTAATTTTTATATCGACAGAAAGCCAAAAAAAAAAATTGAGTGTGTTCTATTAATTTAGGTCATTATGCATAAGCTTTCTAGTTTATGGGAAAGATAGCATCAGCAGTGTGAAGCTGTTCAGAGTAACAATTATTAGCTTTTGGTTTGCTGGAGAGAGTGGGAATATTCAGCCAGGTAATTCTCTTTGAAGGCAATGGCAGGACAAACTGGCCCTGTGCTTTCTGGTTTTGATGTGTCTGGTTTAATTCACTTTCAATTATGTATTTGATTACACCTGGGATCATAGTAGTCATTGTACTTGGTGATAAGTAAACAAGAGATTTTTCTGCTCTGTGCTTGGGCAGCTGAACAGTTAGTAGACTGCTTGCTCTAATGAGCTCTACATTCCTAATATTTTCCCATTGTTTTGATTTTTCTGATTAAATTTTAAAATTAGCTTTATTTCTACTGTTTCTGTGCATAAGTGTATTGAAAATATCATCAGTGAAGATCATTTCCATTTACTATTTGTACAATATTGACCCATAATTGGCATATATTTATTTATTTATTTTGGTACTTGTCATAGTTTAGCATTCAGCTGGCAGCTAAACTGTACACAGTCACCCTCTCACCCTGGTAGGATGGAAAGGAGAACTGGAAAGGAAAACTCAAGGATTGAAATAAAGACAGCTTTAATAGATCAATAAAAGGATGATAATTTATATAAAAGAATATATTAAAATACAGCTATTCACTCCTGAATGGTTAGCCTGTCCTGAGTAGTGATTTCAGCAAGCACAGTGGTAGCAGAATGAAGAACACTATATGTGGAGCCCAGATCACCTAGCCACCCCCAGCCAAATCCCATTTTTATACTTAGTGTGATGTAATAAAATTTTCTATTGGTCAGTCTGTGTTAGCTGTCCTGGCTCTGTACCTGTACACTGGCAAAACATGGGAAACTGAAAAATATCTGATTTCATAGCAGTAGCTAAGAAAAAACAGAAAAAACAAAAAAACCCCAAACAGTGTATTTTCCACATTCTTCTGATATAAACCTAAAAACCAGCAGCTGCTGGGAAGAAAATTAATTTTATCCCATTTGAGCATAGACATTACCTGGCAACAACTGAAACGATGTGTTATCGACATTATTCTTACACTAAATCCAAAGTAACAGCTACTGGGAAGAAAATAAACTCTATTCCAGCTGAAACCAGGATAGTGCTCTATAAAGGCAGAGTAAAATCCATTGCTGAGGTGCTCCAACTCCCACAAATGGGAGTTTTAGAGAAAAGTTATTATTTTTCTCTTTTTTTTGTTTGAAGATAAATACAAATAAAACCAAGTTACTTGCCAGTAGTCATATACTGGGTTTGAGGTGAGATTGAGAACAGAACCAAAATTTTTCATATCTAATTAAGTCTCTGCCATTCGAGGCATGTAACACACTTATCCATTCTGTCTGTTCTGTGTCTTGCAACAGCCACCTGGAAAGTACTTCTGCTATCACTGAGGAAAAGGGGGACTACAACATAAGTTTGATACCGTGGGATTGTGAGATTATGAAATACAGCAAAATTAATGACTCGCCTTCCTAGATCCTTAGACTATGACAGAGATTTTATATTCCTTTAGAAATCTCATTCCAGAGGATCTTGTGTTGATTTACAGCTTTTCCTGACTCATTGCACAAATGCTGTAATATACACCTGTCTCTTTTTGGAGGACTGCTGCTTCTTCTAATGCTTTTGTCTGGTATCTGACACCAACATTGCCCTTCTACTGAGTGACAGCAAAATTGATGTCTTTGCTGGGAGCTCTGTTAGTAGAAGAGATCAACATCCCGGATTCTTAGTGTATTCTCTATGTAAATGGCTTAGTTTATGTTTATCTACTTGTTGTGGAAGAAAGGTTTTTGTAAGCACCAGAAATCCAAAACATATCCTCATACTAGCTACTATGAAAGAAATTAATTCTATCCCAGCCAAAACCATCTGTGTACTTGCAATCTCTTAGAAACCTCAGTTTGCATCCTATTCCTAAGCTTCCGTGGGGCTAAAACCTGTGGGTTGTCATGTCCAGGCTTTTGTTTGGGCAGGCAGCGTCTTCTGCAGTTTAGTTCGGAAAGCAGTGATGTTTTGCCATGCAATTGCTAACAAAGATTGTTGCAGACACATCTCTGATTCCAATATCCAAGCCACACTGATTCATGTCCTCTAGCTTTCTTCTTAACTGTGCTCTTCTCTTCCCTCATTAGGATGACCCTGAAGTGTTTTCCTTCACCCAGGTGACATTGCAGTAGGTGTAAAATAACCGTGGCCTGTTCATCTCCTTTTTTCCTCTGCTCTTTTTGCATCCCTTGCAATTTAGGTGAATTTCTCTCTTTTTTTTTTTTTTGAACAAGGATTGCTAGAATCGTGTACTTTATTTGACATCTGCCATTGCCAGTTTCCTAGCGTGTCATTAGCACTTCCCCAGCTCTGCTGAAAATACTTCACTTTTTACAGCTTCTGTTGCTGCTGAATGTCACCCAGTGTTACTCTCCCAGGCTGAAGTCACAAGGTGCTGCCTGATCCCTGTGCCAGTGTTTTCCATGCACCTCTTTGCCAGGCCATGGCTGAACACCGCTAAGTCTAACTGGTGAGAAACTCCCTCCTATCTCCTTTTGGACAAAAAGTGCCATTTTTCACTCTTTAATCAGTTACTTATTCTGCCTTATCTTCTCCAATTAGATAAAGTAATATCTGCAGTATCAAAATAAATGCTTTGATATATACATTGAACTAGATTAATGGGATTTTCTTTATCTAGAAAATAAATTATCTTAATAGAAATCCCTGCAAGGTTTCTCTCCCTACAACTCTGTTAAATCTGTGATAGATTTTATTGCAATTCCCATTTACCTCCAAGTCTGTTATCTTCAAGGATTTGTGTTAGAATTTGTACCTAAAGAGAGTGAATAAAGTTTTTACATTTGCTGTAAATTTTCTCAGGAGTTAGTTCGCAACAAATCTACAGGAGGAGAAATTGTCTTTCAAGACCAACAGTTTGGTTGTGAACTGAACAGACCCTGAGGTAAGAGAACAGTTAAGACAATAGATGCTTCTGTAGCTACTGAAATATAACAAATTTTTAACTATTTAGGATAAAAGAAATGTCTCTAAACTGTAGAATTTTATTTAAAGGACTGTCCCTGAGCACTGCATTGTGGTAAAAATTCTGTGCAGACTCAGGATGGATCTGCTCAACTTGGAATTTGGCATGTGCTGGTTATGTTGAGTTCATGAGGATGTTTTTTTGAAGGTTATGGCTACAGGGTTGTTCACTGTGTGGGAAATGAGACTCCCACACCTGAAAATGTGGGGTGTGAGCTATTTTCCACTTGAGTTACCTTAGTGTTTAGTTGAGATACTAAATCCCCTTTGCAAAAGCAGGGTTATCTAGGCAATGATAAAATGTGGATTTTTTTTCCAAATGATGACTTTGCCTTGATGAATAAGCAGCACATCTTCCACTCATTTTGTTTCTGTCTTTTGCTTGTTAAAATGTTACTCTTAAAAAAAAAAAAAAGTTTACTAAGCAGTGTTTTCAGCTGGTGCTTGGAGGACTATATCTCAGTTACCAGATTTTTCTCAGTTGGTTGAAAATTCATAAAGGTAATTGGTTAGAATAAGAGGCTGTACCAACCTTCAAGAGACCTTTTACATCTTATAAAGTGCTGTAGATTTATTATTGTTACGATGACAAACTCACCCACCAGGACAAATTAATATTGCTTTTAGAATACTTTCAGAGGCCATTCTACCCTCCTCTGTGCCTCTGTGTGTGATGTTCTCGTTAACACTAATAGGAATTGTGTGTACTCATAAGAACAGTTTTGATAGCATAGATAAAGTTTGCTTATTGTGATTGTTTATACAAAATGATGGTCAAAGAAATTTTGGCAGAAAAATCACTACAGGCTATACTGAATGTGGAGGCTCAAGCCTGTGAGTGTTAGTCTGCATTTTACCAGCCCAGGATAGGTCTTGGAAATGAATATGGTTTTCTGGTTGCTTGAGATGGAAAGCCTTGTAAAAGGTGTGGGTATGAGAGAGACTGAGTGGAAAGTCAACTCTGACTTCACTCTTGCCCGTACTGTGCAACAGAGAAAGATTGTATATTCAGTCTTGAGACTGAAGTTCAGAGACTTATGAATATCTTCCAGCCAGTGTGAGTTTTTTGTTTTGGAAGTTATTTAAGGGCATGGTCAGACTGCAAGTGATTAAACAGTGACTTTTAATGAGGTACTCATCTTTAGCTTAAAAGCAGGTACAGTACTCGTGGTATGTACTGTAAGTAAAGTGAGGCAGCTGCAGGCAGTAAGTCTCCTGTGTAGTTACCTACCTCAGCCATAACCTGCACTGTACCTGCAAGCAGTGGTTATTTAGGGACATAGGATAGCCCAGCGCTTACTCTTCCCATTTAGATCTTGGTATTTAATTACCGAAGACTTCTCAGGAGAGGAATGGGTATACAAATCTTTAGTATGTCCACTGGAGTTATGTTTCACTGCACAAGAATCTGTATTGATGTAAGGTTGCACAGGTTGGTAAGGGCATTTACACAAAAATGTATTAATTGCAGGAATCCAGTGTGCTTTTTGCTCTTTAATGTATGCACAGTGTGAAGGTTTGGTAATCCCAATCATGGCCCTTGGCTATGGAATCCTTATTTGTGTTCTCTGCAATTCAGGATTGTGGGTGGATGCACTTCCTTCATGTATTTTTTTTTTTCCTTTTTAAATTTGAATCATCAGGGAGGTATTTCACAGAAATGCCTTCCAGTCAGGAAACTTCTTGCTGAGTCTTCTGAGCAGAGGGAAAGTTTGGTTCAGATATGAAAGGAAAGCTAAGAGGAACAGGATCATCCAACCCCACAAATGATCTCTACAGGGCACCAGAAGAGTAAAGAGGTAATGGTAAGATATATGTGCCTGAAGATACTCCATATTATTTGTACAAGAAGTTATTTAATAAGTTTTTCAAAGACAATTGACCTGTAACCTTCGTATGTCTGAGACCTCAAAGAGCCACAAGAAATAGAAAATAATCTTCATGTACCTTAAAGGAGCATCTATAATGCCATCCCTCAGCCACCATAAGAAAGAGATGAGGAATACTACAAAAGTGGGAAAGTAGCTTAGAAGATAACAAAAAACTTGCATGCAGAATCTCTTTCCCTCTTGTATAGTAGTGTGTGGATCCACCTGAACTCATGCATTGAATGATTTTCCAGTTTACAGAAACACTGTAAATTTTTTCTTTACCATGTTTTTCAACAAATATGCCCATTGCTTGAAATTCACTAGAACAAGTAAGTGATTTGCAAGCAAAACTGTCAGCTGTTTGCTTACCCTTTAAATTAAGTGGCCCACAAAGTAATCTGCTACGGTGGTAAAATCAATGTAAAATTCATTACTCTAAGTTCTAACAAAATAAAATAGAAGCTTTGCACTAGTATGTGCAGGACTAAACTTTGCTGCCACCTAGATTCATGTGAAACTCCAGGAGCTGATGAATTCACATGAGTCCAGATGAATGCATAATGATGTTCTCTAGTCTGTCTTTTGAAGATGTGCCCACAAACAGCAGGAGGTATTAGCAAATCCACAAGGACTATCCCAGGAATAGTTGAAAAATGGTACTGCTGCTTTCAACAACTTTTACAGGATCTTTGGAAACTAAGGGGAAAACTACTTCATTCTACATTAGACCATGGCTTTCACAGCCCAAGGATTAGGCCCTACCCAAATAGAGAATGTATGTTTTTGACAGCGGTTAGCAGCAAGCTGATGGCTTGCTGGCAGAGCTTAACGCACATTTATTTGACAGAGACCGTGCAAGTTGTAATGTAGCTGTGCTGAGTGTCTAAATATGTATTTCAGGTCCTGTAAAGAAGAGGTCACAGGGGTACGCTGCACCCTTAGCAACCCAGATTGGTTGGGGGTGTGTGTGAAGGAACTGAGCTTTCTCTTCAATGGTTCTGTGTCCCTAGGCATTTCCTCTATACACGTGTTATGAATTCATCCCAATCTTCTGACAGTAGCAAAATACAAACAATTGTGAAGGGGATGTGAATTCAAGCAGCAAGGGCTAAAAGGAACATTTTTTTGTCACTTAAAGTAAAGCAGACAAGGTAGTGTATCCCAACAGGACACTAATGAGCCACCTGATAACACCAAGTGCACACCTGACCTCTTGACACATGAAGCGAAGATGACAGATGTACTGTCAAAATACAAATCTATCAACTTCATCATGTAAATCTGCCCACAGATGCTTTACAGTGGAGATCTGAGGGGAAACAAACATTTTAACTTACAGAGTAACCTTGTATAAAGAAACTTTTAATGAAAGGCTCCAGTTAATAATTTCTGAATTGTAACACTGTTGCGAGAAAAGGATACTAAGGATTGATTTTTGGCATTGAATGACAAGAAAGACAATCCCCCAGTTTCCATGATAATGCTGCACTCACTGTTTGAGTGTTGGGGTGTATTGATATTTGTGATGCATTTGCATTAACTCCTCTCTCTCATCTTTTCACAGAAAGAGTCATTGGGCACTGGAACAGGCTATCCAGGGAGGGGGTTGAGTCACCTTCCTTGGAGGTGTTTAAGGCACGGGTGGACGAGGTGCTGAGGGACATGGTTTAGTGTTTGATAGGAATGGTTGGACTCAATGATCCAGTGGGTCTCTTCCAACCTGGTTGTTCTATGATTCTATGATTTGATATTATTCATTTTGTGCTTTCCATCTCTTTCTGAAATGTGTTGAGTTGCTCCTTTAAACACACAGACTTCTGTTGTGCAAATAGGAAGCATCTCAGAGTCACTTCAGGATGCTGATTTTTTTCTCTTTATTAAGGTTTGTAAAGAGTTTGATACTTAGAGCAGAAATTAATTTTTTGTTTGTTTATAAGTAATTTCTTATGACCTCTCCAAATGATAGCGCTTGCCCTATGTAAAGACAGTTAATTTTCCAAGATGTTACAAGCATAGATTTTAATTAGATAGGTGTAATAAGGGTCAGAAAAAGGATCTTTCTTTCATGAAGTACATGGCTATTTGCATTCTTTTAGAAAAATAATGAAGCAAATCTTGAGTGCTGGAGTTTATGCAAGAGGAAGATTTTTGATCTTTTTATAGTATATTTCAGGACTCTGCTCACAGAGCTGAATTTGTGATACAATATGTATATTTGTGATGAATGTATCAATATTTTAACATTCATTTTAGAAAGAGTTTATCCAAATATCTGTAAATATTTCTGCAGAGAAACCCCCAAAATATTGATTGGGTATAGCTCTGGTTGTCATTGTTGTATCTTAGCTCCCTTGTGCCCTTGCCGTTTTTTGATTTACTCACCCACCAGGCTATATTCCTCACTGCAACAGGTTGTCTTCTGTGAAGGTCAGAAAGACCTCCATAAAGGCCCTTCATAAACTTCTCCCCATCTCATTCCTTGGCGAACAACGATGGGACATGGAGATCTGTGAATTAGCAGGGAACAAGGGACCAACTGCTGAGACTGAAATATTTTCAGGGCAACTGCTGTGTCCACCAGCACGCNGTTGTAAAGTTCTCCCCATCTCATTCCTTTCCTGGTGAGCAATGATGGGATGTGGAGGTCTGTGAATTAGCAGGGAACAAGGGACCAACTGCTGAGACTGAAATATTTTCAGGGCAACCGCTGTGTCCACCAGCACACCTAGGTGAGTTCAGCACAATTCATGCTCATAGGTGCGATAGCTCCTCCTTTCCCAAGGTTTCACTTCCCAAGCTTTCCCCTCTGCTCCACCACCAAGATCATTGGCAAGGACAGAGGAGAGAAGAGGAGAAAAGTTTGGAAGAGCAGGAAAAGGAGAAGCTGCAGAAAGTGATGGGCTTCAGCTGAGTGAATTGAAAGCTGTAGCTTGTTCATCTTTCCTCTTGGCTCAGGGTAGAGGCTTGACCGCATCTAAACCAGCTGTCCACCACATCAAAGCAAGACTATTGAGCAATGAAATGATGAGTTCAGTCGCTTTTCAGTATCCTGTTGAGCAATGATGTGATGAGTTCAGTCCATTTTCAGTATCCTGTTGAGCAATGATGTGATGAGTTCAGTCCATTTTCAGTATCCTGTTGAGCAATGATGTGATGAGTTCAGTCCATTTTCAGTATCCTCCCTCTGGGAAAGGGCCCTGATGGTCAAAAGTTGGGAAGGCTGCTGTCCTCTGTGGGGAGGTTCTGCTGTGTTATGCTGACATGATTTCATTAATGAAATCTTGCTTTATCCACTCTAGCATCCGACTGGATTTCTGTCGTCATGGCGTATAAAGGGAGTGGGATTTTCAACATGATCTAAAGCCCTCATAAACACCATTGAAGATATTTTAATTGATAGTTCTGATTACACTATCAATACAGACTTTGCTCCTCCTTCAGAGGCATGTAGACCTATAGTTTAATGGACTGATGGGAAATTTAGAGGTATTACAGTCTGATGAATTGCTGTAGGTGCATTGACAGGTTAGACCCTGTAGGCCTATTCCAAGGCGTTAATGCTTGTCATGTCAAGAATATTTCAACGGAGTTATGTTCCTAGCTCATTGATCTGGTGATCCATGGATAAGTAGAATTACATTCTGTCAGGCAAACTCTGAAACAGGCCGGAACATTTTCTGTACTTTCCAACAATGTATGTATATATATTTTTTTAATCTTAGGAGAGTCTTAATTCAAAGATTGATTTGGAAGTTCCAGAGTTTTGTTTTAATGAAGGAATAAGCTTATTGAGCCTGCCAAAAGTATTCTCCCTGCTTGATGAATAGATATATACATGAATAAGTAGCCTCTGAAATTATAAACTGAATTCTTTCCTTTCTTAAGATTTTCTATCACTGCACAGTACTTTCTGGGATATGTTCATTACATCCTCAAATATGGGAAAAATCAATATTTGATGAATAACAAAGTCAATCCTTTATATTTTTGCCTTTGTCAAGTCTGCAAATGTCTTGATCGGCATCACAGGGATCAGTGCTCTGTTGATTTCAGGGAGGGGCCAAGCAGAAGACTAGGAGAAAGGGTCACCCACTTGAAAGAGATGCTGGATTTGGTTCTGCTTTTAATCAGAGTCCTGCAATAGAGGTTGTATTTAAGATCCAGACTGTGTTACATGCAAAGAATGACAAGACGGATGAATAAATGCAGACAGTCTTTTAAATGCAGTGGGTGTCCTAGTGTGCATGTTTATCATAGAAATTGTGTATGAATGACAGAGCCCAAAGATTTTCATTCACTGTCTGAAAGCAATTGCATCCTTCTCTGCTTTATTGCTTATAACAGTAAGGGCTGAGGAGCCTAGACTCTTCCCATTGTGTCCCCGAGGCACAGGTCCAGGGGCGAAGCCAGACTGTAGAGTTTGCCTGGTGTGGATTCCTGTAGCCTGCCTGCCTACACCACTCAGTCTGCTGTGTAGTAAGGAGGTAATGTAAGATGGGAGAAGCTTTGCCAGCTTGTCTATCAAATATTGACTGTGTGCAACTACCGTGAAGCATTACAGGATATGCAGTGGAAATCTTGGCTGTGTGGTAAGAGCTACAGCTATACTCATCCCACCCATTATGTAAATACAAATTTTCCTCACTTCTGCTTTCCTTTCCTTTCCCTTTCTTATATCCAAATTGTGTATAAACAAACATTCAGAAGGCAACTAAGAGGTGATTGGTAAAGCTTCCTGCACTGCTGTGGCATGGTCAGAATTTGGAATTTCCTTTCAAAATGGCATGTTTTTTCCTTCATTTATGGTATTGTGCAATGGTAGAAGCTCTTCACAACAGCATTTGGTTCTTACAGGCAGGTGTTGAGGCATGGTTTCAAATAAAGGACAGGCTCAAGGTTTGCCAACTGCTCCACAGCTGCAACCAGATGCCATACTGACACAACATAGCCATCCTGAGAGTGGATGAGACATTTTATCATTTATTTGTGACTGTAGAGATCACATCAGCTCACTGCAGAAGTCCATGAAAGGATTGGTTTATTAAGTTGGAAAGGCTTTTATGTTCTAACGCTGTATGCATGGAACAATCACTTTCACTGTTTGCCCTGTTCATAGTTCCTGACTTGGATCAATGGTCAACGTGTGCCAAAGGCAGGCAGACTGGCCAACAGTGAGCCCAGAGACAGAAATAGAGATCTTCCAATGACAGTGTTATGAGCTGCTGGCTTTAATCAGTCTCCAGCACTAGCTTGGCCAGTTGGATGCTGCAAAGGAACAAGGAGTATCCCATATTTACCAGTATTTTGCTTATTTGCATGGCAGGGAAGTGCAGAACGCACAAAGTTGTGCTGCCATCAGGTTGCAGTAAGGAAAAGACAGACAATGAGAGATAAGAAGCTGTGAATCTAAATGATCCTTATTTCTTTTATTCCCCTCCCCCATGTTCCTAAATTAGCTTGATCTTCAGTGTCAGACTGAAGCTGTGTGGGCTGAAGGCAAAATGTCATATTTTATTACATATCATGAGCAGCAACAACCCTCTTAATTTCTTTACTAGATAAAACTTTAGAGTTGCAGAGGTGTTACTTTAAGACACATTACTTAAGTATGGAATTAATTTCTTTCTCTTTGTAGGCCAACATGAACTTCTCTTTGTTTTTGTTTCTGAAGCCCAAGGAGACCGTCTTCTGTGGCCCTGCAGATGTCTCTGCAAATCTTAATAAATCCTCAAACTTCAGTTAATGTCTTATGTATATTAGTCACATGTGAATTTAATCACCATTATGAGAGCCTACCACAGGTCATGGTCGCAAAACCCATTTCCCTTGGAAATAATTACCCTCAGCTGCAGTATAATGTGTTAATAGAATTGCTTCAAAGCAGGATAGCAGCCCTATTAACACTTGTCACTGCTGTGTGTGTTTTCTGTATGTCTTTCTCTTCTATTGTGTACCATTAGAATGGAAATGGCTTGGATGCAGTAAATAGTCTGCTACATGCTGGCAGCTGTGAGCAATGAACTGACAAGTGATTTATTCAAAAGGAGACATCTAACACTCCAAAGGCAGTTGTTTCCTAGTCATACTTGGACTGATGTAAGGTCCAGCTCTGCAGACCTGCTGCTGAGGATACTCAGGTGAAGTGATCTGTTTAACTGATGTTTTCCTGGCTGTTGCTTGGTGTAAGAGCTGCTGAACCAGGCTGTCTAAGTTGTACATGCCAATAATGGTCCACGGTGAGCTTTTCTTAGCTAAAATGACCTCAAAACCCGAAAATGGAGCAGAAGTGTAAGCAGGAGTCTCCTCGAAACCATAGGAGAGTGTACGGGTGCTTCTCATCTCCATCTGCTCCAGTAATCCTGGACCTGCCTGTGCAAAGTGGAGCTGCTTCAGCCGGTTGGACCAAGGGTGTCCTTCCCATGTGGACACTAAATGGTAAAGGTGTGTATCAGGGACCTCAAGGTTGAAATCCTGCAGACAGTAAAAATGATTGGCTCCTGTGCCCCACATTCTGTGAAAGAAGGAAAGAATGAGCAGGAGAGGTGCAGGCAAAGGGGAGAATTTGCAGATCGTTTGGCTGGGTGAGGGTTACACTCAGAACCAGCATTTATTTTCCATGGCATTAGCAATCTTCCTTCACAGGACACTCTGTTCATGATATTAAATTTGTAGCAATTGTAGAAAATACGTAACTATAGTTCAGTATATTTTTAAATTGCTTTGGTTTTGCAATTAACTTGTTGACGTAAAAGTCATTATCTGACGACATCTGGGAACAAAAGGAATATGTTGTCTGGAACAAAGGAATTCTGCCCATCTTTTAAACAGCCATTAAGACAAATGCTAAGCTGATTGTGTGCAAACAACCTGATCAATTTTTTTGGCAATTTAAATCATCTGGTCCCATCACTGTGCTTAAGACTCCATCCAAATGCCAAAGTTGATAAGTAATAAATGTTCAAGTCAAATCTGACCTAATGCAGGCCTCCCATTAGAAAAAGCTCTCAATATTTCAGCCACAGCAGGTGCGTTCTGTAATCCTTTATTAAAAACTTCTACTCCCCCACCCGCCAACATGTGATGGGGCCTTATGCACATTAAATCTGACATGCTATGAAGCCGCTACAACCTTTTCCTTACTCTTAATTAAAGGAAAGAATGCCAAAAAGAGAAAAGCTGAAGTACTTCTAAGCAGAGATGTGAGGCAGGTGGGCAGAAATGATTGTGTAATGTTTGGCAGTCACTAGGCCTGGAGTTCACAAGGTGGGGAAGGTGCTTGACCTACTGTTCTTCCTGCGTATGCATTTAAATTAAATCGTAGTCTTTCTGTGAAAGGTAACTGACATTGTTTAATTAAAAGCCTCTCTTTTGTTCTACCTGGACTTCTAATTCCAATGCAATGTGTGGGCACATGGTCCTTTGTCTTCTCAGGGTATAATTAGACTTAGAGATGCAGCTGTCCTGTTTACAGTATAAATTCCCCTAATGATAAATGGAGTAGACTTACAGAGAAACCCTGACGGTACTTCAGAGAGGGAATGTGGAGGATCTTTGCAAATAGCTGGTGGGTAGAAAGTAAATCATGATCTGCTAATAAGCCTCTGATTGCTGGGTATTTCATACTGCAGAAGATTAAAAACTTGACTTTGCTTTGTGTTAGTCCTGGCTGCAGAGATGGAACATGAACACGGAGCAAGTGGTTTGTTTATTGGTAAGATTTTAAACTTGCATCTTGAGAATCTCTTTGAGAGTTCTTGCTATGTTAGAAGCTTTTAGTGACAAAAAAAGGGTTTAGAAATGGCTAATCCCAAGTGATACGGGGAGCAGATTTAGTCATCTCTGTTCTGAAAGCACCCAGAGATCTCAATCAGATCAGATATGAGGCACTGCCTAGATACTCCATAGCCAAATAACAGGAGACCTCTGTTGTCCCATAAAGTCCCCAGAATCAGGAGGTGGGATAGATCGAGGATGGGAACAGGGCCATACTTTTACCCTGGTTTGCAGGGGTGAATCTGGTTCCCAAGGAGAGCAGAGCACACCAACTGCAGTCACTGACTTGTGCTGACGCAGAACTGGGGGCTGAAGAGGGAGGAGGTCATTTCAGCTGTCAGACTTGAGAAACCAGAGACTGCTCAGTGGGGAAGAAATGAGGAACATATGGTGTGGTGGGAGGAGGTGACAGTGGTACTGAAGAGCAGGAAATATGAGAAGTAAACTTTTAGTAGGGTGCTGACTTTAGGAAATGCTGTGGCAAGGGTCAAGAACTAGCGAGAACGTGGCTTTGTATGCAAAGGAGAAACAAAGGATGCAAGGACAGGAAATGTCAACAGGAGTGAGTCTTGGGAGGGAAATTAGCTTCTATCGTGCACCCACTGCTTATGACATAAGTCAGGCTGGAGGCCACTGGGTTGTGACATAGATTAGAGGATGATTTTGACAGGTGGACAGCCTCTGCCCATGTGATGCCCTCCAGAAGAGTAAAACTGGGGGACTTTGCTGGTTACTCTCTAGCTCTGATTTTGATTCAGGAGATGATGGGAGCCACTTGTCTGGCACACATGGTTGTGATGATACAGTCCTGGAGGAGGGACAGGTGACAGGAGAAGTTGTGTCACCATCCGTCATGCCTGGGGGGGCTTTCTGGGGCCTCAGGAATGAGACAGGGAAAACCACAGGGTTATGCGAACAGGGAGGAAGAAACGGATGACAAGTTCCTTTAACAGGGCTGAATCCCATTTCTCCTTGCTCCATGCTGCTTCAGCTACATGGGATCTGTTGGGTTGCTTTATCCTTGTTACATACTTACACCATATTGGCATTGTCCCTGGTGCAGCTGTTGCACATAGAAAATTTCTCTGCAGTGTCTGACGCTGATGCCAGTGGAGACAACTTGAGAAATTGTTTACTAGCAGGTTCCCTGACAGTGGTCAACAATTTCTGGATATCCAAAGATCTGGTAAAGGAATTATTCCAGTGTTTTATATTGGTGGGGTTTTTTTTTTTTTCTGTAGAGTTTGTAGATCTCAATGAGGATTGTTTTCCTAATTTATGAGGAATTCAGGATTTGAAAAATATTTTTGTCTCTAATTAAGGCAGAAATGAAAAATCTCAACAAATTTCATTCAGAGGGAGAGGGCTCAGCTGAAAAAATTCATTTAAGTAAATTGTGTTACTGCAATTTGAGTTCAGATTTTTCTAAGCTTCAAAGAAATATTTGCTGATCATTATAAATTACAAAGGAAGCAAGCAGCTCTATATGAGGTGTAGTCTGTTTCAAGTAAAAAAGTATATTTAAGTAGTTTAGATTAGATTTTTTTTTTTTTTTGCTAAGTAACACATTTTTGAACTACCCTTTATCTTCAATATGTTTTGATGCAGATAAACTGGCATTTTCAGATATGTTTCCTCAATAAGTTCCCAGCCTGTTGTCCTCATGATCTAACTGAAAGCACTCTTTGGTGGCTTTTTGCCGATATGTTGTTTTATATGTAATCGTATTGGAATGATGTTAAAAGAGAAAAGTTTTTTCACAATGAAAATAACCTCAAGAGGGTTAAGATTGGATATAGATTATAAATGAAATGCTCCGCAAAATGTGCAAGTTGCACTGAGGCTAAATCTATGCTCTACTTTCAGGTCTGAGATGGTAATAAATTGAATACAGAGCATTACACAGACAGTGTCAGATATAAAATATATTAATCTTGTCAGAGAGTGTACTAACTCTTCCAGATTTATGATCAGGTGCACTTAAATGGTGTTCTTCTCATTAATCTTGATTTATAAACAGTAGCCTTCAAAACAAGGGGTCAGAAAAGACAAGAGAATCATAGACGTGTCACTTGGATAACTCACCTTCCCCAGCCAGCCTGTACCTCTCAATGACATCCTTCCATCTTTAATTACTGAAAGGTCTTTAATCTTGTCTGCGTAAGGGCAGAATATGATGGATGTGAGCGGTTGCCTGTGCTACACTGAGCGTGTTTTTAACAGTGGATGCCACGGATGTCGGTGGGAAGAGCAAGAATGTCGCATCTGCTGCTAGCAAGACTTGATAGTGAGAGAGTTCAGTGGGAGAGGAGTGTTCTTGAAAGTGGAAAAAAAGAAAAGGAGGTCAGTGGTTGAGGCTACTGAGGCCAGTCTTGTGACAAAATGCAGTTTGTGTTGCAACTGCATTTTGGAGTTGACTTAACATGCATACTGGGTATAAGATTATGCCCATCTCAAAAAGTCTATTACTTTGTAATTCTTAAAAATAAGAGGAGCTGGAAAACCAAACTTCTTTCAATGCAAATATACCAGGTGCTTCCACTAGTCATTACTGTAGACAAATGAGTCTTCCTGCATGCTGGTATACTAGGTGGGATAACATCAGCCTGGACACTTGCCAAGGTGGTTGAGTTGGAGGAAGAGTAAGTAAAAGTTTCTCAAACCTACTTGTTATTTGTAAGAGGAACGAGCAAAAGAATTTGTGTAAGGAAGCTGCAAAACTTCCAGATGTGAGAAGGTAGGTGTACACCAAATGAAAACCATTTTTAGCCTCCTGTCTGATATATTATGTCATCAAGGAGGGATTGAAGCACAAACTAAATTGCTTTCAACACAGTCTTCTTGCTCTTGCTTTTCCGCATTTTCTCTAAGGGTATTAAACTGCTGGAACATCTGTACATTGTGGGCAAGTTTAGTAGCTGTATTAAGTGTCTAATGGTCTTTGTAGAGCATCTTCCAGGGAACAGAAACTTGTGATAGTTGATATAATGAGGAAGTTTGGAAGAGTTTTGAAATGAAACAGTTAACTGACATGTGCATTCAAGATAAGAACTAAATCCACCTTCAAGAAATTATGCCTGGATTTTCCTGATCTCTACTAGAAAAATATTCCACAACTACTGATAAAAAGGACCTGTTTTCTTCGCAGTTCTCCTAGATCCTTTGTTCTGAGCTTTAAGACCTCTCAAAGGAGCACAATTGCCATGGGTGTTCATGGATGAAAATTCAGACTTTGATGTGGTTGGGTCTTGAGACACTAATTGCTTTGAAAAACAGGACTGAGGCCTTAAGCTGGCATCAGATGCTGACTGGGAGCTATGGGAAAGACTTGAGCACAAACCAGATATGCCATTGGCAACATAACCTGTAGAAAAAGCAGTTGTTCCTCATTCCCAACCAGCTGGAGCTGGTGTATGGTTCCCACATTGAACTTCAAAACACATTGAGTTATTGTAATCCAGCCCAGAGGTGACAAATACATGGATTACTTGATGCCACCTAAGCAGCCAGACTTTGCAAGGTGTCAGACCCAAGGTGAGGCTTTGGCAAATGTGGGCAACATGCTTCTCCCGTAGAGGGGGAGATGATGTTTCCATGAGCTTTTTAAAGAAATCCTTCTCATCCTGAATTTTTAACTGTGCTTGGATTCATTCATTTCAGCCTTTCTTGGATTCAGTTCAAGGCATCTGCTCCTCTCCAAGAACTGTTTTCCTGGAGGTGTTCTGGTATGCTGTTAGTGTCAGTGGTTGTATCTGTGGAGAATGGGGACACTGACTGTCATCCGCAGACTGTTGGTAACCAAGCCTGCAGCACCTCTCCACCTCTCTCAGTCATCTTGCATAATTAATGGGAGGAAGAAAGGACTTTGTGGATGCCTATGGACTGTTCAAGAAAGGGAGAACAGAGCCTATCTCCACTCTTAGGTTTGCTGTACACCTGTGACAGTAACTTATGTTGAAGCTGAACTGTCTACTTCTGGTTCCTATTGGTATTAACATTCCTCCAATCTTTGTATTGAAGGCCACAATTTGATTCAGGAAAGTGAGGATGGTGGTGTCCCTGAGGACATCTTTGAGTGTCAGCAACAGCTCTCTGTGTTGTTTCATGAGCCATATCCCTCTGTGCAGTACCCAGGATGCTGGCCGATGTGATAATGTTGGCAGGTAGCAGGGAGGTTGTAAGAGAAGAACACATGTAAGAATCATCAAGGTCAAGGATCAGCTTTTGAAAACTTGAAGAAACTATTGTTGAAAAAAGAACTTTGAAGACTTGGGTTTTTTGATACTTATGTTGATTTCTGGTGGTTAGGTTTTTTTTGGAAAAGATATTGTTTTCTTCTGTTTGTAATAAGGCATTTCTGTTCTTCAGTGCCTTTTCTTAGGCAGGAAAGTAATCAATCTCTTTCACGTATAATGACTCTAATTTTTATTTTGGGTTTTTTTTTCCGAATTTGTAATTATCTGGCATGTGTGATGGGCTGAACTTAGCTGGAGTAGAGAAGCATAAAGATCAGTTTGCTTGTAGGTGAAAGTTTCTTTTCCAGGAAGAGCCATATGTACATCATTAATAAGCTGACACATCTCCACAGCTATTTGTTTTGCTGGTTTACAGATTCATAGTGTGACCTTCTTGGTAGGTATAAAGGGAATAGATGGAGTGAAGCTGCCTAAACAGTAGCAGATAATACGTAATGTATTTCTCTCTGTCTGATTTGCTTGCCCAAGGCAAGCTGAGGGTTCATTGCAAGGCAAACCACTTCCAATTGTTTGCAGCCATGGTGTATATTTTAACCTCTGATCTCTGTTTGAGTTAGTTGGTAATTATGCCAATGGAGTGCTATGTTGGTAGTGTTTCCAGAACACAAGACTTCAGATTTTGTGTTGAAAATATGATGCAAAAGATGTCTGCCTCATAAGAAAATACAAATAATAACATGTTTTTTATAATATGAATGAGTTTATTCATTTTCCCTTGGCTAAATGAAGTTTCACATAGTGTGAGGCAATTCATCTGTAATTTCTTTAAGACAGCAAGAAGGATTTCTGTTTGGAGGAGAATATGTTCTTGATTAGCTTGTTTTCTGCTTTTTTATTTTAAAAATTATTTTTCTTTTCATTCTACTTATGAAATAAAGGAATGCTTTCTGCGTCTGAAACTGAGAAACAGCTAACATTTCCTCTCCATTTGTCTAGTACACACTAAAATATATCCTGGAGTGTAAATTAAGACTTTTTGATGAGAGGGAGCAAAGGCAAAAGAGCTGTCATTTCATGAGTCAAAAAGACCATTGAATCACGTCTCAATGGTGCATTCACAACTAAATACAACAACCCAACTGAAATCCTGTCTAGTCTGACTGGTTTTATTGGCATCTAATCTTGCAGTCAGCTGCTAGAGCATTAGGCTTTTTTTCTTTCCCTTTCTCTTTTGTTTAATGGTGTTGCAGAATGAGCAACTGGCTTCAGAACTGTTTCAACATATGGCACAGTTGGAAGAAATATTTTCTGCAGCTTGAGAAGGTTTAGGGCAATGATATTCCAAAAACTTCATCCTGATAGTTTCCAGTTCCTAAGCCCTGGAGGGGCTGGATTATTTCTGCTCTACTGGAGTCCATATAAGGAGATTTGCATTTGCTCCTTAGCTGGGTGCAAATGGTTTAATGAACTAAAGTATACTTCAAAGGATTGGATGTTGGTGTAAGGTGATAGAGCCAAGTGCCCTAAGACCTTCTTCCTAGTGATATAGCTGAGACCAGAGCTGTGGTTGGGGAGATGGCCATCTGTGGCTGAGCAAAAAATTGTTCAGCAAAACACTATCCCACACTAAACTAGCAAGTGTTGGTAGTAACTGCAAGTGGACCATCCTCGGTGCTCAGATCTACCAGTGCTTCTCTGTGTATTGCATAAGTGACACTCATAGTGAGACATAATAACAGGTTTTCAAGTCACCAATTTACTGGGTTTTTTTAAAATTATGTAAAGCATAAATTAACCAGTGTAATGAAAAGCTGAATGATTTTTATCCCTGAGAACTGCTGCTCAGAATGTTTCTTTGTTTTGTCAGACTGGAAAGGCATCAAAGTGTTTTATTCATTATTTCTCCCCATAGGACACTCTCCAAATTTTTGTGTGCATTGCATTGTATAGTTTGGAATCTTTTCAAACTAGAAAGTGCAGACAAAGGGACTCTGAATTTGTTTTGACATTGCCTTGTGTATATTACACACTGACTTAATGGAAACACCACCCCCGGCGCCCCCCAAATAATAATGATCTTTAATTTGATTCACTCCATAGAGCAAGAATTTATAAAGAAACCCGTGCAAGAACCAAACCATGCAAATAATCAAAAAAGTTATCTCTAAATACAAATGCAGCAGGATTCACTCCTGGAAATTCTCAGAATAGCTTAAACAAGATTCTTCATGAATAGTTATGGTCCTCTGTTGGGATTGGGGGGGATAAGCTGGGTAACCTTTATCAGTCCCCCTGCGGGTCTGTCTTCAGTAATTCTGTAATTCACTGTTTTAAATTTATTTCTAAATAAGGAAGGATTATTTTCATAGGAAAAGCTTAGTAACACTACAGCTTACTTGGTCAGAGAAGCATGAAGACAGGATAAAGACAAATATATCCATGGCCCACAAGTTTCAGCAGGACCCGGGTTAGTCTCAGTATGGAGAAGGATCAAAGGACACAAAGACTGAGCTGGATTTATGGGTATAGGTATGTAACAGTAGCTTATTCCTCTCAAGGTCGGACACCATGAAGTGTGTGTATATGTGATGTTACAGAGGAATAAGCTATGAAACCCTGAAATGTACAGCAGACTGAGGACATGTGAGATGGATTATTAGTTTGACAGGCTTGTGAGACCAAACCACAGGTACAGCCTACCAGTGGCCAATACAATGAAAGCTAACTGCTAACAAGGGCTCCCAAAATGCAGAATTGCTAGTACTCCAAGGAGACTACTCCTTGGGTAGGCGCTGTTCCTTCTTGCTACCTTCCAAGGCTAAGAATAGGCTAAGGCATTCCTAAATGGTGGATAACGGTGCTAATGTAAAAGCTGTGTGCTCTCCCCATCCTTGTGAAGCTGTGTGAATTCCACTGGAGCTACATAATCCCTGGTATGACTGAGCATACATTATGAACTGTCGGAAAGGCTGAGGATAACATCCCATATGACAGCAGTCCTGACAAGCTGTAACCATCAGCACTGGGAAATCCCATACTCCTGTGGGCAGAAAGTGGAGTGGAGAGAGTGGAAGGCGTGACGTGTTTCTGGTTTGTTTCTTGCTATCAGTTGGGGAAAAAAGAGTGGGTGAGCGGAATGTTCACCACCATCCTTTACACCTGAAAGTGGATGGGAGGAAGCCAAGTGTTGTTTGTGTGCTGGATGAAGTCAGTGCACACTGGGGTTTCTTTCTGCACATTTTGATCCTCCCCCCTTGGAGGAAATGGTTGAGTTTTTAAACTGCAAATATTACACTGAGAGATGACTTTCCTGTCTTCAGTCATTCCTACGTGTACCTTTTACCAGCAGCGGAAGTGCTGTGTATTGTGCTGACTAGTTTGATGGAATGATCTTTGCAGGAACAGATTAAACTAGTTCCCATTTGCTTAAGGAAAGGATAATTAACTGGGAAGACAACAGACAGAAAAAGGTGACAAATACTACAATATCAGACATTGCCTTTGATTATGTTACTCCAAGGTCTGCAGTCAGAGATTGGGATGTACTAATTGCTGTGAATAGGGCTTCGCACACATTGTGTGCAAAGTTGCATTTTCCCTTATTTTTCTTTTCAAATACTTTTGTCTGCTGTAGAGACTTCCAGGCTACTCCAGACTCAGAGAAACCGTGCTATCTCCAAAAGAACCTCCAGAGGAAAAGGCAGCTTTCCCAATCTCCAGAAACACAAGGTTTGTCTTCACTGAATTTGAAATAAAAGCAGGTTCTCCTTTGTTCCATAGGGAGTTACTTACTTAGAACCAAAAACTAATTATTTGTTCCTCTGTCTGTTGAGGCTTCTCTCTGTTCTGCACATTAAATGTCCCTTCTATGTGGTGATGACAGGCTGCGTGGCTAGCGAATATCTAATAAAAAAGAAAACAGTAGTCACAGCAAATACATTTGGTTCCCGCAGCTGTAAACAGTTGGGTACAGCCACTGATCAATCTCATGTGTTTTGGTCTATCCTGCCTCTAAATTCTCAATCAGTGGGATTAGCAAAACCTCCATTTCTGCCATTTCTCCTCCTCCTGCCCCTGTCTGTTGTGGTGTCTGCTCTCCATGGGTAGGCTGATCTCCAAAGGCTATTGCTGAAGTAACTTTTGTATTTGTGCCCGGAGGGGCTGGATTGTTGCCCCTCCTCTTAATCAGTAAATACCAACATTTGCTTATCAGATTTGCTGTGGGAGGTGGTGGGGAACTGTTCTCAGAAAATATCCTGATGACAAATGCAATGAATCCAGCACATGAGTGAAAAATAGCCGAATTCCTTTTATATTATGAGAGACAGAAAGGAAGAAAGTGAAGGGTGAACTCTAGGGCTACTTTATCCTATTGTTTTTTTCTTGTAAAAAGTAACACCTTTACATGCCAGGATGGAGGAACAATTTCTCTGTTAGTCTGAGTCTGCTAGATCTGGGAGACAGCTCCTCTGTTATCAAGTCTCTATGCAACTAAATCTGATGTCTCGGCTCCCTGGTGAGGGCTCTGGAAGGAAATAAAGCAGCTGGAAGGCTCTTTGTGAAATCTCAAGGAAAATGCAATGAGGCTGTCACAGGGTGGAAGTCCCCACAGCATTTGCTCAAACGTTCAAATGAATGATGCAAAAGGGAATTTCAAAGGGAAATCAAAGGCAGGGGGGCTTCAAGTATCAGGAGAAGATGGAGACAAATGCTTGTAATGTTTTGTCAGTCTAGCATATGGAAAATTTCCCTCTGGGACCAGAGCTGGAGCAGTTTGGGTTTGAAGTACACCCACCTATAAAGCTTAGCATGTTTCTTTTTCGGTGCTGGATGCCCTGTGTCAGAGGCAGGTAGTTCAGGCAGGGGATGACTCATGTTTCTTGCAGAAAAGTACTACCCCCTGTGTAATAATTGTGCCCCAAATGCAGGTCATTTCTGCAGCCAGGTCACACTTCAGATGTGAAGACTCTCCAAACTATTAACTTGGTCAGATATGGGGGAAACTTTCCATCTGAAACCCTGTGCTCTGCTTTTATAAAAATTAAATCCAAGCATCGAGACCTAAGCAACATAAAAATATCCCCTCTAGGTAGAGGTGTGATAGATTTCTTCATGGATTTTTTTTCATTATTTATGGAAAACTAAGAGACACATTGCATTGAAACGATGGGTAGATGCTGATAAAAGTGATTTGTGCTGCAGAAAAATGGGCTACATCTCATGGAAATGAGAGATGCAGGTTGGAGCATCAGGTACAAGCTATACAGCATCTGGAGGTTTACTCCTTGATTAATTGTCCCCATGAGCTACTGGAAGGAGCAACGGGGCAGTTATGAGTGTTTTCTGCCTATAGTAGATGAACTCTAGTCCTCAATGTCTCAGCTCTGCCTGATAACTTGGAAAGCTTTGGGTGACCTCTGTATAGGGTTTTTTCCCACAAGTGCCCACAGCTTCCCATACTATCCCTTGCTTGTCCATCTTCAAGGTAGCATTTCTATGAGTGGCCAAACCCCTGAAGACGAATGAGACTGATGGCAGTAGAATGACTTTGTATCATCTTCTGTTCTTTTTGCTCATCGTGATGACAAAGATTGTATTAGAAGCTGAGCAGCTCATAAATTCTGAGAGTTATAGCTGTAGGCAGTTCATGAAGGGGAAATTAGGACTGGGTAGGGTTTTAAATTTGCATATGTACCACACCCACTACCATTTAATTTGCATTTGATTTGCATACATCATGGTTAAATAATACTTCTAAGGGGCAAGGATTGCATCAGTTTTTCTATGATTTATATAATTTTTGATTTAAGTATAATTTTATAGAGAAGTTCGGGGGCCATGCAGTATAAACTTAAATTTAATTTCACAAAAATGATCAAATAACACTTACAGCCATAAATATCCTCTTCTCTTTGAAAATAAATGTTGTTTTCATGTAGATGTTAGATTAACAGCACTGTAGTCTGAAATCTGTTGTTTATCAACTGAAAAATTGTAATACAATACAATTACAATCTTCCCTACACATAGCAACAGGAATGGTATCTGCTCTGAACTGAGTGGGCATTCAGGACAGATGTCTGTACATGGTCCATGACTCTTCCTTTAGGGACTATGAGTTTGAATAGTAGTTTAAAGTACATTCCTTCCTTGTTTGCTTTATATTAATGATGTTTCCTGGCTGAATGTGTGAGCAGAGTGATGGTATCTGTCCATTCCAGGATGGTAAATTACCATAATTTAATTATTAGATAATTGTGGCTAGTGCCCCATGTTATTTCAAGGTGCTTCTTACATTGCTTATTTTTCCTTAGTGCGAGCTTGTCACGAATTCAAATGTAGAAAGTAAACCCAGCTGACACTGTGCACTTGGGGCACAACAACCCTATGCAGAGCTACAGGCTGGGAGAAGTCTGTCTAGAAAGCTGCCCGGAGGAGAGGGACATGGGGGTGTTGGTTGACAGTGACTGAACATGAGCCAACAGTGGTCCAGGTGGCCAAGAAGGCCAATGGCATTCTGGCTTGTGTCAGAAATGGTGTGACCAGCAGGTCCAGGGAGGTTATTCTCCCTCTCTGTTCTCGGCACTGGTGAGACCGCTCCTTGAATACCGTGTGCAGTTCTGGGCCCCTCAGCACAAGAAGGATGTTGAGGCTCTGGAGTGAGTCCAGAGAAGAGCAACGAAGCTGGTGAAGGGGCTGGAGAACAGACCTTACGAGGAGCGGCTGAGAGAGCTGGGGTTGTTTAGCCTG
>WAAB01002245.1:110328-150824 GCA_013389865.1 Piaya cayana
TGATTCTATGATTCTATGATGCTGTTTGCTTTGTGCCTGTCTCAATGGCTCAGAAATTGCAACATCCTGTTTACATTTTCCCCCCTTTTATTTTCTATAATTTCTCTTTAGCTCTGCAAAGTCATTTCTGCATGTTTAAGATGCAGAGGGCACCAAAGTAGAGAGGTGCTGTGCTCTTGTCATTGCATTTCCCTCGACTGAGAGGACTTGGAAATTCCACTAAACCTTAGCCAGGGAAACTTTCTTCTTCAGGGATCTGGGCCCATATACTTCTCTGTAATTTAGGTAACTAAACATCTTTTAGCTCTAAGTACACCTTTGGTCATGCATTATAACCCTAGGAGTACCATGTAATGCCATCTCCTCCTCCTCTGCATGCACTCAGAAATCTCATACTGTAACCACCCTCTCTCTAATGTGAAAGAGCAAGGGCAGGTCTTCCCTGCAGCCCAGAAATAAATCTGCTCTGAGACAGAGAATATTTCTATGTGGCAAAAGAGAGATCCTTACATGTCCTTTTGGTGACAGTGGTCTACAGCCATGCAGTGATACCAGCTTCTACTGTCTGCGAGCATGAGCCTCTGCCCATCCCTGCATACTGTGTTACCCATAGGCTGCCTGCAAGGTTGAAATTTGCTTAGATTGATCTCTCTGCTAACAAATAACAATGTGTCACTCTGGAAACCTGAGCTTAAATTGGTTTTAGTCCGTAAGAAATGCTCTTGGTTTCTCTCTAACCTCCCTTTACCAACAATAACTCAGTTCTGAACGTGCAGCCTGTTATTACTGTAAGCCTTTGACACATGGATTCGAAACCTCCTCTTAACCTGGCTGAGCCTTTGCCAGTATGATGCTCATCATCTATTCTATTTTGATCAGCGTCAGTGTACATGGGAGCATATCCATAATCTGTCGTTTCTGTCAGTACTCGAGTGCTTCAACGAGGCTTCAGGAACAGGTGGAATGTTTCACCTGACATCTTGTATTGCCTCCAACCCCACGCTTTGTACAAGACATTATCTGGAGCAGATACTCAGATGTGCCCTTACACAGGCTGCAGGTACTATGACTAGCAAAATGGGCCAAGTGTGGTTTTTCTGTACTTGAGAGCCAATAATGTTTCCGAGAACTTTATATATTTTTATTTCTTTATATCATTCAAAAGGTACTTCTTCTAAAGTCCCGAGTGTTAATTTGTCCTGATGGTATATTGCCTTCTGATCCTTCTGAGCGTCTTCCAGATATGCTGCTTTGTTTCTGTGCTCCTGTGTGGCAACAAAACCAGTGTACTTTCTACTTTTCTCTGTCTGATTTTCTCAAATGGTCTTCAGATCCCCTTAGCAAATTACAAATGCATGTCAGTCTTCTCTAAGCTTAATTTTATTGATGAGGAAATAGTATGTTTATGTAAACCCAGAACAAATGCTTTAAGTCCATCTGCTAGCGATCTGGGTTTGCACTTGAATGGCTTTTATTAAATTCAACATATGAATAATCAAATGTGTGGAAGAATATAAGTATAGGTCTGTCTGGTGAACTGCTGAGTAGGGTTTCTGAATAAAACCTTAGTGACTTAGGAGCCCAGGAGTACTTATGAAGATATGAGACCTCAGAAACAATTATATGGAAGGCACTGAGAACAGTGGCACAGCACTGAGCACATTGTTCCCTGCCTTTCTACCTTGCTGATAATGGTGATGCAGAGATTTTGTGCTGAGAGAGGACTGAAATTGTAGCATGAACTGGTTTGTCATCTCTCACAACCCCGGTCTGGCAGCCCTGCAAGGTATAACGTGTCACTTACTGGTTGTAGCTTGCCAAGCTTGCTCAGGTGTTGCTACAACCTTAAAATCCCCTTGTTTACCTGCAAGTGTCCTTCATGTCATCAGCTGCTGTCTCAGTGTTCTGATGTGCTCATGAGCCCACAGCGATGGAGTTAAGTTGCTTTCTGCCTCCATCTGTCTTTTCACATGGCTGAGGCTGTGGCTGCATATGCGTGTGTGAGGCTTAGAAAGCAATCTGAAAGAAAGCCAGTCACTTGGTGCTTCCGAAGTTTGAATAACATAAAGCAAGACACCAGGTCAAGCAGGAGACATGTGCAGCAGAAGGGGAAGTGGGAAAGCAATCCATAAATATTCAATGAAGGATGTGGGAAAACACATTCTGATTACAACTCTGGCTCTAATGTATGCAAATGTAATAGTTTCCTCCCCTACTAAGGAATCATGTATTACATACATTACATGATGTACTACTGTGTAGCAACATGGTTTATGACTCCTAAGAGAAGAAAATCATAATTCACAGCCATTAACAAAAATAATAGTGCTTTCACCCAGCAGAGCTTTCCTTAGAAAGCTTGTGCAGATTTTATCTAACCTAATTTAAGCAATGTCATGAGTTGGAACAGATCCCTATCAAGTCTGTCATGCTTGTCATAACATGGCACTTGAATAGAAGACATCCCTTCCCAGGAGAAATTCCTGTGAAGGAACTCTATTATTTAATGGAGTATCAGATTCCTTTTAAGTTTCAGAGCTTATTTATCTGAAAATTGTTCCACTAAAAAGCAACTGTTAGCCAGGTTTCATTTAAAGAGAATGAGTTTCCATGTGTGTGATTATAGGCTGCTGCTCCTCAAAGTTATAATTAACCGGGGGCTGCGAAGGGGAAGCTGCTGCAGAGGAGCTGAGCACGTGTCACGTGCTTTTCATCTGGCATGTATTTTCTCAGGGACAAGGTTTTCTGGAGCCTGTGAATGGATACTAGCATTTCCATGAAGAGTTGTTCCCCCATGAGAGCCACCTGGCTCTGTCCCACCTTCCCTCATCCCTGCTCCATTTTGCACAGCTAATTAACTTCCAGCTTTTAGTACATAACGAGGCAGAAAGCCTCAGAAGGAAATGAGAGACTATGGTCTCTCTCCCCGCCCCCCTCCCCCCCCCAATACACTGTGTCAAACAGCATCTTAATGAGTACGTTAGTTTAAACCCTTGGATGGTCACAGGTTTGGGCCTACAACTGCTCATTTAATTTCTGATTTAAAGCAGCAACGATGACTGTGATGAGATGCAGATGTTTGCGTTCGTTACCGTTGCAGGAGACTGAGTGCTGCTCCCATTGCCTGGCATTTCCATGCGCCATTTGTTCATTTATTTCTGGAGTGCCTCGCATGGGTGACAAGGGAGGCAGATTGCGGGTGCTCGGCACGGCACCGCGCTCGCTTCCTTAGAAGCACGTGTGGGCTTGTCCTCATTTATTGTGGCTGCTCAGGAGCCTCCTGTCTGCAGAAACTTTGGCAGCTTGTCACAGCATGTCAAGGTCTGCTCATCTCCCTAGACAGCAGGGTTTATGCATAATGCAATAAATAGAGACGAGGAGAATTGCGTTACTTACATTTAGCTGATCTCAAACCATGAGAAAGAGGAGATAAACTAATGCTGTCAATCTCTCAAAACATTTAATCACTTTTTACATTTACTTTTAACGCTCTCATTTTCATTTGTTTATTTGTATGAGATCTTTTGGGTTTACATCTCTCTGGTAAAAATAAGTTGATACCCTTCACTTTTTTAGATCCTTTAGGAGATGTTAGGGAATATTTGAAAAAAAAAATAATGGGAGAAACAATAAAAAAGGCTTTAAAGAAGTGAAAGTGGGGGTGCAAGAATAATCTTCTTTTTTCCCCCCTTTGCCCCCTGCCTGTTTGCACAATTTTGTGACCAGAATACACTGTGGGCTTTGGGAACTTTGGTGTCTAGCTCTGAAGATGTGTTCAAAGCAAAGCTTGCCCTGTCTCGTGGAAATTCATAGGGCTGATCAACCTACTGAAGTAAATGGAAAGGCTTTCACCAAAGGCAGTGGGCTTTGGCTCAGATGCTAAAAGCATTATCATCACTCTCAGGCTGATCCTCTTGATACGAGTTCTCTCATCAAACCCTCTGACAGAAAAAGAGAGAAAATCCAGTCCCTGCCGGTTAAAATAGCAGCTAAACAGAGAGTTTTGACAGTTCTAAACCACTGTTATAGAGAAATCAGAGTTTTCCAGTGGAGAGGTATATAAACGCAACTGCTCAAAATTTCCCTGATATTCATAGCATCCTGTACACTCTCAATTTCTTCAAGTGCAGCTTTTTAATGATGGGGAACAGTGGTAAAAGCTGAAAGGAGTTGCCCTGCATCTCCAATGGCCTGTGGTAGGATGCACCACTGTGGGCAGAGGCTTTCTCTCAGGGACTGTTGGGGGGTGTGGGGATGTCCCATGGCTGGGAACAAGAATCTGGTGGGGATACGCTGAAATACGAGGCAATAGAGAGGTACTGAGGTGTCAGTTTGAGTCTTATGATGGGAGAAAGGAAGACTGAGAGCCAGTGAGCTCTCAGAGGAGAGGCAGAGGAGAGGCAGAGCACGGGGGTTTGTAGCCTGAAAGTAAGAGATACTTAATGAATATTCAAGACAAAAAAAGTGCCATGAATAATCAGAGCTGGTCTTATTTCTAGTCTTGGCATCCTGATACTAAAGGAAAATGTAGCAGAAAGAACATGAGTCCTGACTTTTGTTCCTATTTTTACTGCAAAGTCTCAGTTCACAAGTTCACGGATTCAGTCGCTGGTAATGAAGAGGCAACAGTCAGGTGGTTTATGCAGGGGCACAAACCTCAGCCACAAATTTTAAGCAGCTTCTACCTCAAACAAGGAGACACAGCTAAACAAATTCCTCTCAATTCAATCAAATACCTCCTTCCAGCCAGTAAGAGTAACAGGCTTTGGGTGTTAGAAGGCTGGCCTGAGTGGATTAATAACTTGCTTTATATTATCAGCTGAGTTTCATCTAGAAATAAATCCTGTCTGATCTCTGTGAACATGACACAAGATTATTCCAGCAGGCGTGGAGGCTGAGATTTTCGCATTGCAACCCGGCAGTGAGAAGGGCTGTGGGAGAAGGATGGGAGAGGAGCTGTGGCAAGGTGGGGGCTCTGCACTGGGTCAAGGTTTTGGGGGCAGGGTGAGGGCTGCAAAGATGCTCGCTGCTCCAGAACTGAGCTGCAGAAGCCAAGCTGCAGAAGCCAGGCATATGATATACCCCTGGGACAATTTACCCTGTGGCCTGCAGGCACTTAATTGTAGCCCAATCTGAGCCTCAGGACATCCAAGGTGAATTTATCATGGAGGAGAATAAATCATGTGCAGTTGTTCCACTGTGTGTCCTCAGGTTGTCTTATGTGGAATTAACTGACTTCATGTGCTTAAATTCCTGCTGGGTGAAGCCCAGACATACGGGGCAGTCATCTGCTCGGCTTGGTTGGTTTACAGCTCCAGAATAGACAGAGACATGGTGTGGGGGTGCACAAAACTGGAGTGAGACAGGATGGTGGAAAGAAGAGTGGGAGAGAATGTCATCTCAGAGGAAAGTGGTTGCTTCCCGCCCCTCTCTCAGGCTCATGCCACAAGGCTCAATTTCCATCATTCCTCTCATGGAAATTCTACACGGTGTTTTAATTAGCAATAGAAAGACATTTAAAGAAGCTTGAGGCTTCTTACTCCTTATCCATGCTTTACTCATCCACTAAGTGCACCTCACTTGGCCTTTCATTCTTCATCTATATTCGCAGTATCTGCTCTTTCTTTCTTTTCCTCCTGCTTTGAAACAAAGAAATGTAGAGCAAAATTGTAAATTATTTGGGGTTTCAGCTAATTTTTAGATGAACTTTTCTCTATGTTTGTATAGCACCACCACCTAGTTCTAGGTGTTAAGCCCTGTCTTATCCTCAGGCTAAGCTCATATAGAGCCTGCAGTGATGGCAGACTAAGGCTATGCTGATGCTGTGGTTTTCCCCAGGATTTTGGAGGGCAGGCTCAGCCATTTCTGGTCATCGGCAGCAGAATTCAATGTTCTGAGCTCATACTAGACTCATATGAAAAGGTTTATTTCCAGGTACTGACATCACCACTGAGGTGAGTGACAGTCCTTCACCTGCAAAATAAGCAACTTAATTTATTTTTAACCCCTGTGTCCCAATAAACATGAGACAAAAATATATAAAAATACCTTCCATTTTCCTGAATCAAAAATAATACGGATTTTTCCTCATGGATGCATTTTCCCCTCCCACAACATCAAGTTGCTCTCTGATTGGGAAGTACTTTCTCACCCATTGATTAAGTTAAAATGTCAAAGGCTTTTGTTCTAATTTGTGCCCTCTGAAGGATACCTGTATTTACTTTTAACCTGTCTCTCCCTTTGTTTTCCTTTATCCTCTTGGAGCTCCTCTGTAGACTCCTCCAGCAGAAATGGATTTAAAAACTCTGTCTTTTAGTCTTCTATCTGATCTTATGTGTTGGTGGTTTTGACTGTTAGGATTGTTCTGTTGTTACCTCTGAACCCACATATACAAAGGTGTGGGTGACGCCAGGTATGCACAGACCCTCCTGCAGCAGGAGCTGAGAAAAGGCAGGAGAAGGAACATCATTCAGTGTGGAAGAGGAAGTGGCTGTGGTAATGGAAGACTGTGAGAAAGGAGATGGAAAGGGAGAAAGATAAATAAGAAAAGAAAAATAAATGGGAGACTCAGCCCAGCTTCAGTGGTATCATCAGTGGTGAGGATGCTGGACTATGCAGGTCACTATAAGCAGCCACATGACCTTGGTCAGCATGAGCTTCTGCATCAAGGGTGAAAACCAGAGGTTTGGGAAAACTGGTGAAATGGCACAAGCTAATAAAGCTCAGTAAGGTTGTCCTGTAGTCATGACCCTCATGTTGGCAAAACCTCAAGCTTTCTGTATTTGCCCAACAAACCTGATTAGGATGACACAGCAGGATTTATTTTTTCTTTTTCCTTTTTTCCCCCTTTCCAGCTGGAAAAATATCATTTTCTCTCTGTCCAAATAGAACGGGTGATTTTCTTGTCAGCCTTTAAATTGGCCTCCTTGGGAACGTGGTCTGAGACGGTGATGTCTACATTACAGAACAGAGACAACTTTCACCTTGCCAAAAAGGAGAAGAAAAGAAAAATGGTGGTTAATGGAATAAAAACGCTGTTCAAAAGACACTGTAACAAAATCCTACAGACAGAGAGCTTTCAGACTGTGCTTTTCCTTAGAGTCTCAGCTCGAAGTTCTTCAGGGAGTCTCAAACAAGATTAACCCCCTAGGAAGATTCATACATATATTTTTATGTCTGTGTATATACATATATAAATATAAAAAAACCACAGAAGCCTGTGAAAAATCTCTAAGTATCCTATTATTGACTTCAAAGACATTTAAATCCATGGTAGTAATGTGACCGTATTTTTGTAACTGATTTGAGTATTTAGAGAATCACTCTCTTAACAACTTAGGAAGGCTGCTTGAGATTGTAGCTTTACTCCAGGTACTCCATTAAATCAAACCCATGCTCTGATTGAAATCTTAGTCTAACTGTGATGTAGTCTTTATTTCTGTCTTGGCCCTGAAGTCCCAGACATAGTGATGCAGGATTAATAATGGGAATGTGATCTGCTCCTGGAGCAGGATTTTTCTACTGCCCAGGGGAACCAGGGCATTGGGAAATGGGAGGTAATTTTGAGGAGAGGGTGTTATAAGGCCATGTAGTGTGGCTTGTCACTTGCCCAAGAGAGATGGAAGGTAACCCGGAGTCTTTAGGACCATTTCTGACAGTAGAGAAGTGATGAGTCAGTATTGTGATGGAGGAGAAGAGCCGGGATAGTCAATAGTGACATATTTTTACTGGTTCAACATGTGGAAAGTATGTGCATTGCTTCCTGCTAAAACATAAGGTTTGAAGCATTCACAGGTAAATTCACAGGTGCAATGATAGTTGGGCAAAGTATGAGGATTTTTTTTTGGAAAAAAATATTTTCTACTGGTAATCTGCTCACTAAAAAGGACAAAGGTGTAGGAACATTTATGAATTGCAGGGGTATAGGGCACTATTTGGGCTCCTAGCCTGTATTATTCAGGTGAATGTGGCTTTTGTCCCTGTTGTACCTGGGCGGGGGCAGCTACACTCTCTGCAAGACATCTAAAACTTGAGCCTTATGACTGTGCCTTATTTGAAATGAAATGCAGCTTATGAAGCTGAAGCATCCAATATGCATCTTAGCCTCATCAAGCTAGCTGGAATACACAATAAATTTTCAAGCGCTGGAGAAGGTAATGAAAAAAGATGCATTAACTCATATACTGAGTCTGTTCTAAATTATAATGTACAAGGGAGAAAGAATAAAGGAGATGAGTGGAATTACTGTACTTGATGGTATGTGTGGGCAGATCTGTAGATGAAGTTTCTGTTCCCGAGACATGAATATTTAATAATCATTTTTCTGAGTACAGGATGGACATTATTAGTGGATGGGAAAGTGTATGGTGGTGCAATGGAAGGAGAGAGAAGATGAATTGTGTAACGGCAATGACAGTAATTGGAAGAGTAGCAATGAGGTTCTTCCCAGAGAAGAAGAAAGGCTCTGAGTGTCACAGGGAGCATCTCTGGAGCAGTTGATGTTGGACACTGAGCTAACCTTGAGGATCAGAATGGGCAACAGAAGCAAAGACTGTTTCTGGCGAAAACCAAGCTTTAAGGCAAAATATATTTTGTAGTATTATAGTAACTTTGTGGTATAACACTGGTACAATGCTTTGACATTCAAGGAGCATTGAAGCGTGATAATGCAGAAACCAGGAACTTGAATGGAATGGTCATAGCTTGTCGATATTTTTAAAATAATGTTTTTCCTCATGTATTTTCCCCATGTTCATTTACAGCTTAGAGCTATTTAGCTGTATAACAGTGTGGTGCAGATAACAGGTAATTGAACAGCTTCTGAAAACTTGCAGCTAATTGCATGTTGGCACAAGTCCATGAAAGGTGTCACCATCTCGTATGGTCCCATTGCCAGGCTGGGGCAGATAACAGGTGCTACAGCAGCAACACAGAAATGAACCCTCACTGTGTTTACATAAGACTGAAGCTGCGTCCATGGTCCTCCTGCAAACCATATTTTTTTCCTTGGTGATCGTATTCATAAGAGCTCTCCAATATTAACGGTTTTGCCAGAGCATCTGTAAAATGAGCTCAACAGGATGAAAGCCTTGTAAGTCAGCACAGTCTCATGGGGCTGCAAAGCATGTTCTACATCATTGTTGCCCTGGTATGCTGTTTGGCAGGTAGAAGGTTTCCCTGTCTGTCTTTTTGAGCTTAGTTTTCAATAGATTTTATAATACCGAGCAAGCTCCTGAGTCTTTTGTAATCTCACCATATTAGATATTGAAGTATTGCTGAATCTTGTTATGCAATTACAGGCAAAATGAAAGACAACACCACCCCTCCTAAAACACAAGATAAGTAGATCCTTTAAGGGATTTCATCTGCTTCTTCTGCTTATAGCGAGCGGTACTGTGAGATGGGACCATTTTTCTGGGGAGAATATTGTCTGTGAGTGGCTAAAGTGTGTGCCAATCCTAGCCATGTAGGCTACTATACATTGCAACCAATCCTTACATCAGGTCTCATTTTCTGCGGGAGACTTTTCCATTCTAATGTGCTCTTAAATTTTTTTTTTCTGTTAACTGATTTATGCCTTTCAGCTTGAGCTATATCAAAGTCAGCATTTAGCACTGTATATTTACTTTGGTTTGCATGCAATTTTCAAATGATATACTATACTTTTATATAGTTAATTTGTTCATTCCAGTGTATAATGCATCCATGAACTTTCTGAATTTTGAGCTGGAAATATGATAAGTGGGTTATATTATGCAGTGAAGGAGCTGTTGTATGAAAACACTTCCATATCATCAATTATGTATTAGCTTAATACAAAATGATATTAATACATGAATCAATGAGGGAAGTTGTATAATAGGATTCTCATGAGATCATGAAGCTGATGTTTATTAAAGATGTTGAGTTCCACATTACAAAGAAATACTTTGTTTTATTCATTTATTTGATAAGCAGCTCAGCTGCCCTGAATGGAAAAAAAATCATTGTATATTCATGATGAACTTTCACATGTGTTTCTCATATTTCTCTCAGAGTTCAGAAATTTGATAAGCAATGTGGATAGAAAACCAAACTACTGGCTCACAGCATTGTTTCCTTTTAGCAAAGGAATCTCGGTGGCTTTGGAAATGTCTCTTCAGACTGCTGAGCACTTGTGAGTAAACTGGGTTGTCCCTGGGGTGCAGGCTGGTGGAGCTGGGTATGAATCCAGCCTGATAAATCTGGGAGGGGTCTAACCCCCCTCCCCAACACTCTTCAGCCTGCACCTCTTGGGCTTCTGCACAGTGTGGTACAAGCAACCTCAGTGTTATTTTTGCCAGAATGCTCTTCAGCTTGTTTCACCTGGATCTCAAATTGCAAATGTTCCACTACCCGTCCACCTCCAAAATGTATTTTAGAGTAGGCTGCAGAACTGAAGTCCAAAGTTTATAGGCATAAAATCAGTAAGAGGGGGTAAATTTAGATAAGAGTGTCCTTGGAGGTGTGTGATGTGTCTGGGTTGGATGTTCAGGGTCAGCTGCAGTGTCTTGTGTTGAGATGGACGTATCTTCTTATCAGTTAGCATAGACTAGACCAGACTGGAATAGGAGTAGTTCAAGTGGAAGGGACCTACAGTGATCATCCAGTCCAACAGTTAAAAAAAATTCAGTATAAAACCCAGGACACCTGGAGAGCAGGGGATTAACCTTGCCCTGGGGAAGCCAGCTAGTGGATCACATTTTCTGCTCTGCCAGGTAAGTGTTATAAAATATTGGATAGAAACATAGATCAAAACCATTTTTAAGACTGGAGGAAAGTGAGGACTTAATGCTACATACTTATACAAAGAAGTTAATACTTCTATTACAACAAGGCACAGGCTTTCCTTTGAAAATTCTTGATAGGTAAGTATTAGAGTCTGAGTTTGTCTAAAAATTATCAGTAGTCATGAGTGAGCTCTGCCAGTAGAGCCTGTAGTCCCCATTCCTCCTTATCTCAGTTTTACCAATATTAGGAATCAGAATTAACATGCTTTGAGATGAGTAGGAGCCATTGCATACAGCACTTGTTATTATTTGATCCAAATTCAATAGTTTTTTTGAGTAATGCATTTGGTGAGAGAATGCTTGTTATTGTTAAGAAATGTTTAGATGCTGTCATTATTTATAGTCTGGCAAAACCACCTTTTACAGGGTCCCCACCTGCAGTTGATAACCATCTTTGTTTCTCTTGTCATTACAAAACACTACGAGCACCTGAATACCATAAAGAACCACAGGTATTTTAGAAGGAAGCCCTACCCTGCTGGAGCAGCTAAGAAAAGAAATCCCACGAGGGAACAGCCTGAAACGCTGCACAGAGAGCCATAGCAAGAAGGCAAAGCTTTGGAAAACACAACACTGGAAGAATTAGAGGGAGCTTCAGGTAAGCACCATGTTGTAAGGATTTTGTAGCATGGATTTGATTCAGAAGAACTGAACTACACAATGGTAGTGGTATAATACGAAGAAAAGTTTGTATAATACTCCAAATAGGGTAAGAGTAAAGATTGAAAACTGTATGAAGAAGGAGAGGGGGAGAGAAATATGTGTCCATGTGAGGGAAAGAGTAGCAATTAGCATTAGGACCTGCACCCATTTGGCTGAGACAAGTAATGGGATATACAGGAAAACACAAGCTGGGTGATGGAAACCTGCAATAGCCGATTAAACAGCCCATGGGAGTCAGAGGAAATCTCTCTTCTCCCTTGCCAGGCATTTGGTAAGAGGGACCCTGCAGAGAGTTCCTGGGCTACCAGTCTGGCAGTTTGTTTGCTTAATATGGTACAGAAATTAAATGATAATTCCATTTTAAAAATCCCATTTAAAAAAATTCACCTCACAGGAACCTTAGACGTAGTCCCCGCGGGGTAGTTGAAATGGAAGTCACTCTGATCCTTTTGCAGAAGTATGAGGCAAGAAAATTGGTTGCATAATTATTAATTTCCTTCTCCTGCCTTGCCAGCTTCCAGCCCCGAGAATTAAGGACCACTGCAGGGGCAGAGTGGGAGAATGTGTCCTGCTCCTCCACTGATGGCCCAGGGGATATCAGTTGGTAGCTGGGGACACTAGAGGATGTCCAGTACCAGTGCTGATCTACCTAACCCCATTTTCTAGCAGTGCTGAAGTTGAGGCAGGGACTGGAACCAATAGCATCACTATTGAAAATACTATCCTCTGTATGTGGTCTCCTAAGCAGACATGAGGAGTGGCCGAGTCAGTAGGAAATCTCAATTCTTTGTGCAAGTTTATGTCCAATTTCTTGTCCCCTGCATGCCACAGTGTGATGGATAAGCTTCCAAACCACAGAAAAACCTGAAACAAGGGAGCACTCCTATCACTAATGAAGATGCATCGTCTCTGGGCTTGGTTCAAAGACCATTAAAGTTTCCAAGTGGTTCCAATGGGAACTAGAACAACCCTTTTTCCTGAAGAAATAGAGGCATATATTAAACCTTAATTGGGAACAGTCTCCACAAGGATTTTCCCTCTAAGGAGAAGGAGCTTTTTGCAGATATAATTGTTTTGGAGGGAGTAATTATTCCACGGACGCTTCCTGAGGTGAACGATGACTCTTTTTACTTTTTTCTGTGAAAGTGACAGAGCTCTAAGAGTCTTATCGAGGACCGGTGGCATTACCTGGCAAGCAGTGGACAGGCTGCTGTTTCAACAGCAGTAGGAGGTATTTTTTGTACAGTTTGGCTAAGTATGTCTCTATTATTCTTTACCCTGCAGCACAACACAGTTTGCAGCAATTGATTGACTTAGCTGGACAGTGAGATAAAAAAACCCTACAAATAAGACTGGTTAGAATCTGGTTTTCTGCTGTGATAAGATGTAAAACAGCCACAGCTGGAGCCATGTTTAGCCTGGGGTGAGATCAACAGCCCAGAGATTCTGCGGTTTTTACATGCAAATTTTTGCTCGATATCAGGAAGGCTGGGAATCATCACCCTTAAAAGCCCTTCAAGTGATGGAACAGGAGTGTAGGTGTGAGCGTCACTGAGAGCCATAGAAGAAACAGTTTTTCCTCCCAGTCAGGAAGATGTTAGCAGGAAGATGATATGCAGGAGGGAGAGGCTGACTAAAATAGGAAAGAAAAAGGAACATAAATCTGAGATGGGACAGAAAGAATGAGGCGAAACGTAGCAGAGAGGAAGATAGATCCCTGGAAAAGAGAGCTATCAACTGCAAATTGCTCAGTGGCCAGGTCCTGCTTGCTGTTTCAAACAGTGTGCGTGAAATCCTAAAGGTTTCTACCCATCCCTTGATGGAGAAGTCTGCCATTGAGAGATTGCCTGAATAAGGAATGAGTCAGGCCATCATTCGTAAGCATAATCCAGCCCTCCTGCAAGAGTTACTGCAAGATGTGACAGAGGAGGAAAGGTCCTTGAAAGGAGATAGCCTAAAAACATTTTGTAAGTAATTTGCGGCAAAGTTTTCTTTCATTGTTTCCCTCTTTTCTACCCCAGCCTCCCTATTTGTCTTATCAAATCTTGGCAGAGATATTTGCATTGAATAGGGAGCTGCTGTTGAGAAACTGTGGTTTCAGCGCTGTAATAAAGCAGTCTTACTGCAATGAATTTTAAAGGCTATTTTAGCTGCCTTGAGAAATGCTGATTTATGACTTGAATGCATCATGTTTTTTGCAATTAACAGGACATGGTCTAGAAGTTTTAGAGCTTCTGAGGCAGAAATAGACAGTTGTCTTCTTTTCAAGTTATATTTCTAAAACATATCCTTTCATTCAACTAGCAAGTCAAATCCTCTCCATTAATAAAGCTGCTTCTACATACAGGGTAGGAAAATGTTGCTAGATTTTTCTGTGGAGCACCACAAAGTAATGCTTCTTGAAAAAAGTTAAACTCATGGGCAGGTTGGTTGATTTGTTTGTATCATCTGTATTACCCCCTTAGGCAAATCCATGAGCTTCATCCTGAGACATAGGGAAATTCTCAGTTGTGTTACCTGCTAATAAAGCGACTGCAAGAACAGTGGCATCAGATGCTACATTGCTTTTGTGCTCATGGTGTGAGTAGCTGTCTACATCACATAGCATTATTAGAGATAATGGAAGACAATGAGGTTGGCTTGAACACCACACAAATCATTAAGCAAAATAGTTTTCTCCTGAAGGCATTCAGACCTGTCACCTTTCTTTTAATGAAACCCTGAGATTTTTAAATAAAAATTCTTCGCAAAAATAGAATTTCAATAAAGTATCCAGTAACACATTCAAGTAGATAGCAATTAAAATTTTCATTATAAGGGACATTTTTTCTTTAATTTTTTTCACAAGTTTATTAATTTTTAATCAGTTATTACTGGAAAAATAGAGGTTTATTTCAGGAAAATAAGTATGAGAATTTAAGACAATGGCTGGTGTAAAACCTGAATCATCATAAAGAAAACAGGTCTATGAGGTGCTTTTGGTCTAAAAGACATTCACAAAATTACGTATTTTTGTACTGGCATTGTTCAAAGAGTGCAAAGAACTATTTATACTTTCTTGAAGGATAGAGTTGATGGTTTAGTATAAACTACTGATTTAACGTTTTGACGCATGTTTCATCTTTAGGTACTTGTGGTTTCCAGAAAACAATTTCTTGAAGAAGAAAACTTGCATCCAGCCCTAGATGATTTCTTTAGGGGATGGAGATCTCCAGGTGAAAGAGCTGATTTTGTGGCAGATCAGCCTCAAGCCCGGACAACTAGCTGGGTGAGTCATGGGGAAATATGATGTGGATGTTAGAGAGATCTCCAGTAAACCCAAGATAATTTTGCATGAAACACTGGAGCCTGTGTGTGGTAAGAGCCACATATCCTCAGTGCAACACAGAGAAATATAACCTGGCTAGGCATGCTGGGCTTTGTAGGAGACATGAAACTTCAAATCCCATGAGGCAGTGAGGTTAGTTGTTGCTCCAATCTACAGTATTTTGTTCCTGAATAGAGGTCCTCTTCAAAAAAATCAGTTTTTCAAGATGTCTTCCATCCCATTTGGGGATAAGAAAGAGGGGAAAATACTTGTTATTTTCCCAAAGACAGAAACTCTGAATTAATATAATTGCATTTTATTCAATGTCATGAAATGAGGAATTCCGGGTTACAACTACTTGATACAGTGTAAGCGTATTTGCCACAAATCTATCAGAATTATCCAGCTTTGAATAAGACTCTGCTCTTGTTATAGGTAGAATTTCCTGAATTTTCTATTAAAACACCTCCATTAATTCTTGGTGCTTACATTACTAGCTGGATGAGGAGAAAGACATAGGGTGAATGACTGAGCAATGGAGAGGATGTTTGCTGCAAATGTGATATTTGAAAATGTTGAGTGTGGAGGAAATAGATCAGCTGTGCAAGGCTAAAGTGTGTAATAAGTCGTTTGCTTGTGCTCCATCCTTGTGTCAATTACTGTACATAAAAAGAAATATGCTTCCTGGCCCCTCAGAGTTATGGAATGCAAATATTGCCTTTTGTGGCATTTGAAATAAACACATTATCCTTTGCTTTACTATATGGAGTTGTGGCTATTTATAATAGGAATCATTCATAGTTATTACTATAGCACGTCTCCTTGCCATGTCATGATTGGCTAAGGGGTGTTTTGGTTTACTGCTAATGCACATTGCCTCAATGAATAACTTCAAAAGGTAGAAATAAATGAAAGCCCAGCATTAAACTAGTAACCGCATTGAAAAGCATTTGGTTCGCATTCTCGTTCTGTCCCTCATGTGCAGATTTTGATACAGGCAAGTGTAGTAATGTAAAGTGTGGAACATGCAAACCTTAATGATGGCTCTGGCTCAGCACTGACTGTATTTACGGGAGCAAAAAATTCCATTTTAAAAGCAAAATATGACCTAAGGAAATGTGAGGCTTATACTCCTGCCAATTCCTATTGTACTTTCCCAGGGAGGTGTTAAATCCATTATCAGTCATCATGGACAAAATCAGCACTTCCACCTTTCAATGCTGTTTGATTGAATGTACATAGTGAATGCCAGGCTTGAAGTAAAAAATGAGTACTTTACCCTTCTGTCCACACGTACATGGAACCCTTAGGATGAAAGGCTCAGCCTAAGCTTCACATTTTATTAATCATGTAGGATTGCTCAATAAAGCTGATTTTCCTTTGCTTCTTTGAAAGCCGCCTGTAATTGTGGCTTCTACTATTTTCTTCCTAGTTTGGAGTACATTTAGAGAAAGGCAAATTGTGAGGTTAAAAAGTGATGACTTTCTAAATTTTCCAACAAATTTGTGCCTGAAATAAAGTGACAAAATGCCATAATCATTTTGGTTAAATTAGATAGATGTGATGTCTTTCAGCATTTCTTATATATATGTATTTTTATTACTTGGCCACTTTATAATTGTGGTGATTTGAAAACTTGGTATAGGGTACATTGTCTTTCTGTTATTTTCATAGAAATAGGACATCATACAGCAGGCTGTGGTCTACTCAACTCTGCTAGAGACACTCCATTGCTATGTTCTGTTTCTAAACCCTCTTCTGCTGGGGGCATATGCAACATCGAGACAGGTAAGTTCTGGGACTAAAGAAGTTGGACGGTAGCTGGCACAACAGTCTGGAAAGGCACAGTGCTCTGAAGCTCATGTGTGGGATTTGCAGCAGACTTCAATGAGACTAAGCAATGAGTGTCAATGTTAAAGTGCTTTTTTTCAAAGAAATCAAAGCCTGGTGGAACTGTTGGTTGATAACTTTGTCACTCTTTGAGGTAGGCAAGAAACATCCTGTTACTACCTGACACGTAGATACATGGAAGTGCACTTACACTTGTACTTTAAAGACTCTGTAAGCCAGAGTGGTACAAAGAAGTCCTAGCATCAGAGAATTAAGCCCTGAGGCACAAAGGCCAGATCTATACTTGAAAAAGCTCCTTTGTGTTGCTGTGCTGGCAGACCCTCCTAGAAGCGTACATCATGCCACACAGTGTAGGAAGAGACTTTTTATATAGATATACCTGACTTTATATGCCAGGGCTTGTGTGGATGATGCAGAGAGTTCACAAAAGATGTTAAGGTCACTGAGCAACTTTGCTGCATGGGTAAAATATTCTGAGTGGCTTATTAGAGGCAGATATGAGCAAAGTGAGCTTCTGCCAGCCTTGGCAGCTGGGCTGAGACCTTGCTGCTGTTTGCAGAGATGCACTGAAGGACCCTCTCAACAGCAACCTGTGCTACATCATCTGCTCTGATGAGGCACTTATTCCTTTGCAGCTTTTTATATTCTCCCCAGAGATGTAAATGTTCTGGGTCCTTTTTAGATCAAAAATCTCCATGTTTTATTCTCCCCCATTTTCTTTCATGTGTCTATTCCAAATGGCTGTGCTTCAATCCTTGCCTTCTAGATAAGGTTCAAAGTCATTCAGTGGACTAAGAACCAGCAATCTTATTGGGCTTTAGTCTATGTAACAACACGGTTGCATATCCTTTCTCTCCTTACACAACTGGAGTGCCAGACAGTCCTCCAGAGCAGAATCTGTCTTGAAGGGTAGGTTTCTTGAGGAAAAGGAGGTGACTAAGGATATTTTCTTTTGAGTATCTGTGCAAGTTCCTCTCCGCTTTTCAGAATCACAATTTAGCAGAAACAAAGGAGGAACCAAACTGGTGACAAACAAGTCAGAGTGTACGGCTGCTCATTTTATGCAGAGCTCAGAGTTTTTTGGGTTTGTGCCTGCAGAGTCACCATATTTTAAAAATGGTAATTTCTGAGACCAATCTAAAGGGCTAATTGTTGCTGTTACTGATCCGCTTTAAAAGCCATGATTAAAACCAGAGAGAACAGTCACAATTCCTGCCAGCTGCGGGAAGCTTTGCGGCTGCCTTGTCCCAATTACAGGTTTTTTTGTAGTGAGCGCACTGTATTAGCATAGCTGCAGCTCCCTTCTAACAACAAGTAATCATGAGAAACATTTAATGACAGGCTTTGGACCATGTATTTATTTCTTTTTCTGTATAGTGCTAGAAGTGAGAGTTTCTGGTGACCCTAAAACAATTTTTTCCCAGTTTAATAACAAGTTTGGAAAAGAGTTCAGGTTCAACTGTATGTATTCACTGTATTTATGCCTTTTTCCAAAGAGAAGTAGCTATCCCAAGATTTAGGCAGCAGATTCCCTTTGTATGTCTCAAGCAGCATCATAGTCTGCTTTAACAGAAAGGGCAGAAGGAGTAGAGAGAACAACTTGCCTAAGAAGTGCTCAGAAAAACCCTTCAGCAATCCACTCTTCTAAGACTGCACCCAGAGTTTAAGAGGGAGGAAATAACTGTGAGCAAATGTGGTTAATGACACCCAGGGTTGACTAGATCACAGCAAAAGGAAAATTGGACTAAGCCAGACTGGCACTGGCACTTGTCTGGCACTTGTCTTCAGCAGCCAGCTACTCAAGAAACTGCCCCCCATGAACCATCCAACCTAGGAGCCTAGGTTCTCTCTTAAAAAGTTGTTCAGTAACAACACTGTTGCGACCTTCAAAAGAGTCTTCTAGGAACAACACATTGCGGTAGAACTGTCTAATTCAACCATATTCTTCCTGGAATTTGATCCAGAACCCACTGAGGTCAATCAGAACCTCCTACTGACTTTATCGTGTCTTAAGCTCTGTTTAGTTGGAGCTGTCTCAGTGTTGATACGTCAAGTCTAGCTTGCTGCCAGTGGTAGCATCGCTGTGGTTCCCGCTGGTCACATCTCTCTCTGGAGAGAATATGTTCACATATCTGCAGCCACAGAAACTTGGACAGAAGTCTTGCAAGGTAAGTTGATTTGGACCTTGTACACTGTGAATGGAAAACCTCCGAGAACAGACAAGGATATGGATAAAATCAACCATAATAATACAATGAAGTGACGCTCTTCTGCTCAGGGCTGGTTCACTTTGAGAACTGTCATCTATAGGAAGGTAAATGAAAATAAGCTGGTTGAGACCATTGAATGGCTTTTCCAAAAGGCCAATTACTAACCAGGTTTGTTATCAGTTTCCTCAGTTCTTTGAACAGAGAGGTCTTTTAGTAGTTGATGGCATAGTACTTAGTAGCCTTGTAGGGATATTGAACCAACCCATAGGCAGATGTGACCTTTTCCCCAGAGACCTTACAAGACTGCACTCACCTGCCTGTGCTGAAGGCCAAGAGTATATGACACATTGATGAATTTGTCTAATTACTTCCTGGTTTAGACATAGTTTTATCTTCTAGTCTGACTGAAAGCATTTGAAACTTTCCCTTATTTTGATTGTGATTATCCTCAGTAGCCTCCCAGCTGGATACACAAATATGTGGGTCAATAGCTAGTGTTTTCTTACTTATCATTCCCTTCCTGCAAGCATTTAAAGTGTGAACTAGATCCTTTCAGTGTTCACTGAGAGTGAAAAGACATGTGAACTCAGCAGAACTGAAAATAAATGTATTTAGAGACCCAGGCTACTACTGAAGAATTGTTTGATTCAGTTACAATGATGAACTAGATGTGAGATAGAGTACATGAGTGCTTATTTCTTGTTTTCCAGACTTGCTGTGCAGAACCTTAGTGACAAAGTTTCCCTTAGGTAACACTTAGCATACTTTAGGGATCCTTGGAAATAGAAAGGTCTTTATGACTGGAAATCAATATCATTCACAAAAAAAAGCATCACTTCCATAGTAAGATGGCTACAGAGCTGTGTAGTGTCCTTTACGTTATTGAAGTTACTTGTATTTCAAGATTTCCTAAGTTTCTTTTATTTCCAAGAAACTGTAGGTGAAAGAGCACTATAAATCCTGTAAATCCAAAAGTGCCAAGTGTATTACAGCAAGTACTTTATCAACTTCTGTTTATCTGGAATTTCTTAAAACTTGTCAGATACAATAATGATCAGCACTGACTTCCTACCAAACAGGTCAATAGAGGCTTCAGTCTCTGCTTCGGATGCCAGATGAGTCCATGAAACCTCCATTTGGACACAAACCTCAGGTGCGAAAAAGACAACAAACAATTACAGAGATTTTCTGGAGTAAAAGTAATTTAAGCCACGATCATCCGCTTGCTCAGAAATAACGGATAAACTTGGTGATATAATTTCTTGTGATGGCCTGTCTGTTTTGTGTCAGGAAGATGAAGCTTTGCAATGTTTGATTAAATGTTTTTAGCCCTGTAGCACTGCACTAGCAGAGAACTGGTTTAGCAAGAGTGTTGTGCCATCCATTTTCAGGGCAGGAGTGAAACGCTGATCCCTGAATGGTGTTGGGAAGGATGCCATGCATGGTGTGCAAAGGAAAATTTTCTCTGCGGGTAAACTGTGTGTGGTGCTGCTGGGCCATGCAGAAGGTAACGGTGATCCTCGAGAGTAGTTGTACTATGTGCTGTGCACCCAGGTTGTTCAGAGTAGCAGTGGGGTAAGAAAATACCATAGTCTGAAACTACGTTTGTCTATTGAGTCATCTATTATGTTGTTAAAATGTGATAATTAGCATCCATATGTTACCAGGGGGAAAAAGGCAATAATTAAAGCCCAGACAAAAAGGGACTGAATTCTCCACAACCATTTTGTGCAGAGGTGTTTGAATGTTTCAGCAAAGTAACTCTTTCTGCTTCCTTATGAAAACACCCACTCTACAGTGTGTCCTTCGAACTCTCTGGAAAACAATCTAATTATAGTTAACACTATTATTTTCTTTGGTGCTTTGAATAGAGCTGTGGGTAATATTATGATTACTCCAAAGCAAATAGCTATGTGGTTCAATCTGACATCTCATATTGATAAAACACAAACATTTTTATTAAGAACAATGGATAAGGGAAATTATTCATTTTCTTGGTAATGGAACAAAAGAGGGAAAAATATCACTGTGATGTCAACAACAGGAGAAATAAGCTTTGCCAGACTCTGTTCTATAAATACATTTAATTAAAACATTGCATTTCTCTTCTCATGCACTCTAGGAGAAAGCAGGTAAAGCCTTCCCTTCTCTTTCTTGATATCTTTCCATATACCTGCTAAAATAAATGAGTATCTTAGGAGTAGGATATTCTGATCACTTGAAGGCTTATTCTTGAAAAAGAAAGATTAATTATGAAAGAATAGTATAAAGTCTGAAAATGTGCATTTAAATCTTCCAGTTCAATCTCAAGCAGACAGACCTCATTTTTATTTTTATTTTTTTGTTTAATAAAGCCCCAAGTGGAAGCCAATGGAGTTGGAAATGTTGGAGTTGGAATTGTATTCTGGTGTAATTAGTCAGATATTGTTAAATACTGACATTAGATGTTGCAATACCCACCATTAGCCTCTCTACTGAAATGAAAATGCAATTGAAATTTGCTGCTGTCTCTGAAACTGATTTTGTTGAATCTGTTTTATTTCCACAGCAATCCTGTTGCCAAATGTTTTTAGACCAGGGAGGTTGAAGTAACCTGGTGTGAGTGCAACCCGTGTTCATATAGGCAAGGCTGCACAGACAGTTTTTTTGGTATTTTGAGTTACAAACCAGCAGTCAGGTTTTGTGGTTTTGGTAGTTAGGATGTGGGATATCTGTCAGGGAACAGGGCTGGGGATGCTGGAAAGGCTGGCAATACAGGAGGCTCTTCACAATCCTCTTCCTTCCCTGGGGACAGTGTGGAGATGGTATTAAGGTGGAGGGGAAAAGCCCATTGAGGGCACCTTCTGTAGTCCTTGCTGGTTCACAGCTCCACAGGCATTACAGGCACAACACAGCAGCCTCATACATGGATCATGAACTGTTCATCATCCGTGTGCTCTTCCTGGGCCACCTCTGCTACTATGGCCCAGTTTTTAATTCCAATCCTGCCCACCCTCCCCTTCCCAGCCGATTCCATTTGCAGCAGGAGGCTCTGCAAAGGGCCTTCTTGTAGGTGTTTGTGAAGAGCCCAGGTTCATGCACTATGAAACTTATAAAAGAATAAAACTAGACTTTGCTGAAACTGCATTTGAGTGGAAGCAAGCTTGTCTGCTATTTGAGTGGATGACTGACACATTATATCTCCCTCCGAGAAAGCAAATATTTTTTTCTGTCAGAATGTCTGTAACGCAATCCATTCTCACTCTTTCCTTGGTGTAGAAGCAAAAGCTTCTATGATTTTAATCAGTGCTAGAATTTGTGCTCCCCTTAATATTAGAAATCCAAAAACATACAACACTCTTCTCTGGAGAAAATGGAAGCTATTCTTTTTTAAAGTCACAGCAAATGTAATAGTGCCAGGAGCTCATAGCACTCTTCATTAGGCTGAGTAACTTCCCAGTCCATCTGTCACTCAGTGGAGGGTGCTTATTTACTTTCTTTAACAGGGTGACTTTCGGGGGTTACTTTTTATTGGTAACCTAGTTTAAATTCTCCTTTATGCGACAGACACAGCTGATCCCATTTTCTGTTGGGAATTTGGTGATGCAGAGCACAGAAGGAGCAGCGGGATTTCACTACCCCAAAGAAGGAAAGCCAGACAGGTACCCGGAGCACCAGGCAACTTCCCATCCCTCCCTTTCACCTGGCCCTTTCACTACCCTTTGCACTGGAGTGGGTGATAATCAAATAGGTGGAATTTGTACTTTAAAATGTCTTCTCTTTTTATGCAGGACAGTCCTCTGCTGAGCCTCAGCTACACCCCAGGCATCCCTGAATCTTTGGTCTGTTGTAAACCCTGCTACAGCATTGAGGTTAACTAAGTACCTGACACTGGAACAGTGCAGTAGATAGAGCAGGCTGGATTCAGTTAGCGAGCTTAAATCACTACTCACTTGGTAGTTATAAAAAACAAATCTTTGGGATGGAAACCACCAGGCTGCCTCTGCTGTTGGACATAGTTCAGACCCCAGGATTAGCTCCCCATACCTGTCTCACACTCAGGGGACAGAGGGTCAGCCTCTTCCTGAGGGCTGGGTAAAACTTCTGGGGGGAGGTAGCAGAAAGTCATTCAAGCAGATAAGTAGCAGCTTCTTAGCTGCAGTCAAGGATAAGCATTAGATATTATTACTCCTGGCCTTGTCTTTTCCTGATTTGTTCTGTGTTTGATTGCCTTCTCTGGCCCCAAATAGCCATTCCTATGGGAGCTCCTCTTCCTATCTCCTGGCCGAGAATAGAGAATGCTTGCAGCTACACTACACCTGGGGCTTCCCAGCACAAGATGCACTGCCCACTTTCCAGGTGCCTTTGCATGTGACAGTTTACATTAAGCACCTTAGTGTTATTTAATCAGAAATTTGGACTCAGGGTGTTGTTTTGGGTTTCTTTGCCCTTGTTTTCTTAGTATTAGTAGCTAACTCCTGGGAGCCTGCTGCAGACAGCTGCACTGACAGCTATGGGCTTTGGTGTGGTGCTGGTGCTCGCCAAGATTCCCTGCTCACTTTTTCCTTAATTGAAGGTTGGGATGAGAATAAGGCTTGGCTCATACCCTTTGTGAGACCTCCTGTGCAGAGAGCTGTGCATGTTAAGCAGGCAAAAGAACAGACCCCTGCCTGAGACTTGGCTTCTTATCCTCAACCCTGCCTTGGGAAGCGGGGAAGATGTAAAGGTGCTCTATGAGCAGCAGGAAGGGAGACCTAGCTGCTTCCCAGTGTAGGGATTATGTATTAATACATCAGGCTTCAACAGATTCTGGTTACACAAAACCACACACACCCTGAACAACAGGGAGTCTGGGAAAAACAGTGTGCCTCAACACCTCTGTGATCCTCTGGCAGAACACATATAGTCCCTACTTGCACATGTGCAGCACTCGGAGAAGCAGTCATGGGGCCAGAGAGAAAGAAAAGAGGGAACTGAAACCCTCAGCTGCATGTTAGGGCAGTGAGAGCCACACTATGTTACTGCAAGGTCAGCAGCACCTCTTTCTACTGTAGAGTGATGTGATAGATGTGGAGAAAGGGTAAGGGCTGTACAAGTGGAAGCGGCTGGAGGAATGTGGTGGAAGATGTTGCGTGGCACCAGTTTGTATGCTGAAGTAGTCAAAGCATTGTGATTGTGCTGGACAGTCTCCCTGAGAAACAGCTCTAAGCATTCTAACCTGCCCTGTAACCATTCACATGCTCTTCTCATCAGTTATCAAAGATGTAAATTCTCAGTAGATGTGTTAAACTGAATTAATGCCCAGTGTGAATGCACTCAAGATACAGGCTGTCCTAAATTGGTTCAGTTTGGTCACATTTTAAGTCAGACGAGTTATTACACGCTAACAGATAGCTGGTGATTACATGAATCCTCCTAAGCAGAGGCAAAGAAAATATAATTTCATTTTATTTAGCTTTCACTGGCCAGGTTAAGTTTATTTATAAACTAAGAGCATGCACATAAATGCTTATACTATTGGGCCAATTTTAGTCCTTGTTAAGTGTGCTCACACAGAGGTTTTAATGCAGCTTCACTAGCCTGTTTCTCCTAAAATTTATTGTTTTGGGGAGAGTTTCTCCAAGTGGATGTAGCACATGGCTCTTGCACAGAGGCTGTGCCCCCCTCATCCCCCTGTTGGCTCTGATTCACAGTGTGTTCCGTGCTCTGGGGATTCTGCTCCCTAGCCTCTCGACTACCTGCGAGACAACACTGAAAGGCAGATAGAAAGTGTTTGTATGCTAATCGCACTCTTAATGTTAAAAAGAATTTAAGCAATGTGCTGGAGGAAATCTCTAGCTGAGGTTGGAAACACTTATCCCTGTTCCTTATAAGACCATCTCTTCTCTTTCAGAGGTGCCCTGTGATACTCACACATCTACCCAGAAAAGTTTCTGTTCAGGAGCTCACCCCGCCTGTCTGCCTGTCCGCTATTTCATTACTCGCTGCTCCAGATTAGTCCCATTTCTCAGCTGTGACACAGAGTTGTTGAAATCTTTGAACACCTAAGCATCAGACACTGGCCACAAATACTCACAAAGTTTACAGGTGAGTAAACTAGCTGGGGGGCATGTTTATCCTGTGCTGAATGTGTCAGAGATGTTGCATATGGGGAGAGAATGGGCATTTCTTGCGGTAGACAGCTTGCCTTGCTTGGTACACTCTGCTGCCAAAAATACAGGAGCAATAGTCCAAAGGTTGGCACTCTTTGGTGGTGCTGGCATCTTTTAAGTTGCTGCTTCCCAATTATGGCAGTTGTTTACCCACCCTGTGTCAGCCCTCCAGTCTTTCAAGGAGCCTTGTCATGCTGACAGACTTGCCAGTTTAATAAGGAAAACAACTGCAACGCTGTTTTCCCCATCCCTTTCAATTTTACTAATATGAAAGTTATTGAAAAAATCAGAGAGAGGGACCAGGAGTTGGGTCTGTGGCTGCAAGGGGCTGAGGGGCATCGTTTGATTGGAGGTGTTGGCACAGAAAGACCAACCAAAGCAGTCCAGAAGACACTGAGCTCCTACAAGTGAGCACATTCCTCCAGAAATCAGTGTAGGAAAAAAATGCATATGTTTTATTTCAGTAAAAGAGGGTTCAGAATGTATTGAGTTATCTGAACCTGTTGGAGAGCAAAATGAAGGTGAAGGGTATGGCAGGAAGATGATGTTATCATGCTTCAAAGCGTATGACCTTCTGCTCCTGAATAGCACGTGTTCCTTCTTTGTGCCTGCAGGCTCTTCTCACTGGCCCACTCACAGGAGAGCATCGTGTGCTTCTCAGGGAACAAACAGATAGGAAAAGGTTTCTTCAGAAGCATGGACTGCGTCTCTTCCTGGGACAGCAGAAGATGCTTGTTTGTGCAGGCTGATAACAAAAGGAGATGCATGTGTAGACCCACTCTGCAGAGCTCTGCTTAATACAATAGCACTCGTGGGTATGCAGCTGGGATGAGTGGACTGCTCCAGTATCTCATCTATTGTCTTACAAGTGTGGCAGGCATCCATACAGCAGCTGGGCAAGCAAACAGAAGAGCAATTTTCTGAATGCTTTCTGCTGAGTGGATGTAGGGCTACAATACAGCACAAGCACTCCATCTACCTTAAGTATAGACCCACTGCTGCCAATAGATTAGCCTTAATGCCCTTGGAAGTTTTAATTCAGATAAGCAACCATGTTTCTGGCTGTATATGTGAAGCATCTCTTTGTGGTGGAAATCTTTTTTTGGAGATTATGTCTGCGCATGCCAGAAGGTACTTGGCAATGAGAGTGTTCTACATTTGGCTCCCTGCACAATCTCCATAATCCACTCACTGCCTGGGGAGATGGTCTAGCTGCAAAATTCAGATCTGCATCTTAAAACACTTTGCTGTCCTGGAGCTCTCAGTTCCAGAAGTTTGGGCTTATCTGCTCAGTATTTCTCCACCTTGGGAATTTGGTTTGGGACTAGCTGTTAATAAATTAGTTTAATGCATATTTTTATTTTTTATTGTGTATTAGACCCATCAGGGAATATGGAGATAATCAGCTTGAAGAAAATCCCGAGAAACCTGTCTGCACCTCTCCAAATAGGTCACTCACCAGGCAGCATCCCTGAAAATTGCATGGGGTGCCTCTGAGATAGTCTACAGATTATTTATGGTGTTATAATTCAATTAAATGGTGGCAGGGGATCAGTGAGGGTGGCTGTTATATCCTCGTGTGCTCAATAGTTTTGGAACCTACGGAGGAAGAAATGAGAGTATTTAGGATTGAGTAATTACTAAGGTTTAGGATTTAATAGAGAATTTATACTGCAATCTGTGGATATTAGTCTAGCTGAATAACTTCATACAGAGGCATAGTAATGAAAGCACTCATGGAACAGGTAGCTAAGATGCTGCCTATAAATAATCAGTGAGTGATCTATGGGAAAAGAGAGGTGACATTCTTGGACAATGTTTTATGAACCTCCCTAAATTATGGAGATAGATTCTCTAAAATATAAGTCTGCCTTGTAGGCAGCAGCCTTTTAGGTCAGTAAAGAACAAAAAGATTATGGGTTAAAACTAGATGGATTCTCTTCTGCAGCAGACTGAGAACACATTTTCCTTGAGTCATTAAAGGAAATGGGGAAAAAAAACATGTAGCTAAGAGAATAACCTGTGCTTTAATGTGAGGGACTGAAATGCTAGCAAAGCACTTTTGTAGACAAAGAGTATTAACTCTTGGGATAAGAACTGTCCTGCTGAAAGTGCAGGTGAAATATGACTGACCCGAAAAAATGAGTAGTATAGTGCTTTATTTCAGCTACAACAGCAACATCGTGAAATGCTTGCAATGTTAGTCCTCTTACACACTGGCCAAGTTTAAGACTCCACTTTCAGAGGCATTACTAGTCTTTCAAACTTTCATCTCTGAGCAAGCCACCTTGGAGCAATAATAAACATTCCTCATTTGCTTAAACCATGGAGTTTCACTGATCAGGTCTTCCTAACTGCTTTATGAGACCTCTGCCTGCATTTCCTCACAAGCAGTCAAAATTCTACATTTTGAAGGTTACTGTCTTATCCTCACCTCTACCAGCTCCAAGTGAATAGAAATTGTTCCCATCTGTTAATCTGCCTGGTGAGGAGAGAGGGACAACCTGGGTGGCTTTTCTGTGTTGGGCTGCACTGAGATTTCTGTATGTGGGTGTAGAGGATGCTGTTACTGACTGTGCCTCCTTTTGCCTTTCCTGCTGAAAGTACTGGCAACATCTGTTTCTGATTTAAATTCAAGGGTATTACTTTGATAAATGGTCAAATGCAGTCTTGGAGGTAGGGGGAGATGTCTTACTGTCCTACTAGGACTGTGCAGCCATGGTATCTGTTATTGTCTGTGTGAGAAATCCACATTTTAAACTCCTTCAGTCAACAGTAGTGAACAGAAAATCTAATTTATCTCTTGGAAAGCCATGAGCAGACACACTTCAAAATGGAAAGCAGTATTTAGCGGTTGTGGTCCTGCACTGAGATGCAGTTAATCTGGGTTCAGCTCCTGCCACTGTCACAGCTGTCCTGTAGCCAGGACAGGATTCAAAACTGAGATTTAACCCCAAAGATGGGACTGTAGAAGTATTTAGGCTATTTCACTCCATTATGGTGCTCATTTAGGAGTTATAAAGCCCATTGTTTTCCATGCCAGGTTGCAAAAAAAGGGTATGGGAAACCGGCTGCTAACTCTCCTGCTGGGATGCTGGCGAGTTAAGACAGAAAACCAGTGGGGTCAGGAAAAGGGAATAGGCTGGTGGAGCCTGTTTTTTCAGCCTAGGGAGGAAGGGGTCTCCAGGTTCAACTCCTGGGAAATATATATATTCTTCCAGAAAATATAAAGGGAAATTTCAAGGCTTCCTGTAAAGGCACTTTAGTTTATGGAGTCAGCATCCTGTGTTTTTGTAGTGGGGCAAACTCGGACATGCTTTCTTGGGGAGATGTAACCATCTTAGAGCTATAGCACAGGGCAGGTCCATCTCCTGTTCCTCAGACGGGGCAGGTAAGTGCCAGCAGCTCACCCCAAAACAGTGCTCTCCTGAGATTTGCTGATTCTTGGGAGCCTCTGAAACATGGTGGTGCTGATGGAACAAGCAAGTTGAACATTTGCATGCATTGGCATGGTCTATGCTTGTCTCGGAGGGGGAAGGGCCTCAAATCTAGGTTTTGGAATCTGAAAATAACCTTTATTTTTTAATGGAAGCAGTCATATTATCCAACAGTCATTCCTAGAAACTGCAAATCTGTTAGACAATGACAGAACTGAATGGCAATTTATGAAGAGACCTTGTGAGATAATGAGGATGCCTAAAACAGAAAGTTGTACTGTATTAGTGGCATAACAGAGCACGTTTATTAGTAACTATCCATGAACCATCTGTTCTCTGGACAATCAATTCACCCTACTGTCTAGTAACACTGCTTTTGTCAAGCTGGAATACTTCAGCACACGAGTAAATAAATACAATGAAAAAATAACCCTGACATGCTCATTTGTCTATCCTGTCACAACTGATCTATATTTTTGAGATTATCCTGAGATGAATGGCTGCAAGAAGACCCCGATTGTGTTATAAAGTGTAGACTGTCCTTTTAAGCAAGATGATAGATTTATCTGAAGGCCAAGTGTCCCTCAAATATTAATTCCTCTCTGTTTTTACAAGCAACAACTTCTTCGTAGTGGCTGGAGAACAGGCCTTATGAGGAGCAACTGAGAGAGCTGGAGTTATTATCCTGGAGAAGAGGAGGCTGAGGGGAGATCTCATTGCTCTCTATAACTNGCGGGTGATTCTATGATTCTTTTTAAGGCTATCCAACACCATTATGCATATACATAGATGCACTTATACACATACCTGCATGTTCCAGCCCTTGATGAACTACAACAGCATAGGCAGCTGCAGCTAGCCTATAAACAGCTATAGGTTGCATATGGACAACCATAGGTAGCCTGCAGAACAAGTACTCACCAAAGTAAGCCTCAAGGCCAAACAGATAACAACTTTTTTTTTTTTTTTTTTAACTATCCCGCATTAAAAGGACAGTTGGCCCAGATGAGAACTGTGAAAGTGAAAATCTGACTTGTACTATCACAAGCAGAATGGATAAAACAAATCTATTAATGGACTCAAATTTCCAAAGATCTACCAGCATATCTGGGTTTCTTCAGATGTAATAACTTCTGTATCAAAAGAATAAACCAGAAAAAGAGCAGCAATGCCCTGGTATAAACCAGGGATTTTTGGTTGTTTAATACTTACTGAGGCAGGGACACATAGCTCTGCCATGCTTCGAATATGCACCAAGAGGAGTCACTCCTGTTCCTAATTTACTCCCTCTGACTACCTCTGGTCACTATTAATCATCAGGCAATTACATTCTTTAAGATAAATCACTGCAAGTTTCTCTTCTGTAAACAGACAAACAGCTTCTCTTTGTAAAGATTGATTTAGTTGCCCTGCAATTTCCTGTTTAATTAAACAGGATCAGTCTGACAAATGCAGGTTTTTAAGCACTTTGTTTCTAGCTTTATTTCTTTCTCCTAGGAATATACAAAGGATGGACTTATTTTTCATGGCATTGAGAGGGCAGCTAGGTTAATACCAGTCACTTTGCCCTTGGGCATCGATTAATATCATCTATGTCAGATAATTGCATGTAAGGGAACTGCCAGAGTGATTCTCTACTATCCTTTGTAGCCCTCAGCTGGTAGAAAATGAGTGCCAGATCTTCCTGAGCCAGAAGATGTGTTTTGTCCAGATATGGGACATCTTTGCTTTCTTTTCTCTCTTTTGAACCCTCCTCAATGGAAACTTTGTTGATCCGTATCACAGATCTTCATGTGGGGTAGATAAGGGGCTCCTGAGATAGGGTAGGATCTGAGAAGTCTGCAGGCACAAAACTGAGGATTGTCCTCAGATGTAATTTGAGGTGATGACTTAAAACCAATATATCACCAGACACAGCAGCAAATTGAGGATCTGGACTGCAAGCTGTCAGTATGGAAGGAAAAAGACTGAAGGGAGTATGGCCACAAGTTACCAAACCATGCAAGTGGGAGATGCAGTCAGTTTGGAGCTGTACTCCATGTTGTTCAAAATTAGAGTTAGGGGCACCTGGTAAATGAGCAGGAGATCGATTTTAAAAGACAATTTCTCTGCACAGTGGGCAGTGATGTTCTAGCACATGTGGGAACTGTGGAGATGGATGGAACCAGCAGGGCCCAACAGGGACCAGCCCAATCAATGAGCCCCATGCAGATACAGGTAAAGTGGGAGAGAAGAGGTTGGGTCAGTCAGATGGGTGGTACAGCAGGACTGCTGGGTGTTATTACCTGGTGAAACTGCATGTTAGGTGGAGAAGAAGAGGAGCACGAGCACCGGGCAGGTAGCTGCAGGAGAGTGTATGCCATAGCAGCAGTACTGCTCTCCTGGTGCCCATTGCTGTGCTAAAAAGGAGGTGTGCTCTTCTCCATCGATTATTGTCTCATCTCAAAGCAGTCATCAAGGTGAAATTAAATGGCCTGGGAAAACAGTAGACTGTCACATTTTTTATTGGCTTTCAGATAAATGCTCTCTGACACTGGAGCCATCTGCAGATTCAGTCCTGCCACTCCTGCTATTCATGCCTCTGCTCAAACCATTTCTTGATGTGAGAAATCCAAGGGATCGTTTATCCCCTTTCAACCTCTTCCTTTATATCCACCTGGGAATATCACTGATCACCCAATAAACAATTAGCACTCAACCTTCCTGTATACTTAGTACCATTATTACACCAACAAGGAAAGGGTGTCATGTTCCAGCTGCTTGTTCTTGAAATGGTAATAAGAGCAGGTTTTTTTCTGGAAGATGCTTTCTTCAATTTTCCCTTTGGGGTTTTAAAATGATAGTACTTAACTATTGTGACCTGAGATAACCCTACCTTGTGTTGAAAGCTGCTTGTCTTTTGTTATTAACTCTGTTCCAGGGTAAATAGTTTGGAATGTCCTCCTGGTTCATATTAATTCCATTTGACTTTTAGGCTGTGGTTGTAAGGTGTACCAGAATAATTTCTGGTGTAGAGGTGTACACAGAAAAAAGGGGTTTTTTGTGGGTTCAGCAGAAAATGGTAGTAAACCTTGCTGAGATGTAAGCTGCACTCTCCACCTGCCCTTTACCCCTTTGCCAAAAGGTAAAAGTTTATGAATGTTATGCTAATACATGGTCTCATGTGCAATGGGAATAACAGCAGTTAGGATGGATATCAATGCTGATTGGCACATCTATGGCATCGCAGCCTTCCAGAAACAGCTCTGGTATGCAAAGTGTTATTGTTCCAGCAGCTTGTAGTGCCTTCTCCTCATGTACTGCATTGACCTCAGGTCTATTGACATATGAGGACTAATCTGTGTCAGACAAATGGTGCCAGAGGAACACCAGCATGCCAGGGAGGCAGATTGTCTTTGGCAGGGAGGTGGTGATAACCTCCAGGTATGGGAACGTTGTCTCCTGGCACAGTGGGGTATGGAGGATGTCTGACCACAGAGTAACAGCGACAAAACTGACTCTTATCTTCCCAAGAGTTCAATCTCTCTGCATGAAAGCAAAGGTGAGGAGGTGACGCAGCAGGAGCTATCAGGCTGTGCAGGAATTTAGCAGGCTGTGGAGAGCCGGCCTTCAACACTGTGGCAGCTGGAGCTGAAAAGGAGCGTCACCCGTCTCTTTGAGGCTTCCCTTGCTGCTTACCCTGCTGAAACATCTTCTCCCTCAGGCTAAGTGGTTCATGTCTCTTGGCTCATTGCTGTTACAAGACATTTATGTTTCACGGCAGATGGCCTACTGCACAACTAGGTTTTTTTTTTTTAACTAAGGTAGATCAGCAGGCAGTTGGTTCAGTCTCCAGCAGTTCTGGGTTGAGATTTTAGTATTATTCCACATTTCTTTAAAGCAAATGAAAGAAGCAAATAAGGAATTGGGGGAGAAATATTTTCATATTTACAAGATTTATCGGGTTTCTTTATAGTATATTTGGCACGTGGCTAGTGAAGGCATTAGTATGATGTTGTAAGCATCTTAACCATTAATGTCGTAACCATTAAAATACAAAATAATGACTGGACACTACAATGCTCTGTGACTAAATACATGAAAGTGCATAAGCTACACTGCATGGAATTTGACCTTGGCACAAATGGTAACATTTCTCTATCTCCTTTCTGACCTGTGCCTTTTCAGACAATTTGTAGATTTAATTTAGAGTGAATTTCCATATACAGAGGAAAGTGCTACAACTTCATCTCTCTGTGGAGTCCCAGCAGTCTCAGCTTACCAGATGTTCCTTACTCATTTAAACAGTGCATTGAGCTTTGCTTAGTGTGATAATTTTGAAATGCAAAGAGTATGGGGACACATAATGAAGAGCTAGAGGTAGTGGCTGTAAGGGTAAAATGTTTAAAGGAAAAGATATATTGCTGTGTGTCCAGCTGCATAACCATAACTGTGAGTATTAATTGTTTTGCAAACACCTACAGGTCACTCTAAGCATAAATTATGGTTTGATTGCTTTTTTAGGCCCAGTAACACGATCAATAACCTTCATTTAAAATAGAATCTCACTGCAGGCAAAGACTTTATTTTGACTCAAAGCCTTGTGATAACCAGATAGGTTTTGCTACAGCAGTGATTGTAACAGGCTCCATCGTGAGAAGTTTTGCCACTTGTTGCACTAACCCATACTAGGGCTGGTGGGAGTCACTACCCTGACCACCAGCTTTACCTCTGAGCACAAAGCTGCCAGATACAAGGCTCTGGGACAAAATTTTGCTTGTTGCAGATAAGGGAAGCTCTGAAGAACAGTTTTTGAAGACTCCTTGCCCTAGCGGCAGGAACAAGTAGCTACTACTTTTTGCAGTATTATCTTTTTTTACTCTGTTTACAGCCCTTGCTCCCTTCAGCAGCCCAGCCCAGCTATCACTCCTGAAGCAGTTAAATGCAGCACTAGCTCCAGGAGCTCTGTAAGGAGCTCTGGTGAGTGCTGTGCAGTGGAGCAGGGATTTAGGGGGTTGTACTACCTACGGGTTGGGAAGCAATCACCGATGAGGGCTTTCCTTATCAGAGAGGCTGGAGGTGCCCATAGCACCTTGCAATGTGTCAGCCTGCAAACACGTCACCTTAGGGGCTTCACTGGAAGCTTCCACTATAAGTCCAAGAAATAACATAGAGAAGAAGTTCTGCTTCTAGGGGAATAGCTCATGCTGTGACAGGTCCCTCCAAGGGTCATGGAGAGCCAAGGGACATCAGCAACAGCTGCTGAAGGGTGACATTAACAAGATGAATGATGCTTGTGCCACTCCAAGGTGAGTGCCTTGTGTTGAGCAGGCATGACTGTGTTCTACCTTGCTTTGAAATGGGCCATATGGGCACAGCCTAGAGCTGGGCAATAGATGGAAGGAGAATTTTCAAAGGAAAGAGCATTGACAATCCCTGTCCTGTCTTCTTTAAATAGAACAATCTCAGTGAAAAAAAATGAAATTTTATTTCCTCCCAGTTTATGGACAAATAAAAAAAAAAAGCAGCTTTCTCACCAGCTGAAAGGCAAACCCAGAGTTCATGTTTCCTAAAGAGGCTGAAAATTAACAACCCACATAGTTATATGAATATTTTCCCCTTAAGGAACACTGAATTTTACTGGCATCCAAGGGTCTTAAAGTTTAAAATATGTTCCCCTCCCCTAAAATAACTTCCTGAAGCAGTAAAAAAATTCTCAATCTTATTCAAGGTCACAGTAAATTATTTTTGCTATATATTTACAGCAAGGTCAACATTTTCTCCATAAATTTTCTTGCTTATAATTCATTTGAATGGAGTGGTTTCTATGTCATCTTTAATCTTCTAAATGCATCTTAAGTCCAAATTACAAATCCTAGAAAGGAGTGACCTATAATGAATTCTTAACAACAACTTTATGGCAGAACAAATATACTTCTCTAATATGCAAACTGTTAAATGTTTTCTTATCATACTAAAAGTGAGAATTAAATTATAATATGATGAAAAAGTAGCAGTTTGCAGTAATTCCAAACGTGGCAAATCTTCAGTAGTGCATAAAATTATTCAGTGAACTGTGGAAAACATCAGAGCAATTCTAGCCTTAAAGCCTTTCTTCCAACAACCAAAAAAGTGCCAAAAACAAGCAAGCATAGCTAAGCATTTCATCTTCGAAGCAGCTTATTGAATTAATAAGACAAGTCAATTAATGTAATGCTCTGTTGCTTCAGGATAGAACATGAAAAGGAAAAATATGGAGCTGTTTACTGTAGTGAGATCAAGCAACCATGAAGTCTGTAAAGCTAAAGTTGCTCATTTCTCTAAATCCTAAGGAAATGATCAGCATAGCCTTTGCATATGCTCTCTTTATACACATCTATGTGATGTGGATCTTCTGTTATTCAGGCTGTAGTTTTAGTATCATTTTGCTCCTGTACTCTGCTTTGCCTCTATACTGAATAAAAATGCATATCCAATATCATACACACTGATGGATGGTGGATTATGTGCAATGGGCCCCTGTGTTTAGGGTCATCTCAGTGCTGACTGGTGAGGGGAGTTACCACTGAGGTGTGAAGGTATTTTGCATGGTTACTCTTTCGCTGTCAGTTCAGACTGTGCATTGTAGGGCACTGAAAAAAATCAAGAGCTGCAGGTGGAAAGTCTCCGTATTTCAGCAGAGCAGCCTGTGTTTAAATCATGGCAAAGTTCCGATAAATTGAAAGTTAAGGTTGGTAATCTTTGCTTTCAGGTCAGTTCTTCAGTTTTCATTTAACTTAATGCTAGGCTTGTATGTGCTCAGAAAACCTGATTCTAGGTGTCTGTGAAAAAGCCTCCGAGAAGAACGGACTCAATTAGTGATGAACAACTGTCTTTCTTATGTGATAGACTGTATCTTCCCAGAAATCCTCATTATGCAAATGTTGGGTTTGATTTGAAAAAACGGTAATAATCCTGATCAAGAACTTTACCTGTTGTGAACTTCCATTTTTCAATTCTTCTACCCAAACCACTGCCTTTGATTACAAGGGACTAATTAGATCATTTTAAACAGGCCTGCTGCAGGTTAATGAGCAGTACAGAAAGAAACAGGCTGTTGGTAGAGATGAGTGCCTTAATTATTCAGGCACAAGATGACTTTCATGTCTCTCAGCAATTTGTGGAGAACAACTCTCCCATAGCTCCTCTGGTCAAATTCTGTTGGGAGCATAAGGGCAGCAGTTGAAAGAGAAACTGAAGGCAGCAACACACTGACTAGGTCTACACTCACATAACGGGGTGTGGTTGGCTTTTGGGGCTCTTTTGCAAGTGTCAAGGCTTCAAATGATACAGCTACAGGAGGTGCTTCAAAGTACAGTTACTGTAGTCTCCAGGTAGATGTCAGAAGTCTATTAAGAGAGGTGTACATGATACAGAAATTGATGTCAACTATGTGCTAAAACATTTTTAAAGTTTTGTGCTGCTCTTCTCTCTTTTGCCCCCAGATCTTAAGTAGCCCTGGCTGTAAGAACTCCTGTCATTTTTATTCTCCTTCACAGCATTATTACATAGTGGAGAAATGGATGTATTGTGATTCCATCTGAAGGATTTTTTGTAGTTTGCTGCTAGATGCTCAGTCAAGATGTTATTGTTGAGAAAAGCCACTGTGGCACATTCAAGAGCCTTTGAGGGCTGTCTTTAACTTCAAGGTCTCATAGATTGTGTGTAACAAGCAGTCTCAAAAGCCACAACAAAAATAATTACCGGGGAAAAAAGAAGACATTTTAAACTCAGTAATGGGGTTGACAAAGCAACATAACCAGCAAATACTGTGGATCAAATCCACTTATGAAGGAAATTAATACATTCTGGCAGAAAGCAGGTGTTGAACTTTACTATTCAGTGTGCTGGGGTGAAGTCAGTAACTTCAGTCTGGAGAATCTTTCTAAGCAACAGTTAAATCTATATGTGTAGGTAACTTTCCTCTTTTGACCTTGTTCCTGTCTTTCTCTTAACCCTACTGGGCACTGGTGAAAGTTTGCTGTACACTCCCTTGGATAAAAAGGATAAAAACTAGCCTTAAATATTAAACCTCTCTAAAATGTATTTTAATTAATAAGCTATACGAATGCCTAGGCTATTGACACAGAGTCGATTGCATCAGCTTCTGTTACCGAGGGGTGGTGTTGACAAGATGCTGCTGGAAACAGCATTGCAAGGTGGAAGTGGCCTATTATATGGACACAACATCTATAGGAAAAAATGGTAGGACTGTGCACACCATTTTAAAATCTCCATTCAATTCTGCTCAAGTCAGAGAGTTGGAAACAAGTTACAGAAACTAGAGCTGTAAACAAATCAAAGTTGTCTGACATGAAAAAGAAAAAGTGGGATATTAAAAAAAAGGTGTTTCAGTTATGGGAGTAGGTTGGAATACTGTTTATAATCCCACAGTAAAACAAGTGCTGAGATTAGCTTTTGCTGAATAGGACCAATGGATTCTTATCTTCTGTCTTGTTTTGTATGTTAAGCAAAAGAAAAAGCTTTTGTGTAAGCAGAGCATAATTTTCTCTGCCTAGGACAAAGGCAGAGTGGAGATGGGCTGAAAAGGAGATAGGCTATAATAATATTTAGAAATCAGGTGCTGAGAGAAAAGCTAACAGAGAACATGATTTTCTTATAATTACCACATCTCATCACAGCCAGGTGTGAAAGGTCACTGTCTGCTTGTAACATATTTGGGTGCCAGAATTACACCCGTGCTCTTGTCTTTCTAAGTCTTCCCTTTCTCCTGTGCCAGCTCAGGAGAAAGCAGTGCAAGGGCGTACCAATTAAGGATACTGTGATTTTCCACCTCTTTTAGCATCCAGTCACTCCTTGAGCTGATTTGGGCCCATTAGTTCTTAGAAGTCAAGGTCAGAAGAAAATGAAGTCAAATGAATGAAGCATTCATTGAAGCTGCCTCTTGAAAGCACACATCCAGAATGCAATAATTCTTAGCTGTAATAGCAGTGGCTACTTGGCTTTATATGTCTTTGAAAGTTTAGTGACCAAACAGAAAGGGGGAAAATAGCCAAGATGCTCCAGAAAAAGCGTTGTAGCCTGATTGTTCCTCTTGAGCAGCTTTGAAACAAAGAGAGCCACTAAAATCTGCTAAAAGAGCAGTTAAATACAACAAGGTTATATGCCTTTCTCAGTAGGAAAGCTTTATTTGGACTGTTGCATTGTGTTGCAAAGTTGTAAGTGCCATTATCACTTATACCCATCTTTCAAATTCAAGCTAGACTTAGATCAGTGAAACAGAGTAAGGACATTATCTTCAGCCTGTGGCTTGTCCTGGCTGTTGCTCTGCTTTACACTCGTGTCTGTGGGATACTAGTAGGCCCTAAGAGACTTGATGCCAAATTTTCAAAATCTCTGGACTGCTTTGTGTGTCATATTACAAGATCTCTACAAAAAGAGAAAAGGAAATGTAACTGAAAGAGACCCAGAAGAAAAAGAGCTCAGAAAAAGCCTGTCATGTCTGTGCTTGCATCCCATATTGTGCATTTAACAGTAACTTGGCCTGTTCTTTACAGTCTATTTCAAGTCCAAGAAAAGTCTGATCAAATCAATAGTGATAAATTTTCCTCTTGCGGAGGCATAAACTGATGGCAATTCCGCAATAGTCAGTGTGCTGAGTTCTTAGTTCTGTTCAAGGTGTACAAGACTGTAGTAGAAGCAACAAACAGGACAGGTTCAGTGAAGGTGAGGAGCTGACAATTAACTCTTCTGCAAATCAAGCACTGGTAGCATCTGCTTTTTCACACTAGGGCACGCACGAGATGGACCCTGTGGCCCTGAGCTGAGAGCTGCTGGTGTTGACAGCGTAAATATGGGGAGCTGCTGGCACAGCAGCTGCAGCAAGGCTGGGATCTTGCCTGCCAAAGGACACGGGAAAAAGGAAAAGAAAGATCACCTAAATCACTGCTCTTGGGGATGAAGAGCTCCTTGAATTGAGTCATGGGAGTACAGCTGCTTTTTTTTTTAGACTGTGGGGCAGTAGTGGTGATAAAATACTAATAGAGATGGATGAAAATAATTAAGTGGTTTGAAAGAGAAGGGGTGAGATAAAATGAAATGAAAATGAAATTAAATAGCTAATGAAGAAGAATGACAGGTGGGAGGAAGAAATTGCATATTCCCCTGAGCAATATGTTAGGTTATGGATAGTTTGCTTCAAATCTAGGTGGTTCTCTAGCCCCAATCTCTAACTGAATCAAGGACAGCCATGTGACAAAGAAAGCAGATGAGAACTAATGGGAAGCAGGTAAGCAACCTGATGCTCAAACATGAATATTGTGTCCATAGATGTATCTATCTATATATACATACATATGTATATATAATTTTATTCCATGACTCATTTAGCCTGTTTAGTATCTTCTTGCTTGGCAGTGATGCTTATGTGTTTCAATTAAGGACAAGTTATTTGTGCTTCTTATTGGTTGGTTCAGGCACTTCTAGTGTGAGGGAATGTGTGCTTTCTCTGCTGAAAGTCAACTTTTACATGAAAATCCTTCTATTAGATGGGCATTTCTAAGAAATCATGACCTCTAAAAGAAGGGCTGCTGGCTACATCTCTTTTTCAGCCCATCATGGTTAAGCACAGCCATTTCTATACCCTTTTCCATTTCTGCTCTGATCTGAAAGGCCTGAAGAGGCTTCTACAAAGGAGCCATGAAATCAAGCTAGGGCAGGACTGTGTCCCTGTGGGAGCAGAAGTTGTTGGAAAAGGTCTAACCGTGGTCTTCCATGCATCAGTGGCTTGAAAATTCCAGCTGAAGGGAGGTCAACAAGTTCTTAACAGTTGGTCGTCACAGACAATTGTCCACACTTGACCGCAGGCCCCCAAATTCTGCTCTCTGTGATCTGAGCTAAAGGCCAGAGTTTGCTGTCGGAGAAAATTTCACTAATGTGAACTGTAGGTGAACCATCTGCAACGATGTCCTAAAATCCAGGAGTCCTCAGTTTTATTGCTGGCTCTGCTGCAGTATTTTTAGCACAACCTTGGGCAGGTATCAAGTCTTATGAGTCTCAGTTTCCTACCTGCAAACCAGAAGATTCAGTTTCTTTTCCTCAGAGTGGCATAGTTTTGTAAAGTATAAATATTGGTGAAGTTAAATGTTTTGACTGTGTGAGCATTTCAGAGAAGAAACCATAAATATATCAGGCCTATGATCTGAATTCAAACCGGTGAACTACATAAAGTGTTGACAGCCTTAAACCAACTGTCCTGCACACACATCTCCTCCTGTCTACCTGAAAGATTATTTGTGGAACGTGTTTCTATTTTTCTCCTACAAAAAATAGAATACCAACCAAAGAAGCATGACCCATTTCTTTGTCAGGCAAGCTCTAAACCCTGCTTACTGGAATGTGACTGAGGTATTGATAAAGGAGAAGCACATTTTAGGCCACAATATACATCTGACCACTGAAGAAGAAACAAAGACTGTTACCTGCAGGTGAAGTGGATGTGCTTTCCAAACTAAGGTATGTTTATCTCCTCTGCAACTTCTCTATGATCTGTAATTATGTTTTGACCATACATTGAAATAGCAAAGTGGCAAATGAGGAGTGTTAGAAACATCACTAATCAGTTTATAATAGGAAAATATGCAAGCAATATGCTACTGAAAGTACCTACAAACTCTGTTAATGGTTGTCTGATAAAAGAATAAATCATCACAAACTGTATCACCATCAGTAATTTTCATGGTCCTTTTTCTGTGTGATACCGAGTTTGAGTGCACATCATGCTGTTCAGAATTACTGGCTATAGGAACCATAGAATCATAGAATCACCAGGTTGGAAGAGACCCAAAGGATCACTGAGTCCAACTATTCTTATCAAAACACTAAACCGTGTCCCTCAGGGCCTCGTCCACCTGTCCCTTAAACACCTCCAGGGAAGGTGAATCAACCACCTCCCTGGGCAGCCTGTTCCAATGCCCAATGACCCTTTGTGTGAAAAACTTCCTCCTAATCTCTAGCCTAAATCTCCCCTGGTGGAGCTTGAGGCCATTCCCTCTTGTCCTGTCCCCTGTCACTTGGGAGAAGAGCCCAGCTCCCTCCTCTCTACAACCTCC